>JAZHEH010000903.1:3280000-3712242 GCA_036589455.1 Ateles fusciceps
CGAGAAGGGGACCTTGCACTTTCACCTCAACTCTGATCTATTTACAATTGTCCCCGTCTTTTCTACAGGGCCCCCTCTCAGCACAGAATACACTCATTCTCCTGTGCATCACTTCTTCCCTCTAACAATCAGCAGAGTTTGGGGATCACTCCCAGGCACTCAACCATACCAGCTAATCATAAGACAGAGGAACTACAGGAAACACAACTCTCTATTCTGATCAAATTAGTTGGACATTGATCAATAGAGAGCTTTGACTTCTCCGTAAGCTCAGCGTCTCTGGATTCCAGGCACAGAGGAGTCTGAGAGACAGAAAAAGGGAGAGCGAGGGGAGAAAAATATCTGTTTCCTTGGCACAGAGATTTCCTTTTATTGAATCTGTCACTTCCCATTTCAGTTAACAAACTGCTGAATGGAACTCATCGTTGGGCAAATATTACAGCTCCATGGAATGCAAAGTGGGAGCAATTGTTTCAAATTGGGGAAATGGGGGTTTACTATGAAAGAAAGAGCAAGGAGAGAAAAAGAGGGGTCTGAGGACTCTGCATAGCATAGAGGAGATCATCTCTGCAAAGATGAAGTTCGGGAAAAAAGAAGACAGTCTTAAGTTTCACTTTTTTTTTTCTCTTAAACCACTACCAGCCCAAGCCTCACAGCAAGCATAATTGGGCCCAAACTTATCACAGCGAATGCATAAAAAGGACAGTTCCATCTTTCCTGGGAGAGGATGCTAAGTTTAGAGTAAAATAACTTTGGAAAGAAGGTCCTGGAAAGATTATATATATATATATATATATATATATATATATATATATATATAAGAATACATGTATATATTCACTACTTTACTGCACTGGAAAACTAATGCAATCATTGCTGAGTGGAGAAGAAATGGCAGCCCGTTTCTTGTCTTCTTGGGATGTAGCTAGTACTTCTTGGCTGAGGGTGGGGCTTTTAAGAGAGAGGACAGAGAATACAATGTTGGGAAGCTACTGTGTTCTTAATAATGTTAAAATATATTTTGTGTGTCATCCCAAATCACAAAGCCAGAAAAGAGCAGAGCTGGGTTTCAAACCCAGTTTGGATGCCAGGGCCTGTGTTTACTCCGCATTGCCATTTTATCTGCTTCTCCATGGGTTGATCTGTTACTCAGCTCTTCAGATGAGCTTGAAGTTCATGATGACCACAAGCTTCAAGTGCACTGGCTCAGAGTGACCCTCTGGATCTTTATTCTGAACCAGTGCTCCATCTGGTCCCACAGGCAGCAGATACTGATTTATCCTGGATTATAATGCTAGCCAGTGGTACCTGTCATTGGTGGCATATCAGATGCATCGTCTGAGGAAAACTTAACACCCCAGATGCTCAGCAACCACCTCTGGGAGATTTGAAGGCATAGCCAGGATTATAAACCATGGGGCGTGGCAATATAATAAATATGAAAAATGGTAACAAATTAATTAGTTTCTTAACAGGACGATAGTTGGTATGGCTAATGACTTTGGAAATGAAGTCTGGATTTTTGTATGTCAGAGGCTGTATAGAAACAGCCGTCCTTGGCCATTTACCATGTGACCATATAACCTCTTCACAACTACCCTCATCTGTAACGTTGAGATAAAACAACTTCCCTTGCAGAAAGTTGTTATGGGGATTAGAAATAAAGGCCTGGTGCAGTGGCTCATCACCTGTAATTCCAGTACTTTGGGAGGCTGAGGCGGGCGGATCACCTGAGGTCAGGGGTTCGAGATCAGCCTTGTTAACACGGTGAAATCCCATCTCCACTAAACATACAAAAACTAGACAGGCATGGTGGCACGTGCCTGTAATCCCAGTTACTCAGGAGGCTGAGGCACAAGAACCACTTGAACCCAGGAGGCAGAGGCTGCAGTGAGCCAAGACTACGCCACTGCACTCCAGCCTGGGTGACAGAGTGAGACTCTATCTCAAAAAAATAGAAATAATATTTGAAAAATACTGAGCATTGTGCTTGGGATATGGTAGACCTTCAACAAGTTCTTACTATATTGGTTGAGAAATCAAATTTTTCTATTATTAAAGAAAAACACTCAAGATGACTACAATACATCTGTGTTAAATTCTGTGGCTCACATTAGAAAGAACCGCATTTCAACTGAAGATTTTTTTAGTGTTTTTTTCTTCCTTTATTCAATCTTCCCTTTAATGTAATTTTCTCAGAAAGACCTCTGACCAGCCATCTATCTTCTTACATTGCTTTTGCTCCATCTTTATACCACTTCCCATAACCTGGCCAGTCAACACAGAGTTCCTTGTGTAGGATGTGGTGCCTATCATTTCCACCAAGGTGACCATTCGATTTTGTCCATTTCTGTCTCCCTGCCACCTGCAATCCCATCTTGGTGCGTGGAAGTACATGAGAAACGCTTGTTGAATAACTAAGTGAACAATGATCAAACAGACTGTCTGTAGACTCATTGAATTGGGATTTTCTGGTTTGTCTGTAATATGTACAGATTCCCATAACATTCCTAGATTTGATGAGTCAGAGACTTTGGAAGCAGGGTCAGGGCTGTGCATCCCCACATCTCTGCAGGAGACAATGACGGTCACCAACATCTGAGAACCATCTCCTTGGAGTTAGGAAAGTAATTATTATTGAGCTGTCACAATGTGCCAGGCTCTGCCCTTTAATGACTGCAAACCCAATTAATCCTCACAAGAGCTAAAATGGTGAGTCTGATCATCCCCAATTTACAGGGCAGAAACCAAGTTCACAGACTTCATGAGAGGTACCTGGGATCCAGCCCTATAAAGCTACAAAGAAAATACTTTTGTCATTAAATTGTGTTCTTAAACCAAGTAATCTCCTTTGTTTGAATCCTATCCATTTCTGAATGCCATACCCACTGAGGAATACTTTGTTGAGATTTATTTTATTTTATTTTTTTTTAAGATGGAGTCTCGCTCTGTCACCCAGGCTGGAGTGCAGTGGTGTGATCTCTGCTCACTGCAACCACCGCCTCCCAGGTTCAAGCAATTATCCCGCCTCAGCCTCTTGAGTAGCTGGGATTACAGGCATGCACCATCATGCCCAGCTAATTTCCTTGTATTTTTAGTAGAGACGGGGTTTCACCATATTGACCAGGCTAGTCTCAAACTTCTCACCGTGTGATCTGCCCACCTCGGCCTCCCAAAATGTTGGGATTACAGGTGTGAGCCACAGTGCCCAGCCAAGATTTATTTTAGATACCAAGTAACCAGCGCCTGGGAACAGCAAGAGCACAAGTGAGAAGGCCAAAGCCTAGAATCTGTGGTGGAATGAAAGGCAGCCTTACAAGGAGACGGAGGGAATCTCAGTGGTTTGCAAAGTGGGATCCCCAGGCCAGTAGTGTTGGCCTCACCTTGGATCTTGTGAGAAATGTAAAGTTTCTGGGCCCCATCCCCAGACCCACTGAATCAGGAACTGTGGGAATTGAGGCCAGATATCCAGGTTTTAACAAGTGATCCAGGGATGTGTGGGACCCATTGCTACAGAGGAAAACTAGGGAAGGGAGCCAGGGAGTCAGATGGAGGAGGGTGTTCAGGGGAGAGGAATGGTTTACAGGTGAGAATTGGTGTGGAAACACCAAGAGGTTACTAAGTCTTCTGGGTAGTGATGTCGAAGTGTCTCAATAGTGTGTCCTGGGAAAAGCTGGTGCTAAGAAAGGCCTTGTCATCCCAGAGGCTTGGGAACTACTTTTTTTCTCCCCTATCACTGCTTCTCAAGTAAAATAATTCATGATTAAATCTGCATGGGAAAACCTGAATTAAAACAAGCCACACAAATTTGTTTATAAAGCTGTTTACCGTGGGATTTTTCAAAGCCTTTGGGAGTCTAAAAGACACAGCAGAAATCTAAAATACAATGCTTTGTATTACTAAATGAGAACCCGTATGAACAAGAAATCTAGAAAGTATTTGGTTAGTCCATAGTTTTTATAGGGCTTACATTTATTTTCCTTTTTTAAAAAATAAAATTTTAATTTTATAATACTTTTCAATTTACAGAAATGTTGCAAAGTTCATACAGAGAATTTCCATGTACTCAACAGTCAATTTCCCCTATTATTAACATTTTTCTTTTCTTTCTTTTTTTTTTTTTTGACACAGAGTCGCACTCTTGTTATCTAGACTGGAATGCAGTGGTGAGATCTTGGCTCACTGCAACCTACATCTCCCAGGTCCAAGTGATTCTCCTGCCTCAGCCTCACGAGTAGCTGGTATTACAGGCACACACCACCACGCCTGGCTAATTTTTGTATTTTCAGTAGAGACGGGGTTTTGCCTTGTTGGCCAGGTTGGTCTTGAACTCCTCAGGCAATCCGCCGAAGTACTGGGAGTACAGGCATGCACCACCCTGCCCAGCCAATTTCCTCTACTATCAACATCTTACAGTAGTATGGTACATGTTTCACAACTAAGAAAACAGCATGAATACATTATGATTAACTGCAGCCTATACTTAGATTGCTTTAGTTTTCACCCAATGTCCTTTTTTGGCTCCAGGATCCCATCTGAGATACCACATGGCATCTGGGTGCCATGACTCTAAAGGTTCTTCTTACCTGTGACACTTTCTCAGACATTCCCTATCTCTGATCACCTTGACAGCCAGATCTTCTGCGCACTGTCCCTCAATTGGAAGTTGTCTGATGTTTTTCTTATGGTTAGACTGGGGTTATAGATTTTGGGGAAGAAAATAGTTATTCCATTTTTAAACAGTATTTCCCATTTTCATTTCGCTAAGACTGTTAGGGCCTGGTCTCCTCTCTGAAAGATGGGGTGAAATTTAGAGAAGGAAGATTGTAGAACTGAAATTCCACATACTGTCAGGGAATCCAATGTGGAATTGTGGCTAAACTGATGATGACGAGACCTGATGACTCTTGCCTAACACACAACTTTCAAGACAAAGTTCTCTGTCAGCCATTCTTAGAATTCAAATTGATTGGTCGGGTGTGGTGGCTCACGCCTGTAATCCCAACACTTTGTGATGCTGAGGCCGGCAGATCATCTGAGGTCAGGAGTTCAAGACAAGTCTGGCCAACATGGAGAAACCCCATCTCTACTAAAAAGACAAAAATTGGCCGGGCATGGTGGCTCATGACTGTAGTCCCAGCTACTCACGATGCTGAGGCATGAGAATTGCTTAAACTTGGGAGATGGAGGTTGCAGTGAGCCGAGATCACACCACTGCACTCAAACCTGGGCAACAGAGTGAGACTGTATCCCAAAAAAAAAAAAAAAAAATTCAAGTTGATTACTAGGTGGAGGGTAGATCACTGGAACTTATTAGTATTCCCCACAATTAGGGGGATTGCACGCACATACACACTCACAGGCACACACACACACTCACAGGCACATACACACACACACACATGAAAACTCATGATCCTCAAGCCTGATGAAAATGCAGGACCCTCTGTGGGAAGTAGGAACATCTCTCGAAAACCGTTTTCCAACCAAGAGAGGAGGTTAGGGGTTAACAGAAGAGAATGCAGTCTTAATGTCGGGTTTTAATCCCAGTTTTGCCATTTAGTGGCATTGGGCAAGTTATTCCCACAGCTCAGCATCCTTATTTGTCAAGTGAGAGCAATACCAGTATCTGTAATAGAGAGTGGCTGTGTTGGTCTAAGGAGCCAATACTTACTCAGTGCTTATAGCACTGTGCCTGGACCATAGCGGTCACCCAGCGCAGATGGACTATTATGTGTACCATTATTAAGTTGCACTGTAGGAAAGTGACATTTACGTAGGTTAACAATTATCAAATGCCAGCAATTTCCTATGATCCAATCTACTACTATCATCACCATCATCATCATCATTGAAGATGTCAGTGTCAGATGCAGCTCTAATTGCAATGGAAGGGACCCTGGCATTGCAGCCATCCAGCTGTGCCCCCCTGGTCCACTTCCTGGTAGCACTGTTAGAGAAACGTCAGCTCAGACCACATGCAGTACATTTCTCATTTTTTATCCCGCCTCCTTGGGCAGACCCTTCCCCTCATTTAAGACATTGCCGTAACACCATTTTTCCACACTTCATTTTCTCCATTGCCCAGCCTCCACCATATCAAAGCAATGGGACTAAAGAGAAATTTCACAGCTCCTGACCTTCAGCAAGGAATGCCCAGGAGCAAGGAATGAATGAAATAGGATGGAGTTCCATGAATTTTTCTAGAAAATCTAACTTTCAATGAAATCAAGGTGGTGGCAGGGTTAAGGGAACAACCAGGGATAGAAGGTCCAGCCCATAGTGATTGGATTACATCTGATGGCATGTGACTCCTTATTAAGACCATCCAAACAAACATAATATGTATTACACACACATACATATTCAGTGCACGGACATACACTGCTTAGGATAGTGCAAAATAATGGAAACCAGAGACAATTGGTAACAGCTTTTTAATGGAATTGTGTTTGGGAGCCCTGTGCTGTTTTCTGCATTCTGTGACAATGGGGACAGGGAAAGAAATGTCATTCTCCAACCACTAAAAATAAATACTTGTGTTATATTCTGTTGCCTCCACAATGAATAAAACAGGCATGCGAGTTTATAATATCAATTCACAGGCCTCTTTCTGCTCCAGTGAACTGTTACTGAACGGTTCAGAACAAAGCTACAGGCAGATCGGACAAAGCTCCTCTAACAGGGTCGACATTAGGCTCAGCCTGATAAGACCACATCAGAGAGACTCTCATTCTCCAGACTCTCTGATCACAGCAGCCTGAGACGGAGAGGTCCTCCAGCTCCCAGAACCTGATCACAGGCCGGATTCTGCTGATCTGGCTTAGAGCGACAGCGCGGCTCAGGGTTATTGGGCAAAGCTGGAGGAGTCCAAGGCAATCTCATCTTTGCAGTGCATTTAGACACGAAGTAAAGCCCAGCCCAGGAGAAAGGAGGGGGAAGAAGAGACGGGTGGGGGATGCGAAAGGAAAAGAACAAAAGTTCACGTGGGATAACAGCATGCAATGGTTTCCATGAAAGGTGC
This sequence comes from Ateles fusciceps, assembly GCA_036589455.1. Classification (NCBI taxonomy): domain Eukaryota; kingdom Metazoa; phylum Chordata; class Mammalia; order Primates; family Atelidae; genus Ateles; species Ateles fusciceps. Next base: position 3,287,025 of record JAZHEH010000903.1, read on the forward strand.
CAAACTCTTCCAACACCGTGTCTCCATAACAATGGTTCTCATCTGGGGACTATGTCGACCGCCCCCGCCCCGCCAGGCCTTAGGGACGATGGCAATATCTGGAGACATTTTCAGTAGTTACAACACAATGAGGACGGAGGGGATGCTCCTGGCATAAAGTGGATAGGGGCTAGGGATGCTGTTCAATATCCTACAAGGCATGGGTTGTCCACTTACAACAAAAAATTACACTATCGGCCCAAAATGTCAATGGTGGAGAAACGTGCTCTAGGAGATAGCAGCTTTGATTGTTCATCTAGACCAAGATAAAGCCTTATTAAATTAGATTATCAACTCAGTTATCGGGAACAGCAATCGCAATACTCAGGCAATCGATGGGCACTCTGGAGAGATGAAGAGTGTCAGGAATTAGTGACTTCTCAGCAGATCAAACAGATGTTATAATTTCAGGATACTTACAGAATATTTCTGGACATGCACTGTTTCTCCCATTCATCTCTGTGCAGTGACAGTTTTGAATGGTTTACTGTGCTCTGACACAGTTTAACTTTTTTTTTTTTAATTTCAAAATGAATACAGTCGCTGTATTAAAATTTCCCCCTCTGTATTGTCATCTACAAGTCACTGCAGTGAAGCACAATTTATCTCACTAAACATAGCTGGGGGAAAAAAAAAAATCTAAACCATTTGAGTGCCAGTCTCAGTTAACTTGAGACTTTGTATTACTTGAGGTAAGACGTTTAACAGGGGGATGTTACAAATACTGTAATCCAAACAGTGTGGATGTTCTGACCCCCAATGTTGTGAGAATGTTGTGTTCTGGTTAATCAACCTTTCTATGTCCTCACTGAGGGAGCTTGCCAGCATCCAACTGTATAAAGCAATGGTGACCGAAGATTTTTTTCTGTAAAGAGCCAGGAAATAAATATTTTATGCACTGTGGGCCATACATTCATTGCAATTATTCAATTCTGCCATTGTGGCTCAAAAGCAGCTATCCACGATTGGTAAACAAATGTGCATGGCTGTGTTCCCGTAACATTCTGTCTAGGAAAACAGTCCACAGGCCAGATTTCGTCTGAGGGCCACAGTTTTCCCCACCCCCCAGTGAAATAGAAAAACCTGTGCAACACTAGAGTGTAATTGAAGAGACTGAACCTATGAAGATGCAGAAGGTACTCTGAAAACTTGCACAGTCTCTAGTTGTTATTCTGCATATCAACCAGCATTATATTAAGGTGAATCTCAATGGCAATTAATATAATAAGTATGCTGCCTATTTGGGTTGCTATAATATGCAGTCTTTCTTCTGGATTTCTACTGAACACTGCTCTTACATTTCCTACAAAAACTAATACAGAAAATACAAACTGCACGCCTACCATGCCACTTAGCGGCACCACAGCAGCCTCTGAGGGTACAAAGATGCCTATGACTGATGACAGTCATACCTGCCTGAGGGTAATTAGTGTCATGGTTTCTTTTTTCTGTGTGCCTTTTTTCTCTGCAACACACACACACATAAATACACATACCCACTTTATTTCCATTATCTCTAGCAGTGGCAGCTATAGAATATGTGCTAGAATAACATCCTTCTCCCAAAGATGCTCATGGCCTAATCCCCACTTTACCTGGCAACAGGGAGTTTATGGATGTGATTAAAAGACTACAAATCAGGTTCAGTGTATACTGCTCGGGTCATGGGCTCACCAGAATCGCACAAATCACCATTAAAGAAGTTATTCATGTAACCAAATACCACCTGTCCCCCCCAAAACCTGTAAAAATAAAAATAAATTTAAAGACCAGGATCTTGAGATGGGAGATTATCTTAGATTATCAGGGTGGGTCAGTGTACTCACTTGGGTCCCTAAGAGATCACAGGACATATGAACACAGAAGCAGAGAGAGAGAGAGATTTGAAAATGCTACACTGACAGCTCTGAAGATGGAGGAAGGGGCCATGAGCCAAGGAATGCAGGTGGCCTCTAGAAACTGGAAAATGCAAGGAAATGGACTTTCCAGTAGACCTCCAGAAGAAACCGCCCTACAGACACCTTGAGTTTAGTACAGGAAGATCTACTTCAGCCTTTTTGCCTCTGGAACTCTAAGATAGTAACTCTGTGTTGTTTTAAGCCACAGAACTCGTAGTAATTTGTCACAGCGGTCATTGAAAAGGGACCCAGTGGGAGTCAGGTAACAATCTGCCATGTGGCTGAATGGTCACGTGGAAGGCAGAGAGTTTTAAACACAGGACAACAGTGGATTCTGAAAGCTTCTATTTTTCATAGTTTTTCCCTCTAAGTGCTTTCGTGTCACTCTCTAACTTACTGTCCACTCAAAGGCAAGACTCAAAAGTAGGTTTTCTATTGCAAACCCACATCCATCCACCCTCTGGGCCACGGGGTGAGACAGTGAAAGGAAGGGACTAGGTGAAAACGGGGTTCCCATACGTAGTAGCCAGGTGACTCTGAGCAAGAAAAGGAAGCGCTCTAGCCCTCGTTCTCGTCTTCTATAATGCAGTGCAGTAATCTCACTCAACATTCTTTCTATGAACAACAGAAACCATTTGAACAAGTTACCTGGCACACAGTAGGCCCATGGCATATGGTGCCTCTTTTTTAATCCTTGGTGGGGATGTTACCTTGGCGAGGCATGATATTTAGGTGTGATAATCTAGATGAGCTTTTCTGGAACAATCACAATTTCAGAGACTGTACTCTGTGTTTTAAACAATGCAAGTATCTTCGCAATAAAGCCTTCATCTCTAGAATGGGGCTGTTCCCCTTCCCTTCACCACTGTGACAATTCAGACCAGATAATCCTTTGTGGTGGGGGAGTCTGCTTTGTGCGTCACAGGATGAATGGCAGCATCTCAGGCTCTACCTACTCGATGTCAGTTACATCCCTCAACTCCCCAGTCATGACAACCCAAAATGTCTCTGGACATGGCCAAATACACCAGGGGACACAGAGTCACACCTGGCTGAGAATCGCTGACCTAGGACTGTGATTTCACAACTCCAGGCATGGAAGAGTGGGAGGAAAACAGGTGTTAGAAGGAACTGCCTCTACTTAACAGGCATAAAGGCTAGCATTGAGAATCCCCTCTGTGTCATCCAAGCTTACCATCCACGTTCTGGTAACAGGGAAGGCTTGACCACAGGTGCGGCAGGGACCTGGGTTGGAGCCCGGATCCACACAGCCTTGCCTGCTCTGCTTCCTTCAATACGACGACGTGTGAGCAGATCCAAATGCACATCAAAAATGTGTGGATTTGAAATGTGAGGTATGAGGCACACACAGGGGGCATATTGAAATGTGCAAGGAAGAGGGTTGCTCCACTCAGCATAACTCATTTAATTGCTGCCTTCAGAACAGCCCCGAGTGTTCCAGAGCAGCTGGGAACACACTTCGCCCAGAGCTCAGCTCCGCTCAATGTTCTCTGGCAACACCTGGTGGAACAGGGAAAAAACTGCACAGCGCCTTGGCGTGAACTGCTGCATCTGCTAATCTCATAGCAGCTGAAGGCTTTCCAGCGGCAAAGGTTTGCAGCAGGGGAGGGTACCAGGAGAGGCCCTGCCTCTGGGCTGGCGTCAACGCTGTGCCGTGCTAATTTCTTCTCTTTTCCTTTCTACTTTACCAAGCAGAAAACAAACACTGCTGTATCGTCAAGAGCTTTCTTGCTAGAATGAGGAAATAAATTGCAACTGCAGCCTCACTGGAGATTTTTCTCCAGGATGTGCCCGGAAGGCTCTCAAGGATCACCCTGAAACCTAGCAAGCATGCACTGCCCACCTTTGAAAACACACCCTTAACATATTATTACCATATCCAAAATCACATCCTTTAGAGTGCAGCAGGCATCTTTCCTGCTGTGGAGTAAAATCGTCTCTACTAGAGGGAGTAGCCATGAGAAATGAGGACCTACACCCACATATCTACTCACTGGAAATAAAATCAATTGACCCAGGAACATCATCGTGAATGGCACCCCCCCACCCACCCAATTCAATTCATGTCACCTTCCAGGAAAGCCCACATCTGTTTCTGCATCAGTGAAAAGGAAATGATAACCTACTGTGCATTCTACCTGATAAAGACCGTGATAGCAAGGAATCAGATAATTAAAAAGTGCATTTGTTTGTTGTTGTTTTTTTCTGGAAAAGCATTCTTTTAATATCCACAGATTTGCCACCTATTTCCAAGGCTGGCAGCACAGCATGACTGGGGAGACAGGCTCTCTTCTGAGGTTTAGGTCCTGGTCACTCATGTGTAAATTATTTACATTCTTTAAGCCTTTACTTCTTCAACTGTAAAGCAGAAATGATAATAGCACCTATCTATGGAGGTCATTCATGCCAAGTGATTCACACAGCACCTGCCAGAAAATGTTAGCAGGAGCCGTCATCATTCCCTTCTAAGAAGCTATCACTGGATGTCAGAAGTTTGGAGGCCTGTCCCTGATAGTTCAGTGACCTACAAGGGGACATTAAATAAATTCCTATCTCAGCTGGGCATGGTGCCTCACGCCTATAATCCCAGCACTTTGGGAGGCTGAGGTGGGCAGATCACCTGAGGTTAAAAGTTGGAGACCAGCCTGGCCAACATGGTGAAACCCTGTCTCTACTAAAAACACAGAAATGACCCAGGTATGGTGGCTTACACCTGTAATCCCAGCTACTCGGGAGACTGAGGAAGGAGAATGTCTTGAACCTGGGAGGCAAAGGTAGAAGTGAGCTGTGATTACATCATTGCACTCCAGCCTGGGTGACAGAGTGAGACTCCATCCCAAAAAAATAAAATAAAATAAAATAAATCAGGATCTGCACTCCCATATTTATTGCAGCATTATTCACAATAAAGAAAACAACCTAAGCTTTCATTGACAGATGAATGAATAAAAAAGGTTATATATATATATACATATATATGTAGTTTCATCTATTAAAAAAAGAAGGAGGCCGGGCATGGTGGCTCATGCCTGTAATCCCAGTACTTTGGGAGGCTGAGGCAGGTGGATCACCTGAGGTCAGGAGTTCCAGACCAGCCTGGCCAACATGGTGAAACCCCGTCTCTACTAAAAATACAAAATTAGCAGGGAGGGGTGGTGGCGGGTGCCTGCAATCCCATCTATTCGGAAGGCGGAGGCAGGAGAATGGCTGAACTTGGGAGGCGGAGGTTGCAGTGAGCTGAGATTGCACCATTGTACTCCAGCCTGGGCCAAAAGAGTGAAACTCCATCTCAAAAAAAAAAAAAAAAAAAAAAAACAAAGAAAAGAAAAAGGAAATCCTGTCATTTTGCAGTAATATGGGTGAATCTGGAAGACATTGTGCTAAGAGAAACAGGCGAGACATGGAAAGACAAATCTGTATAATCTCACTTATAGGCAGGATTTAAAACAGTCAAACTCATAGAAATAGATGGTAGAACAGTGGTTGCCAGAATCTGAGGGTAGGTGGGAATCGGGAGAGGTTAGTCAAAGAGTATAAAATTTCAGTTATCCCAGATGAATGAATTCTAGAGGTCTACTCTACAGCATGGCGACTACAATTAATAGTACTGTATAATACACTTGAAGTTTCCTGAGAGAGTAGATTCTAAGTGATCTCACCCCAAAAAAATTGAGCTGATATGTATGTTCATTGGATTCAGAGGGGTGGTCACTGCATAATGTATACATATATCAAAATATCAAGTGGTATACCTTACATGTATATATTTCTATTTGTTAATTATACCCCCATAAAGCAAGGTGGGGGGAATAAAAAGAAGTGGTCAGATAGTACAAGAGAAATCAAGCTCCATTTTATTTCATAACTGCATCATGAATGGGAAGTTCCAGGTTCACCTCCTCCTTCAAAATCAGACTGGAGGAGGAGAAATTGCAAATTTTCTGGAATGTTTCTAGAATCACCTCCAAGCCTTCCTAGTTCTATAAACCACAGTTTGTACTTTAGGTAGCAATGTCTAGGACTGAGTAAGTTAGGTGACATCCCTCCTACAGGTGCCCTCAGATAAATAACAACGCTTTCTGGAGTTAAGCTATCCCTGCTGTGGAGGTTCCACCACCCTATCCGATGGGATTAAGGAGAGGGGCACCCTTCCTCTCAAAGTCACGTTATACGAAATATTTTCCATATTGCGTGCCAGTGGCTGCCCAATTAGGCTCATCTGAAATAGCATAATTAACAGAGGGAAGTCTCATATACTTAGCATTGAAAGCCACTCATATTCGAATTATGCATAAAGATCTGGAAACCAAGGAATACCAATCTTTCCACTACCGAAGTTCACGTACTCTGAAGTCTGTTCCCAGCGATGACCTCCTAAGAGCAGCAAGGAATCTGTATTTTCTCCTGTCTCTTGGCAGAAATTCTCAAATGCAAGAGGATGGGATATTATTTGTGAAATTTTATTTTAAACCACTTTTTAAAGATGGTATTCCTTTGTATGAAGGTACAATGCCTTAATCTGAAATTATTAAATATTGATAATGGAGTTCAGGAACATGCTTACTACTTTTCACTTAAAAAGGAAATTATTAACCACCACTTTGAGGGCACTTAACAATGACTGAGACTGAATAACTTAGTTGATCCTCCCTTACAGTTGAGTCTTCAGACAAGATTCGGTGAATTTTTAAACATAGTTTCAGAGTTGCTCATCACAGCTCAAGTTTTAAAATACAACATATATATTTTTCAGTTGGGCAAAAATCCATTCTATATTTTAACCAAATCATTACTTTAAGATACAGTCTGACCATGTGGAACCTGACACTCTGCATCATTAAAATAAACTTCCAAAATGAAAATAAAATAAAAATAGCTTTTTTAAAGAGAAGGAAAAGAACATCTACCTGCTGCATGCTTGATGTATTATTAACCCATGATATTTTTCTTTTTGAGGTTTAACCTCATTGAGAGATGACATGAGCCCGGGTATAAAATTTTTCCAGAGCCATTTTTACAGGACAATCCAGTTTCCTTTATGCAATTTAGAAACTCTTCTGGCCTCCTGTGCTAGGCTATAACATCTTCAAGACGCTGAGCCTGTGGCATCTCCTGAGTTGTGCCAATATGTCTGCTGAGTCCATAGCATTTTCAAATATATTTAATCATTACCTCACTGTCATCCTCAATTCTGGAGGCAAGCAACAAAGATACAATTTTCTCCTACTTTACAGATAAAGAAAAGTGGGTCCAAAGAAGCTAATCAGTGAATGTACCAATTGCCAGAATCACACAGAGTATAAACAACACAGGTCAAAATTTCCCCTGCCCAGATGTTTGCATTGCAAACTATTTTTCTGTATTTTTGTTGTTGTTGCTGTTTTTACTACCTAATCTGTTTGCGTGTCTATCCCCATCTTTGGCCATCTAGCTATTAATCCATCCATCCCATCTATGGCTTCCTAAAACACCTATCATTATTTTATGTTGAGGTTGAAAGTTTATCAAAGTCTGGAACAACTTCTAATCAGTCAAAAAAGGTTACCTCCTTGAAAGACGCAATGCAACTCAGACGCTATTTAAAATGTGAAAATCTTCACCTTTTTCTCTCTATATTTTTGCACAGTTACGTGTAGTTTGACTTATTTCACAGAGAGAATGGTTTTATGCCAACTTCTGTGTGATTAAAAATAAATGCAAACTAGATAAAATTTTTAAAAATAGCTTCATCAGGCAGCTTAGCTCTTCTGGATTTTCTAATACCATTACGTGTTCCCTCTCTTCAAGCAAATTCTTCTGGATGTCTTGGGACTGTATTTTGGATAAACCCTCTTGAATCAGCTGCATCAGGCAAGATTTCATACTTCTGTCCTTTCACATTCCTGGGTTTCATGCGTGGCTCCAAGGCTAGCAGGGTAACATATTAGAAATAAAATGCAATGGTGGTGTGTGATACTTTAATTTCACTTTTTCAAAGGCAAAGATCATCACCTTCACTGCTTTCTGCTATGGCAGAAGATCCCCTAAATATCACTTAACGGGCAAGTGCACCAACGGCACTGTGGACACTGACTCCTCCTAACATCACCACCATGCTGCTGGGAACAGAAATCCATTTTTTTTAATGTGGGGGGAATGCTCCTTTATTAACATTTATTTTACATATTTCCTTCGTCTCTCTCTTTTCTCCATCTTTCCTCCTTCCTTCCTTCCTCCTTCCTCCCTCCCTCCCTCCCTTATTTCCTTTTTTCCTTTTCCTTCTTTCTTCCTTCCTTTCCCACTTTTTATTTTTTATTTTTTTGAGACAGAGTCTCACTCTGTCACCTAGGCTGGAATGCAGTGGCATAATCTTGGCTGACTGCAGCCTCCACCTCCTGGGTTCAAGCAATTTTCTTCCCTCAGCCTCCCAAGTAGCTGGGACCACAGGCACGTGCCACCATGCCCAGCTAATTTTTGTATTTTTAGTAGAGACAGGGTTTCACTATGTTGGCCAGGCTGGTTTCGAGCTCCTGATGTCATGATCCACCCGCCTCAGCCTCTCAAAGTGCTGGGATTACAGGCGTGAGCCACCGCGCCCAGCTGAAATCCATTTTTAATTGACTGGATTATTGCAGACTGGTGGTTCATCCACTGTGCTTTGCAGAAGAATTTTTCCTCTCCTAGCTCTGTGGACATCATCCAAGTGGAAACCTCAAAATGGTTGAAGAATGAGCAGACTCACATTTAGGAAGGGGTTAGGAGCAATACCACCAATTTCCAAATTTCTTCTTGCAGGTAGATGATAATACAAAATGTGTTCTTGAACAATCAGGAAAGGGATATGTTTGGAAGGGACCAGGAGGGGAAAGCTGTGGGCGAAGGTAGCTTTCGCTATAAAATTAAATTGAAGAAAAGCAAATTGGGCTTGAAGTGTTTTTTTACTTTTGAGGATTTCTGTCTTTGGGGATGATCTGAATATGTCTGCTAGAACCTGTGCTGAGGTTGCAATTCCCTTAAAGATGGGTTCAGTGGGAGGAGAGAGGGGGCAGAATTACATAATGCAGTTATTTTAAATGCATATCCTTGCCCCTCCCCCCTACCTACAGAATCAGAATCTCTGTGGAGATGGGAGCTTGGGGGAAGGTGCAATTTTAACAACCCCAGGAGATTATGCATGACAAAATTTGAGAACTTCTAGCATAATGGTTCAAAGTATAAACGGCAGAACTGGAAAAATCTGGATTAGGATACGAACTGTGCAACCTTCTTAGCCTGGGTGACTAAGAAAAATCGTCTTTTCCTCCTGAGGCTCAATTTTCTCATCAATAAATCATGGAAGACCATAATTCCTGCCTCATAGGATTGTTAAGACAAAATTTTAAAATATAGTGCCCATTATCAATTAGCACAATGTCTGGTACACAATAATCGTCCACAGAAAATCTTAACTTTTTGTTGTTGAATGGTCTAAGTTAAATTGAACTGTTTCTCCATGAAAGGATAGTTGACAACAAAATGGCAGTGGGTTGAACTGTGTCCCCACAAAACATATGTCTAATTCTTAACCCCTCATATCTGTGACTATGACCTTATTTTGGAAGAGGATCTTTGCAGATGTAATCAAGTTAAAGATCTTGATATGGGGTCATCTTGAACTCAAGTGAGCCCTATATCCATTGACAAAGTCTTAGAAGAAAACCAGAACAGAAGACACAGAGGAGGACACCATGTGAAGATGGAGGCAGAAATGGAGGCGATACAGCTACAAGTCCAGAAATGCCAGGTATTGCCAGACACCACCAGAGGCTAAAAGAGAGCCATGGCATGGATTTCTCTCAAAGTCTCCATAAGGAGCCAATCTGCTGACACTGCTTTTTGAAAATATAATTTCAGCTTTTATTTTGGATTCAGGGGGTACACGTGCAGCTTTGTGACTCGTGATGCTGAGGTTTGAGGTACAAAGTGAGCAGAGTACCCAAGAGTGACTCAACACTTCTCCCTCTAGCAGTCCCTGGTGTCTTTTGTTTCCGTTGATACCTTGACATCAAACTTTTGGCCTCCCAACTGTAAGAAAGTTAATTTCTACTGTTATAAAGTTACTCACGTTTGTAGGTATTTGTTACAGTAGCCCTACGAATAAACAGGGAGCCCTCTAGACCACTTTAGTACAAGGATTACATTTGAAAAGGGTCATCTCATAATTATTTCCTCCAAGGAGTCTAACCCCACAATGAAAACATCTGGTCCCCAGCCACATGAGGCTAGAGCTGGGACTTGTAGTCAGCCTTTAGTCAGACTCAGCACATGCTCCTGACACAGAAGTCGCCTGGTCATAGTCAATCACATCAGTAAACTTCAAGCTCAAAATTGCCTCTCTGGCAGTTTCCTGAGAGAAAAAAGAATTTCTTGCCTAGAAATGTTAGCGACATCGAAGGTGGCATTTGTCAGACTGGGGATCAAACAGCCAACATCTGGGTAACCCACTGAATTTACAAGATCTGTTCTCTTTCTGGGTTCTCCAGATAACTGAAACATTGATGCCTGTCACCAAATTAATATAAGCATAATGGCCACCATATATTGAGATTCTTCACCACTGTAGACATTAATGAAACATTTTATCTTTATCATCATCTTCAAATTTTCTTTAACACTGAGACAGTTCTCTGTCCCCATCTTACAGATGAAGAAACTGAGGACCAGCAAACTTAAGCATCCTGTAAATGTCACCCAGAGGGAAAGAAAAACAGAAGATTCAACCCTGTGCTCCTGCCACTGTGATAAGCTATCCAGCAGTGATCCTGATGCTTTAAGTGTGAGCATCTGAGGCATCTTCAACCAATGCTTGTTTGAAATGGGTCCAAAAAAGGCATTTCTTTCTTCCATGTGGAATCCTAGTGTTGTGAATTCTTTATCAATTACTCACAAACAACCCAGGAAACAGAGCAACTGGAGGAGGTTAAATCACCAAACAGTTGCTGTGAGGATATGGCTTAATCCACCAAAGACCATAAGGGAAGGAGCTTAGCTGGCTTGGTGGTTTCTAAAATAAAGCCTGCATTGTTCATTGAGCTGAGAAATGTAAGAGCCAAGTAGGGCCTAAAAATTTGGGTAGTTCCATCTGTTTTACAGATGAGGAAACTAAGGTTCAAGTAGACTAAAAGGTTTATCCAGAGTTACACAGCTTGGGAGATGGACAGGACTTGAACCCACAAGTCCTTAGCATCCGTGATCACACCACCATAAATCTATTACTTAAACTGTAAGGGCCCAAACTAAGAGAGAATATACATGTCAAAATCATCCCAGGGTGTTAGGACAGTCTTCCTCTGTACACATCACTGGGCTTTTGAATCACGTGTCGTATAGTTCTTCAGAGTCTCAATTCTTGTGATGCTACATTGAAAAGTATTGATTTTAGCCTCCTTCCATTCACTTCTCATTCTTTGGTACTAACTTCAAAGTTCAGAAAAAACTGCAGGCTCTGAGACCCTCCGTCAACAGTAGGTTCTATTCATTTTTATGTGGGTCTATGTTTCTACTCATCTCAGGAAGACGTACTATGCTCCCTACATGACAATTATAAGAAATTAACTCAACTGGAGACCTGGTGCTCCTTTAAGTCAATGTTCATAGACTGGTGTCCTATAGTCTGCAGGTAAGTGGTCCTGAAAAGTCACTTGCAAAGTGATTAGCATGTTAAATATCTTGTGATTTGAATCACATTTTAAATACACACCAGATTTAAACACAATGCACACAATTCTATCTTACTAAAGTCTTCAGTTTGAAACCTCTTCCTATGACTACACCAAGCCTCAGAGACAGATAAAGAGGGTAACATTGTGGCAAAAGAACTTATAATTCAGTGCATTTTTAAAGAAATTGTAATCATTCATGTACTGAAAAAAACAGTCTTCATTTTTCATGTGCTGAGTTTTCTTTAAGCAAGTCAGACCACACGTTCTCCTAAAGCTCATATCAGCATGTAGGCTAGGTGTTTCTAACTCTTTATTTGTCCACTGCTACCTTCCTGCTATTTTTTTTTTTTTTTTTTTTTTTTGAGACACAGTCTCACTCTGTAGCCCAGGCTGGAGTGCAGTGGCAAGTTCTATGCTCACTGCAACCTCTACCTCCTGGGTTTAAGCAATTCTCATGCCTCAGCCACCAGTAGCTGGGATTACAGGTGCACACCACACGCCTGGCTAGTATTTTGTATTTTTAGTAGAGATGGAGTTTCACCATGTTGGCCAGGCTGGTCTCGAACTCCTGACCTCAAGCGATCCACCCACCTCAGCCTCCCAAAGTGCTGGGATTACAGGTGTGAGCCACCACACCTAGTTCACGTGCTATGTTTTGAGAAGCATTGCCTTTATTTTCATAGAAAGAACCAAGGAAGGGGACAAATTGAGTTTAAAGCAGTAAGTCCAGAATGAGAACTTAGCACCTGAGGTCTGCAGAGTATTAAACTGCTCAGAGTGTGTGTGTCCTGAGCATCCACTTATGAATCAGGATATGGAGGGAAGTACAGAAATGGCAATAAAAACCTTCAGGGTGGGAGTCTGTGAAAAGACGCCCTGAGTCATCCAGGGAGAAAAATAGAAGGAAATGCGTAGCTCTGAAACTGTTCTCTTTAGATTCGAATCCACTTGCAACTGAGGTATGCCTCTTTAACACTGTTGCTCATGTGCAACGGTTTGTGAGGATCGTCTTCTTCCAAAGGCTAGAAGGAGCATCTGATAAAGACAGATAGACAGTTGGACTGCCACAGCCTTGCTCTTGAAGGCACAACAGAGGGTTGCTAACTCCAAGGAATAGAAGGCACTGTCTTCTTCCTCTCGTCCTCCTTCCAGGCTTGGCAAAAGAGCAGCCCCTGTGCCCCTCCCCCTGACACTTACAAGCTGAGAGCACCCTGGGGAATCCAGAACCTACCATTCATGAATTCAGTGTCCCAGCAAGAGCCTCCTCTCCATCATGAGAAAGCTCCCCTCCCTGCCAAGCCCGGCTGATGGATGCTCCCAACACATAATTATCTTAATTTAGGTATGTATTTTGTGACAATATTTTGGATAACCCTGGCACTTACTCTTCTCTATTACAAACATTTATGTAACCATGCCAGCCGATTAATCTGAAGGATGTGGCAAAGAGACGGGAAAATTTCACCCACAGGAAACAAAAACCCAGTCTTTGAGGATAAATATGTACTCCAAAATTCATAACTTATTGCAGATTGCTATTGATATTTCAGAAATGTATTTGTCCCTTGGACATATTCATAGAGCGTTTGTAAGTCTATAGACACATCTATTTAATAACTGTACTGCATAATTCTTCCATGCTACATATACATGAGAACCTGCAAACACCCCCTCAATCCCCACAACAAAGGTAATAAGCTTTTGTCTCGCTTTTTTTCTGCTTTAAGCATTCCCCTTAATGAGCTCTGCTTCTTTGTAACTCAAGAGATTTAGTATTCTGTCCAACAAAACAATTTATTGCCCAAAATGTTCTTACTGCAGATAAAATCTTAGCTTCCCCAATACTTCTGGCTCCACAGTTAATACCCTAATGTTTCATTTACAGCTGAACAAAGCGGCTTATCTCCACTAAAAGGGGAATTAGTAGTAAGAAATAATTTCAATCATCTGCTGAGTTTCTAAGTAAAGTGATGACTTCTGCATTCTCGCTTCTATCTGATGACAGGTGTGTTGGGGGCTCCCAGAAATAGAGCAATTCTGTCACCTAAGCTTTGTAATTTGAACAATGCATCTACATAGATCAGGCAAGAGTTAGGTCTTGGCTGTCAGGGGGAAAAAAAAATCTACACTTGGAAATATGCTGTAGTCAGCAGTTCTTAGCTACAGATTGGGTACTAACTCAAGGGAAAAAAAAATTGGTTTGAAACAACAAATGGCTCATTTTTCCCCCTAGTCTGAGGCAAACTTATTATACACCTACAAACACCCAACCACAGCCCATTACATTTTCTCAGCACGTACACATGCGCACACAGTGCCATGATAGCTATATATTCTCACACGTGTGCATACAGCCTTATTTATGTGTGCACAGACATGAAGGCTGTAGGGGACGGCAAGAAGGGCAGGAAGCGAGGATCTTGGAAGTAGGCGGATTGAAAAACAATAAGGCAGAGGAATCCTGGATGAGTCTGCAGCAGCGATCTGATCATTTATATTAGGAGAGAAGAGTGACTTGCCTTGCTGAGAATTACAAGGGAGAATTCAATTTGCTATCCTTCATGTCTCAACAGAGGTACATGAAACCCTGGCGTGGTCCCCCAAACTGCCTAATGTGTTAACTGAAAAGGGAGGTGGTAATCGAGAATCTAGGGACTGTACTGCACCCCCAATAGAGGCAGAGTACAGAGGCTATGACCCTGGATCCCAAAAGAGATGGATAAATGGAAGTGCATGAAGATGGAAAGTGCAGGTTGATTTCACTGCCTGTGCATCTAAAGGTGTTGTGGTTTGACTCCTGTGTCAATGCTTTCAATAGGAAATCTTCCTTAGACATTGAGATCTCCTTAATAAAATGCTTTTCCCTGCACCACCATCAGGGGAGGTAAGCAGGAGGTTCAGGCTGAAGAACAAAGAGACAGAGGGATTGGGCAAAATTGGAACTACTCAGAAAACACAAGTAGAGGTCATTATTTATACAGCGATCCCTCTAATTTCAGATTTCTTTCTCATTCTAGGACTCTTTTTCTTTTCCTTTTATTTTTCCCTTTCTTGAGACAGATCCTTGCTCTGTTGCCCAGGCTGGAGTGCAGCGGCATGATCCTGGTTCACTGCAACCTCTGCCTCCTGGGTTCAAGCAATTCTCCTCCTGCTTCAGCCTCCGAGTAGCAGGGATTACAGGCATATGCCACCATACCCGGCTAATTTTGGTATTTTTAGTAGAGGCTGGGTTTCACCATGGTGGCCAGGCTGGTTTGAACTCCTGACCTAAGGTGTTCAGCCCTCCTCAGCCTCCCAAAGTGCTGGAATTACAGGCATGAGCCACTGCGCCCTGCCACTGTATTACTCCTCAAAGCTGGTGCCTCAGCAAACCTCCCTAGCTTGATGAACCATCTTCCAGCTGGTGTAGGTGTTGACTGCTAACTGCTGACAACCTGAATTCTTCTCTGAATGGTTGGACTTGGCTGGTATGATTCACCTTAGCCAGAGATGCCTGAAGTGAAGGTGGAGGGAGGTAGGGGGTAACTTGGCTCACCACCCCTTCCTGGGGGACACCTTGTGGCCAAAGACAGACAGATGAAAGGGGATAGGAATAAGACTCTGGGTGAAATCATCCTTGGCCCAATGAATAATCCAGATTTTCCTACAAGATCAGGCTGAAGGTTATATTTTCCCTTAAAACCACACCTTTCTCTGCCTGACTCATTATCACCACCCCTATAGCATTGTCCTGAGAACATTCCTTCAATTAACCACTTGCGCACATCTCAGGAATGACATTATCCCTAGGAAATATGACCTAAGACAGATAGGGTAGGAAAATTATACATAAACTATATAAAAAGTATGCTCCTATAAATTTATACTTGAGTATAATATTATAGTTGGGGTTTTCACACAGTGAAGATATCAAAGAAAACTTTGACAGACTGACATCCAGAGGTGAGCAAGAAGTGATGAGAGTCTTGCCAATCAAGTACCTGATCTTCTGAGACACAAAGTCAAGAATTAAGGTCGGATTGAGATCCTGCATGGACCATAGCTCCTCCACCAGGCATTTTCTGTCAGATCTCACAACCACTGACTATATTCAAGAAGCTATAAAAACCAAGACACCAAAGGGAGTCAAACTAAGCCACAGACAGGCGGAGATCCCTATAGTAATCATGTAAATCCTTAGATTCAGCCGTGACCAATGACAGCCAGGAACCACTCCTGAAGTTTTGAGTTTCTTGACATAATCAGAATTCCTTGTGCTTATGCTACTATTGCTTGGGCTTTATAACCTACTCAGCTTAACCTATATGGGGTTAGGAGAAAGTGGCTCTGGCCGTAGCTCAAGGAGAAGGAGGGGCCATCACACATCCACAGGAGGGAAATAAATATGAACACGTAGGCCTTCTTTCTTCTTTGATCTCCCATTCAAGTCTTTCTGGTAGAACCCTAGAGTGCCTGGGCTTTGCAATTTTACTTATAACTGCTTGTGGAGTACCTACTAGGGGCCGGACACTTTTTGAGGACCAAGACATTTCCTCAAGTAGCTATGACCCCTCAGTGGAAGAAACAGGCCATTGTCTGAATGCAAACATGTATTTCATTATAATTTGGGAAGTGCTTTGAAGGGAAATGCAAGTTGCTATAAAAGGGGGACTGCAGGGAAAAGTTGTCTAACCTAGAGGATTCAGGGAGGGAGGGTGTCCATGAAAAAGGGACATGCAGGTAGAGGTCTAAAAATGATTATGGAAAAGCAACGTTTGAAGAGGCAGAATAAAACATTTTTGATGGAGGAAAAGCCTGTGCAGAATGTGCAAGGGAGAGGTAGGCGGGCAGCTTTCAAACACTGAAAGTAATTCTGGCCTGGCTTAAGTATTGTGGTGGAAAATGAGCAAAATACGAAATGAGATTGCAAAGGGCAGGAGGGGAAGGAAGACAGAGGGAGCTTGTATTCTAAGGGCACCAAGCAATCAGTGACAGTTTAAGTTGCAATGGAATGCACTGAGTAAACTAACATCTCAGGAATCTCACCTTATCTTAAAGAACCAGTGTCTGGACAGGCTAGTTGGGTCACCCATTCATTCATTTATTCCTCTGTCCATCCATCCATCCATCCATCCATCATCCATCCATCCATCATCCATCCATCTATCCATCCATCATTCATCCATCCATCCATCCATCCATCATCCATCCATCCATCATTCATCCATCCATCCATCATCCATCCGCCCATCCATCATCCATCCATCTATCCATCCATCATTCATCTATCCATCCATCGACTCACTCTTCCTTTTAGTCACTATCAAAAGCCTGCTGTATACAAGCCACACATGTGCTGAGGGTGCATAGGAAGAAAAACGACACGTGGTCCTCCTCTGCACAGTCTTTACAGCCTTTTGGGGGAAGATTATCATAAATCATTACATAAAAAGTTGTAGAACTGAAATTATGATGCAAGCTACAAATGAAGGTACATGAAGTTATAAAGCGATACAGTAAAGGTACTTAACCACGTCAGTGAGGTCGAGGAAGTTTTCCTTTTGTGGACGGGATAAGGAAACTGGGTCCAGAAGTACATGTGGTGTTAGCTATGCAAAGAAGGGAGGAAAGGAAGTCCAGGTGTAGGGAAAATTCTTGCAGAGCTCTTGCAGTGAGAATGGAAGAGCATGGAGAGGCAGATACCCTTCTAGCTCTACAGCTGGTATCCCTGGAGTTCCTGGGACCTGGAACTTCTTCCCTCCACCTCCATGAGGGCCCTTGTTTTACAAACCAGGGCGCATGCCCCAAAGTACTCTTAGAGGGACATCAGCAAATGCTATTCTAAAAAGAGACTGGCCTAGAAATCCGCCCCATAGGATTAACACCCATGTGGGATGGAGGTGGGGGCAGTCATGTGCAGGGGGCAGTGTCTGGACATGCTGCCCTATCAAAAACCTTACAGTGGATTAACTGTTACATATTCAGTGCAAAAGGTCAATTAAGGATAGGAGCTATGTTCTTAAGGACTAGGA
This sequence comes from Ateles fusciceps, assembly GCA_036589455.1. Classification (NCBI taxonomy): domain Eukaryota; kingdom Metazoa; phylum Chordata; class Mammalia; order Primates; family Atelidae; genus Ateles; species Ateles fusciceps. Next base: position 3,304,674 of record JAZHEH010000903.1, read on the forward strand.
GCAGAAGGAACAGGCACAACAAGGAGGGCCAACAAGCCTCCAAAAATCATGAGATTCAGCAAGGAAGACCCCACACCCTCCAGGAAGATCCCTGTTCCAAACCACACAACCAAAGCAGGCAGTAAAAAATCCTTCTCTCTGGACCTTTTTATTCCATATTTGTAATTTTTCTACATTTCCAGCTCTCTATATCCCCAGGGCATACAAATCACAGCAAACAACCCGTTTGTTGGAATCTGTCCTCCCTTAAGCACATACATATTCTTATAAATGGAAAGAAAATGGTCTCTTTGTGTCCTATTGCGAAAAACAAATCTCTAAATGGATTGTCAGTTCTTATAACCACTAATTCCTCTTTAAAGAGACAGCATATTGATTCTTTTCATCAAAAGTCACAAAATGTATAAATTCACCATCCCTCACACAATCCGAAAATGATCTATGGTCAGGTGTTAATGTGAAACGTGGCACTTTACACTTGCATAATCTTTATAATGTACAAAGATGCTTTAGGTGCATTTGCTCATTCAATCTTTACAATTTTATGAAGAAGGCATTCTTCTGTGTCCATGCTATGAGCAAGGCTCTGAAAACTTAAGTTCCCAACAACTGAAACTTAAACCCAAGTCTTCTGACTCCAAGTACTGAAATCTCATAGTTAAGAATGTGAGTTGATCAAGTCCTACTTACTGGAATGTATTCTCTCTATTGTTATGGGAAAATTGCTTTACCTTTCTAAACCCCTGATATGGTTCGGCTGTGTGTCCCCACCCAAATCTCACGTCAAACTGCAGTTCCCAGTATTGGAGGAGGGGCCTGGTGGGAGATGACCGAATCATGGGGGCGGACATCCTCCTTGCTGTTCTTGTGATAGAGTTTTCACAAGATCTGGTTGTCTGAAAGTATGTAGTACCTCTCCCTTCTCTCTCTCTCTCTCTCTCCTCTCTCCTGCTGGCCATGTGATGATGTGCCTGCTTCTTTCCTTTTCACCTTTGCCATGATTTCCTGAGGGCTACTCAGAAGCAGAAGCCTGTACAGCCCACAGAACCATAAGCCAATTAAACTTCTTTTCTTTATAAATTACCCAGTCTCAGGTATGTCTTGATAGCAGTGTGAGAATGGACTAATTCAACCCCCATCGTTTTATTTGGAAAATAGCAGTGGACATGGATTTTGCAGGATGTCATAAAGATTATATGCATATAAAGCCTTTAGCATAGTAGAAGGAAAATTCTATATACTTAAGAAATTACAACCATCAATATCATTATTGGTGGCCTAACCAATAATACCATGGCCTATCCAAGCCTGCTGTTGTACATATTGAAAACTCCAGCCAGATTGTCTTCTGAATTTCTCTCTAGGGTCCCAACATATCTGGATGACAATTATGCTTACTGGTTTTAGGCAATTTTTTGTCTCACCATAGGATTTGGCTAAAGGAATTCATTGTGTAAGGATCTTCCAGAGTTGTTCACAAGATTAAGCAATGATATCTTTAGTCCTGGAGTCCAGAACAAAGATCAGGAATCAGGCTTCAGGGAAAGCAAGCACACCCCAATCAATATTTCATTAGTTAGATCTGGCTGGGCACTGTGGTTCATGCCTGTAATCCAAGTGCTTTGGGAGGCCAAGGTGGTAGCACTGATTGAGCTCAGGAGTTCAAGATCAACCTGGGTAACACATCAAAACCCCGTCTCTACAAGAAATACCAAAATTAGCTGGGCGTAGTGGCACACACCTATAGTCCAGCTATTCGGGACTGAGGTAAAAGGATCATCTAAGACTGGAGAAATCAAAGCTGCAGTGGTCTGTGATCACATCACTGCACTCCGGCCTAAGTGACAGAGTGACACTCTGCCCCAAAAAAATAAAAAAAAAAAGAAAAGAAAAGAATAGTTAGGCCAACTTGTAATTTATTAAAGAATGGTGCTGCATTGAACATATTACATGTGGCCATATCCCCCAGTTCATTCAGGCTGTTCAAAGAACTTGTATTACAGTTTTAAAGAAATGATTGAAGCACTTACTCTGTATCAGGCAACTGTATTAAGCTCTGTACACATGCTTTCCTTGACTTATGATATGGTTATGTCCTGATAAACTCATCATGAGTTGAAAATATCGTATCAAAACTGCATTTCATATACCTAACCTACTGAACAACATAGCTTTGTCTTCTCTACATTAAGCATACTCAAAACACATTAGCCTACAGTTGGACAAACTCATCTAACACAAAGCTAATTTTATAATATCTCATAGAATATCTCATAGAATTCACTGAATGTTGTACTGAATGTGAAAAACAGAAAAGTTTCATGTCATTCATAATATATATATAAAAACAAAAAAGGTAAGTCAAACCATTGTGAAGTTGAGGACTGCCTGGATGTGGATTATATCATGTTGTCCTTCCTAGAACCATATGAGGTGAGGGCTGTTATCTTTCTTTTACAGTTGAGAGGACTTAAGCTCTGGGCAGGAGGTGAAACAAGTTATCCCAGGCAGAGATATGATAAAAGGTAGAGGTAGAATTTAAATCCATGTTTGTTGTATTCCAAAGCCCATACGTTACACACTTCACTCTACAGCTTTTGAAATACAAACCCCAGCAAGAGTTATGTTCAGACAATATTCATCAGCTTAAAATTATTTTCACATATCTCACTGCCACTTACATTCAGGAATTTCCCCAGAACGCGATGTAAGTTTCTTCTGAGAATTTTCCAAACACATCATGGATACCAAGTGCTGTATCACACCTACATTGTGTGTCTGCAGAACTTTGCCAAGAAGGACAGGCTTAATCTTTTCTAGCTCCATGCAATCTGAGGTCAGTTTCCTGCTATTTTCGATTACGCAAATACAATAAACACTGATTATGTTTATATGATCTTGATCAAAGGCAACAAAAACAATTTTCTTTGGTTACCTTTAAATAAAAGAAACCAGCAAAAAAAAAAAAAAAAAAAGGACATTTTGGTTTGTTTTGTTTTGTTTGCTTTGCTCTTTTTTTCCCCCACAATAGCTGAAGAACCAGAGTGCTATTAAGCTCTGGGAGGCTTTCACCCTTGCAACAATGGCATAAAATAAAGGCGAAAGTGGAAAATCAAGGAGACCACAAAAACAAAGCTCATGAAATTAGCACATTAAAACAATCAAGGAATTCCAGAGACTTTTTAAGTTGATGATGAAGGCTCACATGTACTCGGCTTTCTCTAGCATTCAAAAGATGAGGGGATCTGCTATTCATGGGATTGTAGGGAGGCCCTGAGTTGACGAACGGTGTGTACCATGATGACCCACAGCTGCCACCAACACCATTCCTAATGGCACCCCAGGCCAAAGACCTTGCAATTTCATCTTTCTTCCAAACACACAGAAGTTTTTCAGTGTCTGACCATACATTCAAAGAACCTGTCTGAAGGTGTACGCATTTATTTCAGTTTGAGATCAATGTGCCACTCTCTTCTTACCAGCAAATGTGCAATTTTGATAAGAAACAAGGCCCAGGGAGATACAATCTTGACAGCTACTGTACATCTATGCATTTGGAAAACAGGGGTATATGAATGAATATCATATCAGCATGATCCAGTGACTGAAGGCCTCCATTCTGGACTTAGAGAGTCCACATCCTCTCTTATCAGCTGTGTGAAATTAGGCAAATACCTGGGTCTCAGTTTTCGTACCTATAAAATGAGGATGATAAAGGAACACAGCTCGTGGAATTTATTACTAATCCCATACTAATTTAGCAAGGTAATGCATGCTAGGTGCTTTGCACAATGGCTGGTATATAGCAAACATTCAAAAAACTGCCTGTTTCTCTGACATTCTTCTACTCTCCACTTTTGCTCAGTTCTATACCCACCTCCATTTTTTTCTCTATCTTAGTTTTGTCATTCTTCAACATTGGCCAAGGAACACTGAAATAGTGGCCTGAGAAGTCAAAAACAGCTTGGTGACACTGTCTTTAAATATCAAGTTATTCAGTCAGGTGCAGTGGCTCATACCTGCAATCCCAGCACTTCAGGTGGCTGAGGCGGGTGAATCACTTGAGATCAGAAGTTCAAGACCAGCCTGACCAAGATGGTGAAACCTCGTCTCTACTAAAAGTATAAAAAAGTGTGGTGGAGGGTGCCTGTAATCCCAGCTACTCAGGAGGCTGAGATGAGAACTGCTTGAACCCGGGAGGTAGAGGTTGCAGTGAGTTAAGACCGCACCATGGCCATTGCACTCCAGCCCGGGTGACAGAGTAAGACTCCATCTCAATCAAACAATCAATCCGTCAATCAATCCATGTAGAGTTATTCATCAATCCTTGACAGAGGTACTTTCTGAAGACCAAGCTGTGGGAACCACAGCCCTGCCACGTAGCACTATGAAACATGGTCCATCGCCAGTCAACAACTGTACAGAAGTCAGGGCAAACCCATGGCAAGGGGAAAAGTGAAAACCATGTTTACAGAATGGTAACACACACCTGTCTGTTAATATCACAAAGTCCCTTGGCCAACAGGTGACCGGTGGAATGCCAAAACATACTGTGCAGATACCTGCAGAGTATGCTGGTGTGCCTGGCAGGATAGAGATGGGGGGCTGCTGAGTGCAGCATGGTGGAGATCTTGTAGAAGAAGTCATGGGTGATGGGCTTATTTTTAATAAATGGATTAGTTGCTTAGTTATAAATCCATTAGATCATTAATAACAAATTAATTGAAGAAATATATTTTGAGCAAAGATTATGTCGAGTATCACCCTAAGTACTCTTTGTGAGACTCTGTAGAAGATTGGAAGTCAGTTAAAAACTCAAGGATGTGTGATAAAATTAATACTTCCCAGCTTCAGAACCCAATGACTCTGTCTGGACTGAGCTTGGGTGGAAAAGGTGCTGTATTTTAAGAGCATCCTTGGTATATTTGTTAAGGGTGATCCAGGATCTACATGTTGTCGACTTTTGCTTTTGTCAAAGAGAGATGGAACCTGACCCTCTGTGACAACGAGAGCCAGGCCCTGCCTTCCTACACAAAGGCCATCAGCAAGAGAAGGCAGCGTGATGTGTAGAGAGAGAGCACCCTGTCCCAGGCCCTGGCAGATTTGAATCTGTGTTTCTCCCAACTCATTTTGTGATCCTGGGCAAGTCACATGTCCCTCTTAGCTTTGGTTTCCTTCTTGAAAGATGACATGGTCCCTAAGGTATGTTTTCTCAAGGATGTCAGTGAGTTTGATGGAGAGAGCTTGTTTAATTGTGTACAGTTCTGCAGTAGAAGTACCTGACCAAGTCAGAAAGGTCAAGAACAGGACAAGGAAATTGACTCAAAAGCACACATGAGTATTAAGAAGAGAGAAGGGAGAGTTTGAGTGGGGGAGAAAATCATGGGAGAGCTTCTGCAGTGAGAAGGAAAGAACATGGGGGATGCAGGTACCCCTTTGGCCGTACATCTAAGATCTTTGGGGCTGTTAGGATCCCAAACCCAGAGCCCTCACAATGCCTTGTTGAATGTGTGGCAAAACCTTAAAAGCGGGCCAGGCATGGTGGCTCACGCCTCTAATCCCAACACCAGAGACCAAGGCAGGCAGATCATGAGGTCAGGAGTTCGAGACAAGCCTGGCCAACATGGTGAAACTCCATCCCACTAAAAACACACAAAAACTTAGCTAGGCATGGTGGCACGCGCCTGTAATCTCAGCTACTCAGAAGGCTGAAGCAGGAGAATTGCTGGAACTTGGGAGGCAGAAGTGGCAATGAGCCAAGATCACGCCACTGCATTCCAGCCTGGGTGACAGAGCAAGACTCTGTCTCAAAAAAGCCCAAAACCTTAAAAGCTAAAGCTCTCACATGTGCAATAATAGCCAGCATGACAAATCTACCTCCTGAGATGTCATCTACCAATTGTGCCTCGTGTAGAAATCAAAACCAGGTACAGGTTTTGAAAATAAGTTTCAATGCCCAACTGAGATGATCACCACCTAATCTATCTTCTATCTTAGCAAATAAACATTGCCTTTCACATTTCTGCTAGAACTTCTGCAAGCTCACTCCTGCTCTTTCCACTCACTACCTTCTATTTGAGATCTCTCCATTATTTTCCATGGCACCACCCATCCAAGCCCCAACCTCTCCATCCTGGAATCATTTTTCTTCACTCCCTCTCACCTCCACTGGGTTTTCCCAGGTCTGCCTGTTGGTTTTCTACAATGCTAATTCCATTTCCTTCACCTGCCATTTCAGAACAACCTTCCAGTTCAAACCACTGTGACCCTTGCCTGGACTCCTAGACGGCTTCCTAACTGCTCTCCTGCCTTCTTCTCCTGGGCCTCATTGTCTATGTTCCACAGGGCAAGCAGTCATCATTGTGAAATGCAAATCTCTGCATCTGTAATTCATATACAACACATATTCATTACCCTGGTTAACAAAACCCTGTATGATCTGGCCTTTGCCCAATGCTCAGAGCTCTCTGGTGTCCCTCTCCCCCATTTTCCAGGGATTTTTCATCCTTCAAAAATTCTAAGTTCCTCTTCCTCTTAGTATATTTTCCTGGAATGTTCTTTCTCCCTGCCTTGGCATGATTTACCATTGGGAGCTCGGCTTAAATGTCGACTCACCTTTTCATAGGGCCTTTCTAGAATTCCCCACCACTCTCTATTTTAATTATCTGACTTGCACCTGTCACTAACCATAGATGATTTTACATATTTATTTATTGCCTGCCTCCTTTCAACTGCAATGTAAGCTCTATGCCAGAGCATTTTGCTCATATTCTATACCACCGAATACCCAATGGCTGAGAGGGGCTGGCATTAATAAATATTTGCTGAGTGAATGAGAGACTCTTCCTGACTTACATCTCTATTTGTTGCAAGTCTAAGTCTCGGCTGTGAGCATAGGACGGTCTTATTTACCTTATTTTCTCTCCACTAATTCCAAAGTTGGCATGGTCTGCAAAGCTGTTTACTCCATGGCCCCTCTCCCTCCTATCTCATTTATTTCCCCATGGGAAAAATAAAACCCAGATGGATAAATGATACTGCCTAAGATTCCATAGCCAGAGAGTGGCACAGATGTCATTCAAATCTCAGCTATGTCTGGCATGAAAACCCATTGCAATAAGCAACTCTTCAATATCAGCTCCAAGTCTAAATTCAAGAACCAGAATACCAAGACGGCCAGGTTTTTGCAATGGTGTAAATATACAGGTGTCTGTGTCACCTCAGCCATCTATCCCTCATTTTCCATATTGAAGTTCTGAGTAGGAACACCCAAATGACTGTGCCCTTTTCCCTGATTTTTTAAATATATATACCACTTATATACATATACACATATACACATGTATATATACATATATGTACACATATATACGTGTGTGTGTATATATATACACACACACACGTTGGAAAAGCATATATAAGCATATACATATCTCTCATATATATGGGGAATATATATGTGTGTGTATATATATATATTTTTTCACTATTTATACTGATGTTTCTCATACTTGGGATACTTTAACATACTTTGTATGCTGTAACTTGGATCTGAATATCATTTGAGTAGGTGTTTAACACACAGAATGGGAACTTAAGGCAATTCTGGAATAATATTACATCTTATTCTTAAATTTCTTTATCACAAAGGTGTCATATTCTCAGCCCTCAAATATGAAATGGTTTTCAACATGGAGAACGGGAAATGGAGAATAAGGAGGTCACTGTGTCAGGGAAAGTATTTCCTAATGTTCACTGGAAACTCCAAAGATGAATTACAATTTTCATTAATTCAGCTGACACCTTGGCCCTGGCAAGCATAAAACTCAGATAATTCCAGAGATTATTTCAGTGTGAAGACTCCATGACCTCAAACACTTAAAACAATGCCACTAACACATTTGCCATCAGCTATTTTTCTTTTTTCTGTGCCAGCAAGCCTGAATCTGTCCTGGCATAGAAGTTATATTAACTTATAAAATGCATGCTAGGTGTTGTTGCACTCTATGTTTGTTTTTTTAAATTTTTGTGGGTACATAGTAGGTGTGTATGTTGATGTTTTGATACAGGCATGCAATGTGGAATAAGCTCATCATGAAGAATGGGGTAAGCAAGCATTTCCCATTCTTGAATGAAGCACAGAACAGAGCTAGAATCAGAGTCTAAGATCAACTTGATATTGCATTTTCTTTTTTTTCTTTAGATGCCAAAGGAAATTCTCTACTCCTTCGGCATTTTCTGGCCTTGCTTACCATATGTCAAGTCTAATGAACAGCTCATTGGCTAGATGTCCCCTTTTTTTCCTCTTCAACATGGAACCCTTTACAGGGAGATTTCTAAAGGCAAATATCTAAACTAAATGTACTTGATGTAGGCAGCTTACAGCTCCTTGATTTAATTGCATTACACGTTTATAAGTAGGGAGCAATTTACTCTGAAGTGGTACTTCGGCATTATTCCTCTTGGCTTCTCCAGGAAGCACTTGGGCTAAATTTCTATTTAATGTATGCTGGCTTTGGAATGTACGTACAAATAGCGGGATGTGTATTAACGTTTTAATTATGTGGTTATCCTCGGTTAGAAAATGAATCCAGGATGGACACAGACTTTAATTCCTTTTAACTGTGAAAAACACTGTTCTTGCCATCTTGTGCATTAATCAGTCTCTTAAAATGTGTATCTTCACTGGCTTACAGCAAGAAAATGGAATCAATTCAGTAAGTTATGCCATTTCCTCTGCTGCATTATCTTTGTAACGCTGTCAGTATTTAATAAGTGCTAACAAGAAACCAAGCATTTTCGTTTAATTAAAATCATATATCATTTTTAATAATTAGTCACAATCAAGGTGAATGATTAGCTAGAAGAGATATGAAAAATATACATTCGGAGCAGCTTAAAGTCACATTTTTAAAAGTCCAAAATAAACTCTTGAGGGCTGTTCATAGCTTTAAGTATGATATAATTTATGAAACAAAATAAATCTCAAGTGTTAAAATATTTAGTGGAACTGAGAATAATGAGTCCAGATAGGATTAGTTTAATTAGTTTACTGAAATGGAGTCTTCATAGTGGCTAAGTATGATATATTGGCTTTTGTCACTTGAAATAAAAAAGAGGTAATTAGTCCCTACTCAAATATATTGTTTTCTCAGAATAGGTTGAATTTTATTTTAGGCACTAATCCAGAACCAACTTCCAATTGATTTATAAATGCTATGAGAAAAGATCAGCCTTCAGACAACTTAAAAATCCAATCACTTAAAAGCAGGAGTCTCAAAGGGAGAAGCATTTTGTCTCCCCCAGGGGACACTGAGCCAGGTCTAGAGACATTTCTGAGTATAACAGTGTGGGGGATGACTACAATGGGCATTTAGTGGGCAGAGGCTGGAGATGCCACCGAACACCCAACAAAGCACTCAGCAGTCCCCACACAGAGAATTATCCAGCCCAGCGTCCACACTGTCAAGGGGGAGAAACCCTGACATCAACAGCAAATTCAGTATCTAAATGTCTACGTCAACCACTGCAGTGAAAGTGTGCCCTCTGCTCATAACTTACAAATCCCAAAACCGCACGGTGGTACATTTGCACTTTTCCTACTGAGTAAGATAAAAATTGAAAAATTATCAAAGCAACATCCCAAAATAATGTATAACACTGAAAAAGAACAGGCACTGATGCCAAAAACACATCCTCTTTTTAGGGTATATTCATGCAACAGAATACCGTGAAGCTGTTAAAAAAAAATCCGGGAAAAAACGATGTATAAACCCATTTTTGCAGTCTATATATTTTACAACTATATCATTGAGAAAACAGGAATTTTAGAAATGAAGAGTAAGAGTTATGCATGTGTTTAAAGATTTTAGATTTCAAACATGGTTTCCTTTCTAATTACTTATTGTAGTTACAACTTTTCCCACAAGTTGTATACACTACTTGTACAATAAGGCAATATTATGAGCCAACAAGGAAAAATGGTGGAAGGGGAAAACAGGAAAAGTCAGGGCCCATAAAAATTTTCACTTGCACCTGGGTCTAGAGAGAAGTGACCTCAATCCCTTTGCTGGAAATCCTGAGATGGAGCCCGTTTTAAGTTTAACGCGGGAGAAGTTCAAGCATCTAGAACTATCTGTGTCTGTTCTCTCTGCTGTGAAGCCGGAACGCTGGGTTTGTTTGATGCATAACATCCCCACTGTATTCAAAAACTATGATCTAAATATTAAACACTCATGTAGAGAAATACCAAGAAAGTGTTTCAAGCAAGACAGAAACACTGGATAGACCTGTCTATTTTCACTGGGAAGTCTGGAGATTCAAAACCCCACTCTCAAGATCCTCTTCTTTCTCTCCATCTTCCCCTTCACACTTTCGGGAGGACCTTTACAAAGGCTGTGATTCTTGGAAATCACGAATATCTTAGAAAAGAAGGTTAGCAAGAAGGAGAAGACCCCCGCTTCCATAAAATCTGAATTTCTCGTTACAGATTTTAAGTTTATTATTGCATTTCTGATTTTCCCCTAGAGAATGAATTTCTAGCTGTGACTACAGTCATGGAACACTCAGGTAAAAAAAAACAATTGCATGAAAAGGCTGGGTTTTTGTCCTAGCAAACATAAAACATTTGGATGATTAGTGGTGGGAGGTGCCACCAATGTCTGAATTGAAAGCAGACCACAGTTTGGAAACAGTGCGTTTTGTTTTGTTTTGTTTTGTTTTAATACAAATGTCTATCAACAGGGAAACTGGTTGTTTAAATTACAGTACATTAAAAGATGATTACAGACAGGTGTTAAGATTGAAGTAGGTAATTGATATGTGCCAAAATTTCAGCTTACACGCCATTTTTAAGTGGTGACAGAGTCATAGACATAAAGTCGTTTATGTTAAGTGTATATGTTCTAAATGTGTATATTTTTAATGTGCACAGAAAATATCTGGAAAGATATGTACTAAACAATTATTAAATGATGGAGAAGGGAGGAAGGGAAGGAGAAAAAACATTTTTTATTTGATATAATTCTACGTGGTGAAGATGACTATTTTTTTAAACTCCAAGCATTTCTGACTCTAAAATCATGCTGTGATATAGTTCAGACATACCAAAAGGTAAATAGAAAAACACAAATAATGGCAGTGGCTCACACCTGTAATGTTGGCATTTCGGGAGGCTGAGGTCAGAGGACTGCTTGAGACCAGGAGTTCCAGACCAGCCTGGAAAACACAGCAAGACACCATTCTCTAAAATTTTTCTCTAAAATATTAGCCAGGTGTGGTGGTGTGTGCCTTTAGTCCTAGCTACTTGGGAGACTGAGGCAGGAGGACTGCTTGAGCCCAGGAGGCCAAGGCTGTGGAGTGAGCTATGATGGTGCCACGGCACCCCAGATGGGTGATAAGGCAAGACTCTATTTAGAAAGAAAGGAAAGGAAGAGAAAGAAGGAAGGAAGAGGAAGGAAGAAAGGAAAAAGAAGGAAGGAAGGAAGGGAGGGGAGGGAGGGAGGGAAAGGAAGGAAGGAAAGAAGGGAAGGAAGGACAGAAGGAAAGGAAGAATAGAAGGGAAGCAGGGGTGAAAGGATGGAAGGGGGGGGGGGAGGGAGGGAGAGAGGGAGGGATTCCTGTAAATACTACTCAGCTTAAGAAATAATTTTAATATGGCTAAATCCCTGGCTGAAACCCTTCGGAGATGTATCCCTCTGCTTCACCTCTGTAACAGACAATATTCTGAATTTTGAGTTTCTTTTTTGTCTATATATGTTTACCACATATGTATATATCTCTGTACAACACAGAGTACTAAAACTACTGTATATTTTAAATTTTTGAGTAAATTATCCATGGTCATAATGGCAAGAGCCATTCTTCTTATATAAAGCTCTGATTCATTTATTTCCACTGCTTTCCAGTATTCCATTGCACACAAGTGTTCTATTTTCTTATTCTCTCCTATTAGGCTATTACTGGAGTATTTTTGTTTCCTCCTTCAGATATTACTATTATTATGTTAAAACAGCCTAAAAATAATATGCATTTTTAGAAAGAAGGAGGCAGGACACAGTTACCTGTGAAACTCTTTATGGTGAAATCAAAAAGTTAAACTTCATTCACTCCAAGCTCTTTCTCTCTTCCAAGCACTCCCCTTAACCTTGAGAGTAAAGAGAGTTTACTACTACCCCACAATTAACCACAAGTGGTGACACTGGCTACCATTATTAAATGTTTATAATGGGCCAGGAGAATACCCAGTACTACATTTCTATGAGACAAGTACTGTTAATATTGCCAGGTCATAGATAAGGTAGCCACATTTGGAGAGCAGATGCCTAAGCATGCAGTCCCCCAGATTCTAAATATTGGTGGTGGGATTTCCTTCAAGGTCTGTCTATTTGATATACAGGGAGAGGAAGGAAGAAAGGAAGGAAGATATTCCTGTAGATAAAACCCAGGTTAAGAAATAATTTTACTGTGGCTAAATCCCCTGGCTGAAACTCTCCTAAGATGTATCCCTCTGCCTCACCTCTACAACAGACAATATTCTGAATTTTGAGTTTCTTTTTTGCCTATATAGGTTTACTATATAAGTATACATTTCTGAACAGCATAGAGTATCAAAACTATTGTATATTTGAAATTTTTGAGAAAACTATTCACAGTTATAATGGCAAGAGCCATTCTTCTTCTTATTTAAAGCTCCAATTCATTTGTTGTGTCTTCTGGTGAAACAGTGCTAACCCACAGAATTCCTTCTCTACCGCCACTAAACAATACACCACTCCACTTCTTTGGAAGGTCCTTTTGTGCCCCACAAGAGGAACAGCTAAGGAATGAGGCTGATTTTGCAGTTTGCCCAACAAGAGGGTCCATGTTACACAGTACTGATCAGCCATCGAGAAAAGCAGCAGAAAGCTCACCAGGGTTTGGCGCATGCAGGGAAAAAGGAAGTGCCTGAGAAATATAAGCCTATACTGGGAGGTCAAAACTGAATTTGTACCAAGCATTCTTCATAAAAAAGGAAGAAAAACAATAAGCCTACCGCTTCTCCCACCACCACATCCCAGATTAAATGTATCCCTAGGCTGGAGCTGACACTGGCTTGGCAGAAATGACATATCCAGTTGGAAAATCACCCAAGACAGAAATGTTACACAAGTACCAGCCAGCTCAGAAGGTTAGAAGACAGCAGTTGTGGGATGAAATCGATTCTGTTAACACTGTTCCACCTTGTCCCTTTCAGAGACTTTCCAGTGGGCTCAGTTAGGTGTGGCTAGCAAACACATAATCTCACTTCCTAAACCTTAGACCCTGAAAGATAGAACCTTCGTCATCACCTCTACATTTCCCTGGCCTCCTGATCCTCCTTGCCCTCAGGAGGAAAAGGCTCAAGATCAGGAGATGGTCTGTGCACACACACGTTTCAGCTCCCTGCATGACATAACAACTTCCCCACCCAGTAACCGTAAAGCTCATACTGCCTTACTCTACCCATCAAAGTCCTTCTCCATCTGACTCATCTAATTCTCGATTATTCTTTTCTGCCTCCTACTTCTCAGTTAGAATCCTCGAGCCATCCAAGCCTCTTTCCTCTTCTTCAGGCATGCCAAGCTTATTCTCACATTAGAGACTTTGCACATTCTGTTCCAGCTGTTCTTCCTCTACATACTTCCCTGGCTGTCTCTTTTCCTGTCCCAGCTAAAATGTCACCTCCTTAAACCTTCCCTGAATCTCCAAACTACAGGAGCACCAATCCCCTACTTGCTATTTCATCACCTGGTATATTTCACTTTATTTCACTTGTTACTCTCAATTCCTTCTTGTTGATTTACCATCTATCTCTCCCACTAAATTTAACTTCTGAGACAGCAGGGACCTAGAGGTCTTGTTTACCCCCCATGTCTCTGGTGCCTAAAATTGTTCTTAGATCCCAGAGAGGTTCTATATAAATATATGTGGAATGAATTCATGAATACACAAATAAATGAATGAATCATCTTTCATACATTCAAGTGCTATAAAGTTATGCTGATAAAGAATAATGCCATAGATAATTCTAAAACATTTTTCCTGCTCTGCAAATACAGATTTCCAGAGCACAAGGGTTTAAAGTCTCCTTAGGCGATTACTACAGCATTTTCTTCCAGGTGATTGATGTGTGAGCCAAGCTGTCATATTGAATATATCTTAATGATGAAATGATGCTTCAGAAACTCTTCCTGTGTGTCAGCTATAATGACATACAAAGAAGGTAAACAGGCCTGGTTCTCATGATTGAGATGTCTGCTGATTGGTTCAGCACATAAATGCATACCACCACCTCACGTGGGCGATACGGACTGCCTGTGTCCCAATATCATTTGCTCCAGGATCACTGGAGGCCACTGATATATGCCAGAGCCCCTTCTGTCCAGCAAATCTCCATGAACAGAATAGAACAAAGTAAAAAGTGTTTTAAACTGGTATTTTATTTTATTTAAATAAGTTTATTAAAACTGATATAAAAGGTAATTTCCTGAATAGTAGATTACCTTCATGTAAGATATCATGAAAAAAAAAGTGGAAACTGGCCAGGTACAGAGGCTCACGCCTGTAATCCCAGCACTTTGGGAGACCGAAGCGGGCGGATCACAAGGTCAGGAGTTCGAGACCAGCCTGGCTAACACGGTGAAATCCCATCTCCACTAAAAATATGAAAATTAGCTGGGCGTGGTGGCAGGCACCAGTAATCTCAGCTACTCAGGAGGTTGAGGCAGGAGAATTGCTTGAAGCCGGAAGGTGGAGGTTGCAGTGAGCCGAGATTGTGCCACTGCACTTTAGCCTGGGCAACAAGAGTGAAACTCTGTCTCAAAAAAAAAAAAAAAAAAAAAAAAAAAAACAGTGGAAAGTGACAGTTCTTTAACATTTGTATCTTCTATCACTTTTGTAGAAACCTTTGCAGGGACCTATGGAAATCACTGCTTTTCCAAGCAACCATGTGATGTTTAGGGACATAAAAGAATCCTATGTCTACCTCTTGTATGAGGCCAGTCATTCATACAACATGTGTATATGGACTAGGTACCTCACGAAACTCAGACACCAGCAGGGAAATTTTATGTTTCAAGAGACGACCATGGCCAGGCGTGGTGGCTCACCCCTGTAACTCCAGCACTTTGGGAGACCGAGGCGGGTGGATCACAAGGTCAGGAGTTTGAGACCATCGCGGCCAACACGATGAAACCCCATCTCTACTAAAAATACAAAAAAATTAGCTGGAGTGGTGGGCACTTGCCTATAGTCCCAGCTACTCGGGAGGCTGAGGCAGGAGAATCACCTGAACCCAGGAAGCAGAGGCTGCAGTAAGCTGAGATCGCACCACTGCACTCCAGCCTAGGCAACAGAGTGGGACTCCGTCTTAAAATGAAAAAAAAAAAAAAAAGAGTGATGACCACTACTTTTAACAGCTCTGAGTTCTACCCATCTCTACTGCAAGGCACATCAACCAAGATGAACTCAGTTTCTGCCCTGATGTTTTAACTTTCCGATTATTTAAGAGTCTAAACATGGATTAATTATACTTGTACTTTAGAAAAAAATTCCATTTCTGCATGAACCATGAAAACAAAATGCACTGATGATCTTTAAATGACCCAGAAACCAAGATAATTATAGTTGTAATTAATTACATAACATGACGTCCCTGGTAGTTAGCTGGAGGTCTAACCCAGAAAACTGTGAGGTTGGAAAATTTGAATGTAGGGACTTATCAAAGACACAGAGCCATGGTGAGCACTCACCAATTTCTAATCTTGCTCCCAGCATGTTTGACCTCAGGCAAAAATCACTTAACCTGTTCTTATCTCCAGTGCTCATCTGTAAAATGGGGATGAAAGTCCTGGATCACCTCAGAGGGGATGCTGTGTTGAGTCACACATTAATGATGTGAAATAAAATGATTTCACAGGGAATATATCTGAGAAATTTTAATAAAGCTGAGCTGCTAATAGAATGAGATTAAGAGCCAGTAAGTGCCAATATGATGCCCCATTTATCAGAATTTCATCTAAAACAGTTTTCATGGTATCACATCAACCTATATATTGACATAGAAATGCAATGATCCCTTGCTTACAAAATATATATATCATCTCATACTGTTTTAGAAGAGTGCCTTAGAAATATAAACCCCGTTTGTTTGGAATGCACTTTTTTAGATCAATACAAAATAAAACCAAACTTCATGTCTGAGTGCCTGGCACAAGATCCCCATTCCCTGACTTGTGGTATAGGGGTCTGGCCCACCAATGGCTGCAGTTCTTGAATCCACGGTTACCCTTCACTTCACCTTTAAGGCAGGACATGTACACAAGCTCTTCCCTTTGCAAAGTATCTCATATTCAAGATAACTTGTCCCAGGTAGTACCAAATAATAAAAATGGTGCTAGTGTCATAATTACAAAGTAGATTGAAATGATTCATTAAAGCACGGGGAGCGAGAATAGGAGAGGAACCCGGAGAGATCATTCGTTTTATTTGTCACTGTGTTTATTTATAGGCAAGGTGCTCTCAGGACAAACTTTTATAAACTAGCAAGGAATACAGAATTGTAATACAGAATGACTTTTGGTTACTGTTTATGCAAGTCCCCTATCCGCCTTTTGGGAAGAACTAGGGGATCAAGAAAAGTATAAATCCATTTGTTAAATGCACACAAGAACAGCTGGGCACACCCAAAACATCTGATGCTACAAGAAAACAAAAAAACAAAAAACCCTCTCATATCATATGGGAGCCCAATGCACGTCTCTCTTTCCTGGAGTGAAATTCCATAGGCACTAATTTGTCTTTACTCTCTTACCGGCAAAACGGGGTTTCTGGATATCCCAGGTTAATTTACCCTAAATAGATATTGCTATAATTATCAGAAGTAAAAATACATTAGACTTATATTACCTTGAGACTGATAAGATGGGACAGAAGTAGTTTTGGAATGAGGCTCTCCTATCTTTGAATACAGACTTTGTCATTTAACAGTGATTTGGTCATCGAAACGATGTACTTGTCTGATCTTCGCAATCTTTCTCATAGGGTAGGGATAATGATATTAATCTCCCAACATTACCGAAAAGATTAAGTAGGATAATGTGAAATGGCTAACATAATGTCTGAAGCATAGCAGGAACCAAAAACGTTCTTTCTCCTCCTTAAACATACACATATCTACTCTAACAAAGCCAGACAGGCATAAATGGAGAATATCTCTACAGCTCCTCTCACCAAGATAGACGTTACACGCATTAATTTAAATTACTCCAGGCTCCATTTAAATTTGTAAGTGCTAAGGGCTTCAAACAGGAGTGCTGGCAGGTCACGGAAGAAACACTTTCTGGATGGCATGAGAAGCATGCTATCATCAGCTATTTCAAAATACCCAGTTGTTTGAGATAAAGTGGCCAAACCTCATGGCGGTAACTCTAGATTGCTAGGATATCTTGATGCTATGAAAACAAAAGCCATTAAAAAGCTCCTGGGAGCCCAAGAAGATGACCTGAGTATGTGTTGAAGACAAAAGAGGGAACGTTTAGGTATTTCTAGAAGATTTCTGTCATTTTTAAATTTTTTGTGTGTGTTTAGTTTGGACATGGCAATCACCCCTTCGTCTCATGCAAATTAATCTTCCTGTCAGGTTAAAAATGTAGAGGTGGGGCTAGGATTGCTAAGAGTCAGGTATATTCCTTGAGAAAAAAGCATTAATATACATATTGGCTTAAGGCTAGAGTCTGCTGGATACAGTTACACCATATCTCGGAACTCAAGCCCTAATGAATTATTCAACTCGGCAGAATAATCCAGCATAACTAGAAATAAGCAACACATTCATTTGAGGGGGAACGTTGCAGGGAGGGCAGACAGGAATATTTATTTAGTGTTTATCTGTATTGTGCCAAACACCTTCAGAAGGACATTCCACCATTCCCCTTACACAGCGAAAACACAGAGGCTCAGAAAAAGATAAGAAATGTGATTCCACAGGATGGTACATGTTTGACCCCATGTTGAATCCCAGATCTGTGCGTTCCCCCAAATTCATGCTCCACACCATTCCCACTATTCCACATCATCTGCAAAGCCCGGCATATGTAATAAAGTGCCCATTGGTGGCCCTTCCTTCCACGCCATCAGAGCCGCAAAAGAGCTCACGTTGTATCTGCGTCTATCTGCCTCTCCATGTGTGTCTCGGAAAGATACTTTATCTTTCAAGTTTTATGGCTCATATCTGTGACTAAAGTATCATTTATGACAATTCCCATCTGGTAAGCTTCAAAAGTGATACAGTTTCATTGTAAAGGGTTGCTACGAGGAGCCTAAGTTATAAACCAAGATTTGAGTGGAATCAGAATGTACCTAAACTCTCTCTCACGGGAAGCTGAGCATCTTTAAAATGTGAACGTGTCCACTTTCTTGAAAAAAGTTGCTCTATGAATGTTTCCAGATACCCAAAGTGTGGGGCCCCGTGGCTTCCCCAATATCAGGGGCCAAGAGCTGGGTCCCTGCAACAATCAATTATTGTAATGATCAACTGCAATAATTGACCATTGCAATTATTGCTGCTGACGTAGGTCAGAACCGATTTCTTATTCTGAGCAAAAAAGTAAAAGGCCTGGTGCCTGGTTCTTCTGTCATCTCTGACAGTTATAGAGTGGCTGTGCACCTTATTAAAGATTAAGGCTTGCCCGGGCACCCTCTTTGGCCATCTCCTGTTCACAGTCCAGCATTTATTACAAAGGAACTGGAGATTAACACCATCTATTCTGCCAGGAGGGAATGCACATCACTTAGTGGTCTCATAAAACCAAGAAAACTTCGAAGGACACAGAACTGCCCTCCATTTTCTAGCTCAGGATCACTGTTCCTCTCAATACTACCTGTAGCTTTGCTTCAAGACTGTCTTTATTGTAACATGTATTGTGGTCTTTATGTTCTAATTTCAAAGAGATACGTTCCTTAGGTTGGTGCAAAAGTAATTGTAGTTTTTCCAATTAAAAGTAATGCAATTTCTATGTTTTTAAGTTTCTATAAATTTCAAAAATATAGAAAAGCTCAACGACAAAGCTACCTAGAAGCAGGATACTGTTCACTTTTTTGAGTGTATCTTCTCTCTCTCTGTCTCCTGCTCTTCTCTTTTCCTCCTTCTCTTCCTCTCTCCCTTTCTCCCTCTCTTCTCCTTTTCCCATTGCAGCTTTTTATATTGATATAAAATTCTCTATAAGCCCCTCCTAACCACAATAATAATACTAATTTATTATGGAAGAATGGAAAAAAAAAACCTGGTATACAGGCTCCCCCCTCCACCATTCTGTGCACTTAGCAGACATTACTGATTGATTCTGAAATTCCTCCTTCCTGAATCAGATGCCGTCCTTCTCCAGACAGAGCTCCTAACAGCCACTACTAATCAATCAGGGTTGGCAAAAGATTCGACTTCTTTTCTGTACATAGCCACGGCCCTCAATGAAGTTACACTCTAACTTGTAAACACAAATAAAGAGGCATACAGAGAACGTCAAGCAAAATCGTATTACAAAGGCAAGTATCAGACACCTGGCACAGACGAGGCAGCTGTCTGATCCTACGCAGGGTGAACACCGTGTCCTTTAGAGCTTGCTTAGTGCCTACATGATCCCTCTCTCATGAGATCTGAAGTGTGAAGTGGTTACTCATCCTTATGTGAACTCCAGCTTCGAGATCCAAATAGGACGTCTGTACTGATGGTGAGAAAGTGATATGAATTGAGTAGCATTATATATAGTAGGAGGTAAGTTTTGAATCACATCTTTAAAATATAAGTTATGAGACACCGGCTTTTGGACCCAGTAATCACACTGCTAGCAGATTAATGTGGCAGTAAAATGTAACCAGGGCCCATATATCTGTTTATTTATATATCTTTGTCAGATAACTCCGTGTATGCATGTGTAGCATTAATGATTATAATGGAAAAAAAAAGGAAGACTCCATTAAGGGGACTGATTATATAAGGTATGTCACAGCCACCTAGTGTAGAAAAACTGAAGGAGGTTCCATGGCATATTATCAAGTGAAATAAAGCAAGATAAAGTCACACAGGGCATTAAGCCTGATGTGGCTTTTCTTGTAGGTATGTGAAAACAAAATACATCTGTATACGATGTACGTATTGTATATGTGCATATCTTTTTTTCTTTTTTGGAGAATGAATTTTGCTCTTGTTGCCCTGGACGGAGTGCAATGGTGTGATCTCAGCTCACTGCAACCCCCGCCCCGCCAGGTTCTAGCGATTCCCCCTGCCTCAGTATCCTGAGTAGCTGGGATTACAGGTGCCTGCCACCACGCCCAGCTGATTTTTGTAGTCTTTAGTGGAGAGGGGGTTTCACCATGTTGGCCAAGGTGGTTTCAAACTCCGGACCTCAGGTGATCCACCTGCCTTGGCCTCCCAGAGTACTGGGATCACAGGTGTGAGCCACCACACCTGGCCATGTATGTGCATATCTATACACAATGGTGCCTTTTTCTCTCCCCCAGTGGCCACTGATACCGATTAGCTTTAGATAGATCCAAGATTTGAAGATGAGCTTCATTTTGCCTTTCTTTGCTAGTTTCATTCAAATTATTAATCATGGGCATGTACCACTTTAAGCAAAGTAAGTTTTACTGGTTAATCTCAGTGGTGGGACTGTGGCACATTTCTTTCCTTCTTGATTCTTCCTGGGACTCATACAACACATGAATGTTATGGTAAAGAATTAAATTATGAGCTTCAAGTGACAGGGCCAGTTTGGGAAGGAGAAGGCAAAAGGAGAGGAAAAGGCAGGGCTTGGCATTTGTGGAAACATCAGAAAGGCTTCTGAGAACCTGCATAAAACTAAAGGTGCTTAGAGAAGAACACAACAAAATATAGGCAAGTCAAAATTACAGAGACCTCCATCCCAATAAGGTACCTGTCCTGCTGACGCAGCAATTCCCCGACTGGGGCTTTTCTTCTGGGGTTATCACGCACTAGTATTCCACTCACCATAGCTGCAGCCACCATTTCTCTCCATTTCTTTTTGACCTCAAGCATTTTATGCATAAATGTCAGTGTTCTTTGCAATTAATCATTACTACCAAAGACTAACTGTGGACGACAGTCCTGCAATTAGCAAAAATGTGTTTCAAATATGCATGAATGTTCAGAAAGCGCTCACGTTCCAAAACCTCAGGTACCTAAACAGGAAAATTGGCCACTATTTCACAAGTCCCTTTCAAATTCAATATGAACCAGCAAGATAATCAGATCATTCATAGCTGATGGCACCCATGCCTAGGGTCTGCTAAAGAGAAAATGGTATCCTGAAATGCATGCTATGAACTCTGCAAGGCAGCACCTCCAAAAATATTAAGCATGCCCTTTAGAGAAGTTAAAAAGAGTAGGGAGGAAGCGGGGAGGGAAAAGGGAAATCGAGAGAGATAGAACTTATCGGAGTTGATAAAAACAAAGATTCGCTTTGACTGAATAACACAGTGATTCCTGGCAGATAAAACTTGGACAATTCAGAATCAGTTACGTGGAATCACATACATCACCATCTATCTCCAATACCGTTACTGTAGTTAGACACAACTAGTTACTCATCAATGATAGATCAACCTAGATAATATGTGTGCTTCTGACTATTTTGTCCTAATATGTACCAAGAAAATAACTTAGAGCAGTAGTTCTCAATCAACGGCAACTTTGCCCCTTTCCCCTCCCCCAGGGGTCACTGGCAATGTTTGAAGATATTTTGTCATAATGAGGGAAGGGGGTGCTACTAACATTCACAGGGAGGAGTCCAGGGATGCTGCCAATTGTCCTACAGTGCACAGGGGAAACTCTTCAACAACAGAGAATTTTCTGGCCATAGTCAGTAATGCCAAGCTTGAAAATGTTGATAGCGACAACGTTCAGAAACAGAGAGTAACTAAAAAGTGTGACTACCGGGATGAGAGAGCCTAGCTCAAGGCTCTGACACATAACAGCACTGTGGCTTCAAGCAAGCCTGTTAACATCTCTGAGCCTCAGTTTCTTCCTCTCTAAAGTGGGGATAATCCTTGCTGCTTTGCAGTCTGGCTGGAAGAACATGAGACAGATAATGGAAGTGATCGTACTTGTCCTAGAATTGACAGGAGCTATTATGATCACTGCAGTTCTTATTATTATTTACTTATTTTTCAATCACATTATAAAACAGAAGCACAACAAACTTGTTGGAAAAGTGTGCTACTGCTAATCAGGACACCACGGCAAATAGCCCCTCCATCCTCCCAGGAATAAACTAGACTCACTTCAAACAATTGTTACAGTTAGAATCCAATTGACTCCAGACAAAAGTATTGAGATAATCAGCATATTAAAGCCAACACTATAACCATATGTTAATTATGTAAATGATTCATTTTAATCAGCTAGAACCATGTAAAGAGTAACTAGGAATGCAAATGCAGGGAGTTATTAAAAACCTCATTATTATTCATCTTGGTTCATGCGTGAACATATCCATCCAAACAGATGAATTAATAGCGAGAGGAGAGATGAAAGGGCTTGAGGGAGAGTCTGCGGGACACCATCTGTCTGCCTTTGCTTCTTGCTAGAGCCTCCACTTTGCAGAAAAGCTGGATGAAGCACGCAAGAACAGGCTTCGGGCTTCCTCTGGAAGACCCTGAGAGCTGCAGGAACATTGTGGTTTGTGTTTGTTTTTTACTGTTGGGTTGGGGGAAAGCAGCATGGTTTGGAGTGAGTCTCCTATATTAAGCAGACTGTGTGTCCCACCGGACAGGGTTCCCCCAATCCATGCTTGAGCTGTGAAAAGCCTTCTTCCTTCTTTTCTGTTTTCTCTTTGACTTCCATTACAACTTCCGCCACCACCACCACCACCACCATGCTATTTCTTCACTACCATTCTGCTGGAACTAGGAGGATCACCTGGCAGGTCTTCCTCAGCTGCAGGGTCATTGTGTTAAAAAGAAGAAAGATTCACCACCCTTCTCATTCCATAAAGAATGAATGAAACCTCCCAGATCATTAGACTGGACTTTCTTTGTTGCTTAATATGAAGATAACTGTCTGGCTTGCTCTTCTCACCATTAATTCCTGAAACTGTAGAAGGACAGATGCTCCATTTTTTTTTAAGTGAATTAAGACAAAGGGTGTTTTGAGACCTCCATGAAAACTTTTTAAGCATATAAAGACTCCATGAAAGATGCTAGTTTTCTGGTAATATGGACACTTTCAAAATATGGGTCTTTTCAAGATAAATGGGGAAATAAACCCCGAAATGGATAGACTATCAAACACTAATTTGGGAAATACTTATGGCCTTTCTTTTCTCTCTCATTTTTGTTTTTTTTGTTTTTTTTTTTTTTTTTTTTTTTTTGAGACAGTCTCACTCTGTAGCCCAGGATAGAGTGCAGTGGCAGGATCTCGGCTTGCTGCAACCTCCGCCTCTCAGGTTCAAGCGATCCTTCTGCTTCAGCCTCCTGAGTAGCTAGGACTACTGGTGTGTACCACCATGTCCAGCTAATTTTTGTATTTTTAGTAGAGCTGGTGTTTCGCCACATTGGCCAGGCTAGTGTCAAACTCCTGACCTCAGCTGACCCACCCTCCTTGGTTTCTCAAAGTGCTGGGATTACAGGCGTGAGATACCAGGCCTGGCTCTTGCTTTAGAGTAAAGATTATAAACTGGTGACCCTTGGGCTAATGATATGCTTGATTGTGTGTAGTGTGTTATGTGTGTGTGTCTGTATCTGTGCATGCGTGTGTGTGTGTGTGCGCACTTGCTCATGCACATATATATGCGTATATGTATTCTCATAATGAATATCCTCACAAAAATCTGGATTTCTAGTTTCTTTTGAAATTTCAGAAAATCTGTTAATGCAGAGCCTGTACTACTGCATGGGAAAAAATGACTGCAGCTATGGAGAAGCTGTCTCCTTTAGATAGAACATATGGGATGGGCCATTTGTTCTCTGTTTCTCCACTGTTCCCATCTAACTGACTGATGCACGGATACGGAATTTTGTGAGCAGCAGAGTCTGGGGGTTAGAGACTGCTGCAAACTGGTTAGATTTCCGTCTCTTCCCTTAACTCCAGAACACAAATCTGGAATAGATGTTTCACGATGCTGTAGTCAGACAAAGGGTCACTTCTCTTCTTAAGAGGTCACATACACATTTCTGTGGCAAACAATGAAGCACAAATCAAACATGTGCCTAAGGATTTGTCCAGGGAATCCATCGAAGAGAGAGAGGGACCAAAGGAAGACTCGCCAAAATGACAGATTTACACCTGATTCTGTGCAGCTCTGTCTGTGACAGGACTTCTCCAGAACCAAGGTGACAATGGCTATAGACTGCACTATTTACCTCAAAACAGTAAATCCCAAATGCCCACTTTGTGGAGATTTACAGCCTTGTCTTTGCAAACAGTAAGATGGGGACCGGGGCCTCAGCCACTCCCCCGGAGTGTCACTGCCAACACCACCCAGCCCAGGAGAGCATCTTTCCCCAACTCACTAAATGGGCTCACTGGCAGTATTTCATGATTCACTGACACCATATTCGTCTAAGACCAAAAAGAAAAAATGAAGTTGGGGTTGGGGGAGTGGGGGGTGGGGGGTGGGGTGTGGAATCAAGCCAGAAAACCCATTTGCAATTCATTTCACACCAGGCTTTAAAAACACGTCCACCTGACAAAAGTACAATCGATCATTTCAATTCGTTTTTAAAAGAGTAAACATGCTCAAAATTAAATGATTTGGGGGGGATGAAAAATAAGGACATCCAAAAAGCTCTATGCGCTTTCTTCTTCATATTCTAATTCTTTCATGTGTCTCTGCCTGATGTCTCCTAATGTACTTTCACTGGAATCCCATTTTTGATCTTTAATCCCTTTATGTGTTTTTCTGTGCTTACTCTTGAACGCCTTTGTAGCTGCCATAATTGGGTCTCTGGCACCATTTTAATAGGGCTTAGCACAATGCAGGCTTGACAAATTTCATCTAAGTGGAAAAAAAAAAGAGAAAACTATCAATATCATCAGAGAAAGGACCAGAGTTTCAAATACACTGCAACGAATATATCAACCAGGACACAAGCCAACTAAGGCAGCCTCCATAGCTGGACCAGGAAGGGATGACAGAAATCATCTCAGGCTGTGCCTTGACAGCCTGTCTGTCCTGGAGGGTTTATCAGTTCACAGGTCTGGAGGCAGAAGGCTGGGCCGGATGATTTTGTTCAAGGCCCAATTCAGCTCAGCCATAAAGGCTAGGGCTCCAGCTTCCTTGGAAACATGCACAGCCTCCGCTTCCTCTCTAGGTGCCATGCCTTTGTGATTTTCAGCCAAGGTGCTCAACGGTCTGGCAATGACTAAGTGACATTCTCTGACACAGCTCTGCTGGAAACAACGTCGGATTTACAAATGTCCTGGCAATAAGAGAACATGCAACGGCAGCAGACACCAATGGGGTGGCCACCTGGCTTAAAATCATCCTGGTTTCCCTGGGAAAGGCCTCAATACACATGTTTAGGGGGTCAGCTACCATGTCTGCCACATGACCCAGCTCTGCACCTAGGCCACAGCTGGTTGGCTCAGTGGTGAGCCCTGGAACTAAGCCAGACCAATCAAAACCTTCCCTGGGAGTTTCTGACACAGAGTCTTTCTGTTTTGATAGCAGAGAATGAGTCTTCTCACCCAACCTCTATTAGCAGCCATTATTTCCCACCATGTGCAGCCATTAAAGATAGCTATTGGCAGCCTTATTTCCCACCATGTGCAGGAAGCTGCTTTGTGAAAGTGAAACTGACACAAAGAAAGGAGACATAGAAGGAGAGTCTTCGGGCATTAATATTTTCCCCGGGTCCCAGCTACCCTGGCTGTAGTCACATAAGAGATACCTGTATCTTCCCTATTGCCTTTTGGAGTCGTCACTTTGCATACACTTACATGAGTCATGTTTACATCCCTTACTAAAACAGGGTTTCACGATCTCTGCATTCTTGATATTGTGGGTGCTGTAATTCTTTACTGTGGGAAGTCAAGGGTCTTTACTGTGCCTTGCTATCCTAGTGTTTGCAAAGACGAGGCTGTAAATCAGCACAAAGTTCTGTGCCTTGGAAAATGTTGAGCAACATCTGTGGCCTCTATCCGGTAGATGTCAGCAGCATCACCCCACACAATTGAGACAACCAAAAATGTCTTCACACATTTCCAAATGTTCCCTGTGGGGGGGAAGAAAATCACTCCTTCTTGAGAATCACTGCACTAAAAGAATTTTAATGCAGCAATTCAACATGACTAACCAACAAGGTTCTTTTGCCCTGACTGGCTATGGCTATGGTTTGGTGCATGGATTGACAGTATTAAAAAAAGGTAAGTCCCGATTTAGGTTCTCAGTCTCGGACAGACTCTAAATTCTTCCTTGCTACAAAGTATCTGGCAAGGTGCTTCACATGTTTATAATCCCGCTGAGTGCATCATCTGTTTCTCTGGTTTCTGGTGACATTTATATCTCACAAGGATGTTTATGGTTTCAAAGAGGAAAAAAAGTCTCCCATGCTCATGACACTGGTCTTGAAACCCTATCCATCATGAGACTGTATATGTTTTGCACTGGAGTGGATGGATGGATGGATGGATGAATGGATAAACAAATAGATGAAAGATAGGGGATAGAAAGATAGATAGATAAATAGATAGACAGACAGACACAGACAGAGGGATTCCCCCTCAAGAGTCATTCTGATCACTGTAGATCTGTTCTGATGTATCAACAGTCAGAGTGCTTGGCATCTAATTGACACATTCAGTAGTATCCATTACAGCTTCCTAACAGCATCTTGATATCCTTTTACAGAAATTGTCTCTTCCTTGTTAGTGAGCACAGAAACAAGTGTGTTACTCTCACAGTGGGAGTTGTAAAGGTTTCTTCTGACTTCTTTCAACAGATAATCTTAGAGAAGGAACACAACTAGCAAGTATTCCCTACCCTGGGACTCCAAATTTTAACCAGAAACACATGATGGCAGAAAAAATGACTAGAGGATCATTCAGATAGAAGAAAAGGCACTCATTCTACAGTGAGCCTGTAATGGTTGAATAATTCTCTTCTGGGATCCAGGCTTTTTATTCTTTTTTATTTTTTTCGGTCTTCTTGATCTCATGTGAGCTACTCAATATGCTCCCAATAAAGGCTCTCCCTTGCCAAAGATAGTCCAAGTGGATTTCTAGTACTTGAAACTCGGCAACCCAATCTGATGCTACTAATAATGGCCAATTGAAATGTTAAACACACAAAAAATGCTAGTATCTCAAGATCTATGAATTAGCACCATAATGTAGTTATTTTTTTCCTATTAGAAAGGTCAAATTCAATAACCTACATTTAATACCAAGGCCTTTTCTCCATAGTAATTGCAAGATAAACAGATCTTGTACTTCAAAGGGCTCCGTCTTTCCTGGCAGCCAGGTGCTTAGAAGATGGGAAAGCCGCTAGCCCGGCACATCCCAAGGTACCGACGTAACAGACAAGAGCTCGTCAGACTTAAGCTGAGCTGTTGTAGACTCCTGAACTCCACGATTACCAACAGACTGGGAGAGATGGATTCCTAATCTTTAAAATGCTTTGAAAGGATGTGAGCTTTAATAGGACTTGGGAGTCCCAAAGCTGACTGGCTGTTCTACTTTTCCATCACACCTACAAATAACGATCTTGCTCTGTCTTCCTGTTCAAAAATATTTCCCCTCAAATGTCCTCTTTTCCTCACCATAGGATACCAGGAAGGCCATATGCCTCTTCCTACTTCTGCAGAACTGCCAGCAATGAAGCCCAGAAGCCAACATGTGCCAGCCAGCCCCATCCCTCCCCCTCCACCCAAATAATTAACGTCAAGAAGACTGACGGGAGATTCTGGGCACTTATTCGGCCCCTGAAACCAAAACATGTCTACTCAAAACGTCTACAGAAGAATCATTAAATGCTCCATAAAATGTACTTAGCCGTAAGCAAAAAGGTTTTGTCCTCCAGCAAAACAACTTAAATGGTGCCAGCAAAAGGGATCCGATGGCTTTAAGTCCCAGTGTGTTTGAAGGTTCTGTGAACTCATGGTGACCTTTCCCCAGCTGCTCGGCACACTGCCTTAAAAGCCATGCGACCCATTTTATGCCAGGCACTCTGCCAGGCTGAGAGGCCCACAAGATCTTAGTCTTTATATTTTTTTCCCTTTACTAGCTCCAGGGGTGACCTCGGAGGAAGGATTGAGGCTGGGTCAGACACTATTCTAAGGGCTCCATGCTAGCCACTGCATTGGCTGCTCATGGCAAGAGAATGGAACTGTCTTTGTTTTACCCCCTTGGACAGAAGAAGTCATTAAGTCTTACCGACTGTAAGTATCACACGGGTAGTTAGATTGGAAACAGGATTTCTCAACAGCTTGATATATTTATTTGGAGGTTCCCCCTACCCAGTATCACAGCAGACAAGAAACCCAGACCCCAGGAAGTCAGGATGGAGGCTGACCGCAATCTGCTGTGAGTTCCGTCTCTGCCAAAGCCTCTGATAATGAAAATAGCAACAACAGCCCTAGCGGCAGTCACAGCACAAGAGGAGCAGAAATCACCACCATCCGCTCATCCCATTGCTCTCAACGATCCAGGCTCCACGCTGAGTGATTTACAGGGCATCCTGCTTAAGCCACAGGAGACTTTCCATGTGGGTCTTATCCTGTTTTTCATAGATTAGGAAACAAAAGTTCAGAGAGGCTAAGTGACTTGTCCAAGGTCACACGCTAGTACAGAGCTGATTAGGAACTGACTCCAACCATATCTGACTCTCACATCTGGGCTCTTAGCTGATAATTATAAAATGCACATGCTGTCTTTTGACCCACTGATAAGCCACTTCTCTGGCAGTGAACAGCTGAAATGTACACACACACACATATACACACACAAACATATGCTAACATATACCCCAAACATACAAACAAGAACATGCATAGAACACATACTAATATACATTCAAAACATATACACAAGAACATACACTAACATACACAAACACTAGCATACACACACTAACACACAGACACACAACATACATACAAAACAACCGCACACTAACACATACAAACACTAACATACACAAACACAGACACACACTAATATACACACAAAACAACCACACACTAACACATACTAACACATATATGCAAACACACATACAAAACATACACATACTAACATATACACAAAACACACATAAAAAATACACACACTAACATATACACAAAACACAAACACAAAAAACATACACATACTAACATATACACAAAACACACACTAACACACATACAATCATACACTAACACACACACAAAACGTATACATATGAATATACCCACATAACACACGTACCAACACTAACACACATACACTAACATACAAGCATACACATGGTTTCCCTCTCAATGCAGCCTCGAGTCTCTGTTTTCTCCAACTTTCCCCAGCACGCCTTGAGCTTCTTCCAATTCTCACACTGCCAGGCCAGAATGTGGCTCAGTGGTATCACAGCGTCCTTCCCTTCTGTCTCCTACCTCTGTTTGGTGTGTGTTTGGTTGCTTGACTTATCCCTGTAAGTAGAAACAGGGCCGGGAGCAGCTGCAAAGGAAATATTCTCCTTTGCCACCTGCCGCCTTCGGACTCACCTGGTCTAACCCAGATTTACTCCATTTCAAGGACTAGGAAGGTGTCAAGCAAGGGATCAGGTAAGCGTCAGTCAAGCAAAATAAACTGTTCTTTCAAACTTTGGGGAAGTGCCGAGGCCTCGTTCTTTGATGCAAAATGGTTTTAATCTTCCCCAAGAGCAAACATCTGCTTAATGCAAAGCTTTCCAAGTCAATTTAGGCCTCCTCTACGTGCTACCTAGAAGCTCCAGTGCTATTACACACAGGCGGGCCCAGCGAGATGGAATGGCTACAAAATGTGCAATGACACAAACAGGCCTTTAGAGCCCAGAACCTGCACAAAACCAAACTGCCTTCACTGTGCAGGTTCATACACAAGTTAGGAGCAGAAGCCTTGAAAGAGGGCTGGCAGGTGGAGGAAGGTGGGCACTTTCTGGCCCTGGGCATGTGGTCTTCTTCAACAGTGGTCCAGAAACCCCCAGCAGGCAGAGTTTGCAAACATACGGAACCACAAAGCCAGCTTCCTGGTTGGGTTGATTCCCAGTCATTCTTTCTAATCATGGTGCACAGAGGCTGAGGACTCACGTTGCCTTTGGAATGAAAGAAGAAAAAATCATACCCAGTGGATGAGACTCTCCAAGGATGAGGATACATCCAGAACTCTAAATAGATACTTGAAGATGTCAAGGTGACCCAAGAAATCTCTGGGAGGCAGGGCTGGAAAGCAGAAGCGCAATTAACAGCACCGTCTGAAGCAAGGGAATGTGAAAAGAAGATGTGGCCAACATGGGTAGGAAAAAGAGATTTCAGAGTGTGGGATGTTGGCTGTGTGTCGACAGCATTATCCAGAGAAGAATTTGCAACAAATCCCAGGGACACGGGCGTTCCAAGCAAGGGAGAGGAATTCGGTATCATGGGGAGGGATAATTCCTTTGGCCTTGTTGTGGCCTGCAGGAAACGTCCTTTCAAACAACTCACTTGCCTACGCACAGGCTTTGTCGTCAGACAACACGATACCTTCCTGAGTTTTCTGATTCCTGGACGGTTGTAGCTAGGATGGGTTATGTGAGTTTTTCAAGAATTAGAAAGGGCTTCTCCCATTCTTCCTAATACACACACACACGTGCACATACACATCATACATACAAGCACACTGTAGACCACTTCATTTATTTTAGCCATATATGAAGCAGCAGAGCCACCATTTCTGATTTTCTCAGGGTCACAGTTTCTAGTTGACCACAGTTTGGCTAACATGTGACACATTTTGACTCTATTCTAAGAATTCTAGGCCAATGGGCAAAGTGGGATAATATTTCTAGGTTTATTAAATGTCATTACAACATAATACCATATCATCTATAGCATGTGACATGTCGAATGCAACTGGCATATTAAATAATATATACATGAAATAAAGTTCCATCTATCTGTCTTTTGGTTGAATTCTATTTTCATCATAGGGGGAGAGAATATTTAAGGTGTTTCAACCACAGAAAGACTCTCTATCATGTAATTTAAATATGTGATTTTCCAGAGTGGTCAAATTTGAGGTTCAACACAACATCTCTGAGATTGCTGATGCAGAGACAGGCTGTAGACAGCAAGGCATTGTGGACACAGGAAGCAAAGAGTGGTTTAACACAAAAGCCCTAAATTGGAACACAAGGATAGGTGCTTCAGATGACTCACAGACAAGTGACTATTTCCCACCCAATTACTGCTCCCCTTCCTAAGCAACCTTATTTATCAAGGTCTATAGGGAGTGGTCATGAACATTTAGTGATTTAATGAAGGCTAATTATTTTCCCTAGTATCACACATACACACACACACACAAACACACACAATGGCACACATATACACAGACATACACGCAATTAGGTGGCATACAATAGGTGCTTACTATGTGATAAGCATTTTACATATGCTATGCAGCTACATGCTACGTACAGCTATATACTATATACACATATCCTATGATACTTCATTTCCTTCTCATAACAGTCCCTCTAGAGGTCAGGATTAGAAACCAAGGCTAGGACCAGAGAGGTTCTGAGACTGCCAGAGGTCACACAGCATTCGCACAGATGACTTGGAACTGGATTCAAAGCCAGTAGGTTTAAGGAATCCACAGTTTTCTGTACCTCCTTAGTTGACTATGCTGTAGCTGACAAGTGAATCAAGGTTGAAGGAAGGTGGAGGTAGCAGAGAACTCAACTAATCTTAGATGTTTCCATTCCAAAACATCATTAATCTATTTTCTATTAAAAGGAGAAATGTTTTACTTTATGGATCTGAAATTCCAAGTCTTAGAGGATCAAGGGCAGAACTGTCTCATTGTCTCATGTCTTGTCCTTAGAAAGTGAGTTCTCTCTTGCTACGTAGACAAGTCATCTTATGCACACATAACCTTCCTTCTCTCTGCTACTTTCTGGGCTTTGTCACATAAACATTGCTGTACTACCTACCATCTGTGACTATTTTGTTTCTATAAAAAGTACTTAAGAGCCTAGGTGTGTTGGGTCACGCCTGTAATTCCAGCACTTAGGGAGGCCAGGTGAGTGGCTCACCCGAGACCAGGAGTTCGAGACCAGCCTGGACGACTTGATGAAACTCCATCTTTACAAAAAAACACAAAAATTAGCCAGACACGGTGGCAGGCTCCTGTAATTCCAGCTACTAGGGAGGCTGAGGTAAGAGAATCACTCGAACCTGGCAGGCAGAGGTTGCAGTGAGCCGAGATTGCTCCAATGCACTCCAGCTGGGCAACAGAGAGAGACTTCAACTCAAAAAAGAAAAGTACTTAAGAGAAGTCTTAGTTTTCTTTGCAAAAAATGCAGGAGCTACTTGGAGAATTATTTATCATTATTTATTAAGCAATTTGCAAATTATTTGCTCTGATGCCACTGTCACCTGCCCCTTTCAGTGGCACGGCCACCCTCTTTCTCTGTCATGGTTTATTTGCAGCAGAGGCTGACTAGGCTGTGTATTCTTTCAAAGGTTTATCAACCCTCTCAGGACAGTTTGTGCATATCCAATAGGATGACAACAGATACACATTTATTTTCTGGAGTGAGTTATGAAAGTTAATCAATAAAAAGTGGAAGTCTTGTAAATTATCTATCGAAGATCAGCCTGTTCAATGTTCTGCTTCTACAAGGCTGGTTCGAGGCGAGGTCTCCGGCTGCACTGTTCATTAGCCCACATGCAAGATGATGTGATTCTCAGGCAGATGAAGGTAGCCCTCCCTATCAGAGACAGTAAAAAGTAAAAAATTGTTTTTCTACAATAGACACTCCTCTCAGAGAAGAAAAAAATTAAAGAGGAACCAAAACGAGACTGAGGAAATATCTTCCATGAATGGAAAAGAAACCTTAGAGGAAAGTAGCAAAGGAAGGAAGAGGAGAAGTAGCAATGGTGGACCCTCCAAAAATTATTTAAAATAAAGAGTTAAAGCACCACTTGGCCATAGGAAGCACCTCCAATGGCTTGCTCTCCTCTAAGCCTGGCCAGGGCCAGAAAAGTGACACTGCAACAGTCTGAATAAAAGTCCTGTGCAAGAGATTGAAAATGGCTCAGAAACAAGGCTCAGTTTAGAGACCAGGAACATGGTTGAATTGCACATGTAAGACTTAAAGTGGATGCAGCAGAACAAGGTAGGTAAGCATGAGAAGAGGTGGAGGTGGGTGGATTTCACTTCTTCAAACAGCGGCAAGCAGGACAGTTTTAGGACAAAAAGGTGAGGCCAAAGAAAGTGGAAAAAAACCTGGATGGTTCCACTGCAATGCATCCATCTCACCACCACTCTGCTCTCTGTGAGGCTCAATCAATGCTTCTGATTCATTGGAATCTTTTGTTTTCAACATGGGCTTCACTAAAAATATTTTTGTAGTGAAAATGGGGAGTATAATGATGATATCCATGAACCTTCTTACCCAAAGGACTGATACCCATCCAAGAGATGTTTTGTTTTATTTTTCGTTTCTCCTGCCTACTCTATTCAGGATGATTTCAAAACTGTGTGTACGCTTGCAGAATTCAAAACACTTGTGTTCCTACAGGCTAACCCTAACACCTTGAGCACACAGTTGCCTCTCTCATCTCTGGTCATGACACTACTGGACAAAACTGCTTTACCTTGATCCCAAATGTTCCAAGGCAGTTCCCCGGATTCCTAAGCCCAAAAGCTTTCTGCTGGTGTGAAACGGTCAAGCACAGAGGGGCCCTCAGCATTCATGCAGAGAAGAGAAACCAGAGGCAACAAGACTTGGTCTCAATCTTCTTTCTCCTGCATCAACCTTGCTGGAGCTTGTTCCATGCTTTGGTTATAAGCTGTGACCCAGATACTAAAGGCCAAAGACTATGCATTATTCTAAGTCCACTAAACCTGGCTCCAAACCCTTTCCTCCATCACTGAAAAAGGCACTGCAGAACCCACGTGAGACAGTCCCCATTTTAAGAAAACCGTTAATGCTTCTTTAATGTATTTGTGTTGTTTAAAAAGCAAAGTCATACACTTCAGAATTTCAAAAGCCCTCAACGTAAAGCTTGCAGAATAAACCAGACTGTGCAGCTGCCCTGCTTAAAGCTTTCCAATGGCTTCGCATTGCACCTCTATAAAAATCCAAACCCATTACCATGCTGTGCAGGGCCCTACCTCAACCGGCCCCCCACCTACCACCCAACATCATTTCCTGCCAGGCTCCTCCTTCATCACAAGTCCTCGGCCATCCTGGTTCCTTTTGAACACTCTCCAATCACTTTCTTCTCAGTGGGATGCTCCTTCTTGCTTTCAGTTCTTTTCTTTAGCGTGCATGCTCAGAGAGGCCTTACCTAACTATCCTCTCTGTGATGGGGCCTCTGTGTCTTGAGGCATCCCTCTCATTTCAGTCTTTTATTGCTTAGATCTATAACGATGATGCATCTGTTGGCCTCCATCCTGCCCGTTAGAATCTAAGCCCCATAAAACAGGGGCCTTGACTCACTATTCAGTGCTGTATTCTCAGTGCCTAAAACTCTGCCTAGCATTGAATCAATGCCTGATAGTTATGTGATGAATAAAAGGTTGGACGAACATATTGACGTTATAACTGATTACAATGCATTAATCAATGCCCTGGAGCACCAGGTATTGGAGATACGCAGCCCCACTAGAAAGAACTCCTTGGACCTTGCTTCTTCATTTTTCAAACCAATAAGGCACATTACATGAGTCGTATTTACCCAAGTAAACACCTCCTCTCACTGAAAGAAAATATGCTTTTTGGCCTTGACCTCATTTTGCCTCCGGCATAATGCCTTTGGCTGTCAGCAGCTAGAAGCCTGAGTAGAGCAGGTGGAGGGGAGGTGCAAATGACCCTGAAGGTTGAAAGGAAAAGAAATTATCACCCAACAGATTGGCAAAAACTTAAAAGATTGATGATGTCCAATATGAGCACAGATGCAAGGGAACTGGTCCATCATACCCTTTTTTTGTGTTTAAGAATTACCAAAGCCATTTGCTGAAGGGCAAATAAATCACGGTATTACTGTTTATAGAATTTTGTGCCATCACTATATAGAATGACAGAAAGTGGACCTCTACAGACTGACATGGGGAGATGGCCAAACATGCTGTTGAATAAATAAAAGCAATTTGCAAAACCATGTGGGTGATGAGATCCCACTTGCTTAACCCAAGTGCATGGTGTCCGTGTACACATACCTATGCATGTAATTACATAGGAAAGGTATGGGAGGGTTTCAGACTCACACTCTAAATAGTTAGCAGGTGTTGTCTCTGGGTGGGAGGTAGCACAGGAGAAAGGGGGCAGTAAGCAGACCCACACATTTTACTCTGCTTTCTGACTTATTTCTTGAAACTGTTTCTGGGAAAACATAGTAATAACATTACAACGTTAATCCCAGCACTTTGGGAGGCTGAGGCAGGCAGATCATGAGGTCAGGAGATTGAGATTATCCTAGCTAACACAGTAAAACCCCGTCTCTACTAAGAATACAAAAACTTAGCCGGGGATGGTGGCATGCGCTTGTAGTCCCAGCTACTCGGGAGGGTGAGGCAGGAGAATCACTTGTACCTGGGAGATGGAGGTTGCAGTGAGCTGAGATCACACCATTACATCCTAGCCTGGGTAACAAGAATAAGACTGTCTAAAAACAAACACAAAAAAGTAAAAGTTCTCAGAGACCTTGACAGTAGGACTCTGAATTCCTGGCTGATGCCTGGAATGGGATTTGTGGAAAAAAATAGAGATTAAAAGGATGAGGCACACAAAGCCAACTGATTCAGATTCAAATCCAGGCTTTCCAATGTCCCAGGATTTGAGCAAGTGATATCTCTGATGCTCAGTTTTCTCACATTCAAAGCTTGGGTGATAGCAGCAGCTACCTGACTTAGAGTTTTACGAAGATTAGCTGAGACCGTGCACCTTAAATGCTTAGCACACTGTCAAGCACAGAGCAAATGCAAACGTTAACTATCAATTTTTATTATTATTTGTCATGCTCCAGCATTCAAATTTGCTTAAATGAGGGAAAGGAGAGCAAAGAGACCACAACATACCAGTATAATCAATTTAAGCTTTTAGTGCAGAGCTGTCCAATAGAACTTTTAGCAATGAAATAAATATTCTATGCCATACTGTCCAATAGAACACAAGCCACATGTAACTCTTGGACACTGAAAATGTCAATGGTTTTAAGTTTTTAAGACTACTGAATTTTAATTAAGTTAAATTTAAACAGAGACACGAGACTAGTGGCCATCATATTGCACAGCATGTTTCCAGAGAGTGCTATCACCCCCAGCTAAAATATCCTCATTCTCTCCTAACAATCGTTGCTAACAAAAATTGGCACCAGTAATAGTACTTAAAATTGAATGAAATCCTAAGCATTTCACATCATTGGTGGCCTTTGAAAAGTTAATTTAGGTTTCATGAAGTAAATTTTTTTTTCTCCCAAGCTCATCCAAGGACAGTCTCACCTGGTCCTAGGCTGTGTATAACAACACCTCTTAATACTTTCCAATCTTCATTTTATTTCCAGTGAAAGAACAGGCCTTGGGCACAGCAAACACCTTCATCAAAGACAGGTAATAGAAAGAATTTGATGACATTGCTTTGTTTTCAACGTATGTTTTTGAAATATATTCATATTTCACAAAATTCACATTTTAAAATATATAATTTGGGCTGGGCGTGGTGGCTTATGCCTGTAATCCCAGCAGTTTGGGAGGTCAAGGTGGGCAGATCACCTGAAGTCAGGAGTCCAAGACCAGCCTGCCCAATGTGGTGAAACCCTGTCTCTATTAAAACTACAAAAATTAGCTGAGCATCATGGCAGGTGCCTGTAATTCCAGCTACTTGGGAGACTGAGGCAGGAGAATCACTTGAACCTGGGAGGTGTAGGTTGCAGTGACCCAAGATCATGTCACTGCACTCCAGCCTGAGTGACAGAGCAAGACTCTGTCTCAAAAAAATAAAAATAAAATAAAATAAAAGGTAAAATTCAGTGTTATTTAACATATTCACAAAATTGTACAACTATCACCACTATCTATGAAAGCTGGAGTGCAGTGATGCAATCACAGCTCACTGCAGCTTTGACCTCTAAAGTTCAGGCGATCCTCCCACCTGAGCCTCTCAAGCAGCTGGGTCTATAGGAGCATGCCACCATGCCAAACTAAATTTTTTTTTTTGAGATGGAGGCTCCTCTGTGGCCCAGGCTATCTACAAAAGTGGCAACAGTTGTCCAATTCTAGAACATTCAAGATAATTCCAGAATATTTTCATCACCTCAAAAAGAAAATCTGTATTCATAAAATGATCACTTCCCATACCCTCTCCCCCTCAGCCCCTAGCAATCATTAATCTACTTTCCGCTACTACAGGTTCACTTATGCTGAACATTTCATATAAATGGAATCACATAATATGTAGTCCTTTGTGTCTGATTTCACTCATTTAATATAATATTCTCAAGGTTCATCCACACTACAGCATGTAATACATCATTTCATTTTACAGCTGAACATATCCCATTGTATTCTGTATTATCTTGTGTTTCTCCACTCCTTAGCTGATGGACATTTAGGCTGTTTACATCCTTTGGTTATTATAAATGATGCTATTATAAACACTGATACACAGGGTTCTGTGTAGACATATATTTTTAATTGTCTTGGATATATACCTAGGAGCAGAAGTGCTGGGTCATATGATAACTCTATTGTAATTTTTTAAGAAAAAAATCTCAACTATATTCCTAAGTAGCTGCAAAATTTTACATTCCTGCTAGCAATGTGTGTGAGTTCCAATTTCTCCATATCTTCGCTGACACTTCTTACTGTTCATCTTTTTTATTATAGCCATTCTAGTTAGGGTCATCAATGCATTTGTAATAGACACCATTTATTTATGGCTAGTGATGGTGAATGTCTAGTTAAATGACAGATGAAAAGTATGGTTTTGTGAATCAATTTAGGTTATAAAAATTAAATCAATCCAAAGAAAATATTAAGTATACAGTAATCCTGGTGCTAAAAAGTGTAGGAAAATGGTCAACGATAAGCCTTTGGGTTCCATTATGTAGGCCATGCACACACCTGTAACTTGAAGTCATATGGAAAAGAGGTGTAGGCTGGGTGCAGCGGCTCAGACCTGTAGTCCTAGCACTTTGGGAGGCCAAGACAAGGAGATCACTGGAGACTAGGAGTTTGAGACCAGCCTAGGCAACATGATGAAACCCCATCTCCATAAACAATACAAAAATTAGGGCTGGGCAAGGTGGCTCACGCCTGTAATCCCAGTACTTTGGGAGGCCGAGGCGGGTGGATCACAAGGTCAGGAGATCGAAACCATCCTGGCTAACATGATGAAAACCCGTCTCTACTAAAAACACAAAAAATTAGCTAGGGGTGGTAACAAGCGCCTGTAGTCCCAGCTACTCGGGAGACTGAGGCAAGAGAATCGCTTGAACCTGGGAGGCGGAGGTTGCAGTGAGCTGAGATTGTGCCACTGCACTCCAGCCTGGGCCACAGAGGGAGATTCCATCTCAAAAAAAAAAATAATAATAATAATTAGCACGGCATGGTGGTATGCTCCTATAGACCCAGCTGCTTGGGAGGCTGAGGTGGGAGGATCACCTGAACCTTAGAAGTCAAAGCTGCAGTGAGCCGTGATTGCACCACTGCACTCCAGCTTTGGTAACAGAGTGAGACCTTGTCTCAAAATAATAATAATAATAATTCGCTCATTAAAACACAGAGGTTGAGGGGCAGACCTGAGACAAGAGCGCCTTCTTCAGAATCGCTGCGTAGGATTCTTTCTAGAACTGCATGGTAAATACGATGAGTTTCTGCAGGCAAGGACAGGATGGCTCTCTTCCTAGACAAAGGCTGCAAAGGGTTTGGACACAAAGGGCCCTGAAAAAACAGGACTGAGCAAACAGCAGTGATGGGCAGCCTGGAGTAAGCGTTTAGTGGTAATGGATTTTCATCCATTCCACATCTTCAGTTGACATTTACCTGAGAAAGGGAACGGCACACTACTCTGTCCAAGACAGGGAAACACAACTTCTGGAAACAGGATATATAGCCTCAGCTTCCTCCTACTTGGTCATCAGGCCCAGAGCAGAGGGACAGGGCCAGTTGTCTGCCCTGTTTAAAGACATGGGCAAAGATTTAGGTTACACTGCACTGCAGTATCCAGTTCACCTCTTGGGAAAGGCTGAAAAATGTTTTCCGCCCTGAAGCTGCAAAGCTGCCATGCCGTAAAGCCGTGGTTGTTTCTGGAGCAGAGATCCTTAAGTATGTTTCTGCCATGGGGTGCTTTGACAATCAAGTGGAGATGATAAACCCTGCAATTGTAAGACCATATGCCCATAGTGTGACATATAATTTAAGGGGAAATTCTCAGCCACCCCAAGTCAAGAACTATGCCCACAAATCACTCTGAGACAGCCCCTCTTTCCTCTTCAGCTCCAGAGAATGACATCAAAGTCACTGGTGAGGGTCACTGTGGGCTTTTCCTGGGGTTGGAAACTCCTTGGCAGCAGATCAGAAAGACAGCTGCTGACAGCTGAAAATTTCCTGCCTGGGCCTGAAGATCGAGGGGCGGAATGTGTGTTTCCATGGCACTCCCAGAAACAGGTGGCTTCTAAACTCTGGAAAAGCACATTCTTTGTGCCACAGTAAGTCAGCTGCTCCCCTGTGGACATGGGTATTTAGGGCATGGGAGAATAAAGTACCAGGTGTCTCCAAGACAAACCCAGGAAGCTAAGAAAGAGAAGTGAGCTAATGGATGAAAAATATCAAGACAATAATGGATCTGAGCTAAAGGGGCAGAGTATCATGGACCACCTCACCATCAATGACTGTTTCTTCCCTCTTACATTATTTTCTTCATAGCACTCACTTCCATCTGTAATTAATCTATTTATATATTCATTATGGTATTTATTCTTTGTTTTGTCTCTTTCCCCTATGAGACCATAAATTCCACTAAAAGCATCATAGCTGACTTCATTGCGTTCCTAATGTCTGCCATTGTGCCTTGCATGTAGTGGTGATCAATACATGTCTGAAGAATTATCAAAGGAATGAATTAACCAGTCAATGCATAATAACCTTTGCTACTACCCTCTGACGTAGAAACTTTTGTCCTTTTCTATTACCCTCTGACATAGAAAAGTTCCCCCTCTATTTTATGAACTGAGGCTCAGAGAGGTAAAATAATCTGTTCAAGATCACAGCTAATAGTGAGTGAGGCTGGCTCTGGAAACTTGCTCCATCTGAATCCAAACTCCCAAGTTGTTCCCTGTTGTCACAACTTACAAAAGGAAAAGATTCAGCCCTCAGGGGCCTTATCTACTTCTGCTAAAATAAAATAAAGGGAAAACCAGTCAGCCCGAAGACAGAACTGTCCTGTGATGGAAAACCTACTCCACGGTACATGGCACACCAGATGTTGCTTGGAGCTTTGATACAGCGAGACTTAATAAAGCACCCAAGACAGATCCTCCATGCTCAGGCAGGTTTGCATGTAGCCCCTGGATGCATCTTGGGGTCATTAACAATTAAACACACATGCTACACTTCCCTGCAGCCACACAAGATACCAGACCCTCAGACGCAGACACAGACACACTTCTATAATCCCGGGTCTTCTACCTCTCATTCCATAAAAACTGATTTTCTGTTACCCCACATCCCTGAAAATGGCCCTCTTTGTAGGGCAGAATTCTCCAGTCAATGAAGATCAAAGAAATGGCAGCAGGAAATACGGATATTCACAAGCCAACCATGGCTAACATGGCACTCGTCATCTTCACCAGTAACATGC
Organism: Ateles fusciceps; assembly: GCA_036589455.1. Taxonomy (NCBI): domain Eukaryota; kingdom Metazoa; phylum Chordata; class Mammalia; order Primates; family Atelidae; genus Ateles; species Ateles fusciceps. The sequence goes on from JAZHEH010000903.1 coordinate 3,345,731, forward strand.
ACACTAGCTGTCTTCTGTTTCTCATCCTCCTGCTTTATGCACTGTGTCCCAGCCATACTGGCCATCCAGTAATTTCTCAAACATATCTATTTCATTCTATCTCTGGACTTTTGCTTGTTTCCTCTTCTTGGAACTCTCTCCCCTAACCCAGGACTGGACACAGCTGCTCTCTGCTCAATCAGATCTGAGCTCTAATTCCTCTTCCAACTATCTGAAATAACCCTCTTAGTCACTACCATGTAACCTGTTTTGTTTTGTTTTGTTTTTTGAGATGGAATTTTGCTCTGTCGCCCAGCCTGGAGTACGGTGACCTGATCTCGGCTCACTGCAACCTCTACCTCCCAAGTTCAAGCGATTCTACCACCTCAGCCTTCCAAGGAGCTGGGACTACAGGCATGCCCCACCACACCAGCTAATTTTTGTATATTTTAGCAGAAATGGGTTTCACCATGTTGCCCAGGCTAGTCTCAAACTCCTGACCACAAGTGATCCACCCACCTTAGCCTCCCAAAGTTCAGGGATTACAGGCATAAGCCACTGCACCCAGCCCATAACCTATTTTATTTCCTTCTTAGCAGTTAACGCTATCCAATGTTCTCCCAGTTATTTGTCTGCTTTTTTTTTCCTGTTAATAGGATATAATTGGTCTTACTCACACCTGCAACCGTACTGTCTAGCACACACTGAATGTTGAATAAATATTTACTAAATCACTGAACACATATGGAAACCAAGCTACAGCCATCCAACTTTCCAAACCCACCCCTCCTCGGCCTCTCAAGTGGACGTGGTATGTCACCATTCTCATTTTGATTCTGAGGATCAAGCTATCAAGACGGAAAGGGAGGCGTATTAACTGGTAAGCTACTCATTGGGAAAAGCGTCTTTTAAATTTGCTGTGCACACTCTGACAAGGACTGGCTGGCAGACCTCATCCTGATGCCATTGGCAAGCCCAATCCGTGACTTCTTTCTCCAATCTACAAAGGAAAAATGTTATACTTTGAGGATTTAAGGTAATTAGGAGGAGGATTTAGTTTTTAAGAGAGAAAGCGAAGTCATTTAAATTGAAAACTCATCTTGCGCTTCAGACGTGCGTTTGGTTTGAGAGAAGGAGTGATGAGAGCTGACAAGGCAAGTCTGGTGTGTCTCCCAGTCTCTGCTTCTGATAGAAGGCTGCCAGGAAGATATCTTGATCTCTTGAGCTGCTTGGTTTTTAACCCAAGTTTTAGCTCCTAAAATGAACATGAAGTTCAGTGGGTCTCTAGGATATGTCTTTGTGCTCTGAGAATCACAGGCGTATTGACACCTCCATTGTGGTCATAAAATTTTTATTTTCCTCAAAAAGAAGCATATTTTTCAATGTCCCCATTTCAATAAATTTACAAAAAAATCTGAACGCAGAAGTCACCCACCCAACTGGTTGATTGGAGCCAACCAATCTCTGCCTCTCCCTTGTGTAATTCTTTTTTTTTGTTTTTGAGACACGTCTTGCTCTGTTGCCCAGGCTGGAATGCAGTGGCGCAATCTTGGCACACTGCAACCTCTGCCTCCTGGGTTCAAGCGATTCTGCTGCCTCAGCCTCCAGAGTAGCTGAGATTTATGGGCGTGCACCACCACCCCTGGCTAATTTTTGTATTTTCAGTAGACACGGGGTTTCATCATGTTGGCCAGGCTGGTCTTGAACTCCTGACCTCAGATGATCTGCCAGCCTCAGCCTCCCAAAGTTCTGGAATTTTAGGCGTCAGCCACTGAGCCCAGCCTTTCGTGTGATTCTCTGTTCCCTAGATTGTTTTGTTAACTTCTCTTTTGTCCCCATTTTCTTTTCCCAGCTTAAGTCGTGTCATTTTTTTGGTGATCTATTTATTTAGGATATCATATACTACCTTTTCATGGCTAAAGAAAAGGGGTAAGAGCAAAGGGGCATGTGAAGAGGACATATAATATGATTTTGTTTAAGATACCATCTTAGTCTTCGGATAACTCACAAAAAATATTCATAAGGTAAAAAAAAAAGTCATTGATTTTATTTTAAAAGGTGTTTTTATTAAAAAACCCAACTGCTTGCAAGTTTTACCAATCTTTGTGAATAAAATGAGAGTAGATGACAAGTATATGGGAAAGACAATATATATACCAAAAAGAGATCAGGATACATACAGAGCGGATTGTAGTAGTCATTTCTGGGCAGTGGATTGTGGTTTGTGTGTCTATGTGGTATATGCATTTATCTCTGTATGTTGATTTGTACTTTTTCTCAAAACTTTGATTTACCCATTAATTTCATAGTAAGAAAAGTAAGCAACAATTTTTTTTAAACAGGGCTTCAAAGTGAATTTTCTGTTAAACAGAAGTCACAGGAGGCAACGAACTTAAATCAAAAACCAAATCAATTGGCTGCTTGTTAAGACCGGCACCAAGGTGGACCTTGCTTTCTACAAACAGAGAACTCCGTATGGAAAGCACTAGTGTGACTGAGTCCAGCCACAGGATGGGGTGCACTGAAGGCTATCAATACAACCTACAAGATGCCGATCTCAGAATGGCTAACGGCTCACAATCATCTACAACCTACTCCCTCTTTCCCAGGACTACTCAGCAATGCTTTGAATGGGCTCCAAATACATGGGGGTGTGGGGCATAGTTCACTGATATAAAGATTGAGACACACCATAGGATGGGTCCATCAGATCCTAGCTGACAATGTGAAAGTTGAATGAAGACACACAGAGGCTGAAGGTCTGTGTAGCTGAGTCATGGTGCTGTGACAGCCTAGAGCTGGGTTTTTCAATCTTGGCATGATTGATAATTCCAGATAATGCTGGATAATGCTAGGTGTCCAACTGATATGGTTTGGCTATGTTCTCACCCAACTCTCATCTTGAATTGTAACTCCCACAATTCCCATGTGTCCTGGGAGGAACCTGGTGGGAAATGATTGTATTTCAGGGGGCGGGTCTTTCCTGTGCTGTTCTCACAATACTGAATGAGTCTCATGAGATCTGATGGTTTTAAAAATGGGAGTTTCCCTGCACAGACTCTCTTTGCCTGCTATCATCCATGTGAGACAAGTCTTTTACCTTCCACCGTGATTGTGTGGCCTCCCCCAGCCACGTGGAACTGTAAGTCCAAAAAACCTCTCTCATTTGTAAATTGCTCAGTCTCGGGTATGTCTTTATCAGCGGCATGAAACAGACTTATGCACCTATGCCTTGTAGGATAATACTAGCAACCCACGTCCACTTACGACAACCAAAAAAATATGTCCAGATATTGCCAAATGTCCTTACAAGGCAAAAATCACCCCTGGCTCAGAACCACTCACTTGTTAAAAATGTCCATAAATTCTGCCTGCTGAGATCCCGAGGCCTGCTCTATCTCTTGTATTTTTCTTGGCTTGACTTTTTTCTGTATCTTTTGAGTCTAAGCATTTCTGTGCATTTGATTGCTTCTACATTACACCTAAAAACATAGTAAACATATAAATGCTACCTCTCTCATTTTTTTGAAGCTAGGCAGAATTGAGTTCTGTTTCTTCTGCCAAAGGGATCTTAACAAAAACACTTATTCAAGAATCATCTTTGGTTTCTTGAGATTCAAAATGGTGGAGATCATCAACCCACATGATCTTACAGGTCCCATGAATCTTATGGGTCTTCAGTCAACCCACAGGAAGCCCAAAAGTTATCAATCAGAGATGAGAGATAACACATCAACTTGTCTCTGATGTCAGGGCAGATCTGAACACAAAGGCTTGAATGAAATAATACCCCTGGGCCATGTGGGTCACCAAGACTATGATTTATCAGCAACAAGACTTCTATAGAGTAAGCTAGGATGGCAGAGGTGCATTCTACCTAGGAGGGTAGTGGATTGGTTAAATCTGTGCTTGGGAGTTTAGAACCAATGGTAACACAGGAGGAAGGTGGGAAGCCAGGAAGCAGAAACATCATCAAATGCGTGTCCTGTCTATTGCCAGGAAGAAACTGTACAAAATGCTCCTGAGCGAGGCTCTGACTTGCTAGAATCAAATACTAAAGAAAATACACATGCAGACAGTATCTCTAACCCAAACCCCACAACTGTTTGGACAGATAAGAATCCCATATGCTCTGCACTATCCTCAGTAATGAAAGCCTTTTTATCCATCCCCAGACGGCTCCATCACCAGCAGCAAGTGGGAGCTCTGGTCCCTTACAATGTAGCCAGGGGACGGGACTCGGTGGCTGATGACTGGCGTTCTGTATGATGGGTGAACACATCCAACATCTGCTGGTCCCCCACACAAATCTTAGGCCCTCTGGCAAGCCGTGCCAAGCCCCTCTGCTAAGTCGCAGTGGGAACTGTCTGCCAAAACACCAGGTGTGAAACAAAACCCAGCTCATTAGAATCCTTAAGCCCCCACCCAAATCCATGGAAAATGCTACAGGCAAATGCAGGGCTGCCCGAACAGCCTTATTAAGATGGCCATCGGACGGTCCATGTCAATTTCACATGTTCTGTCAAAGCCTCCCCCAATAGCAGGCACCTCCGTGTTTACATTGCTCGCCATAACAAATGCAGAGCTGTAGAGGGAGAAATAACACACCACCACAGTAACAATAGAAGACATCGCTTGCAAGCTGTCCGCGGCCCTGGGAGTAACTGACATGTTTGACAGAGAATGTGTGCTGGTAACGTTGCTTGATTTGTGTTTAAATGGAAAACAGAAAGTGTATTTCAACACTGATAACCAAAAAAAAAAAAAAAAAACAAGGTCTTGTAAACAGAGCCGCAAGACCCAGTCCCAGCAGTGCCCTTCCGCAGCCTTTGTCACCACGCAACCCCCAGGCTTGATCTTCTCCATGAGGAGCCAGCGGCCAGGCTTCCTTGGGAGACAAGACCTCCTGACAGCCTGCTGTGAGACAGTGGGGGGACAACTGATCAGAAATGACAGCGACACAATATCGCGTTAGCCTTCTGCTCAGAACAGGTTGTCCAGGCAAGAGATATGGCCGTCCCCCATGGAGGATGGGGAGGTGACAGACACCAGAGCTTTGCAGGATTGTGTGGTCTGTGGGAGACAGGCTCTGGAGCCAGGTGCCTGGCTGCTCTGCCCTTCCCTAGTCCTCAGAATGAGGACAAACTTGTTCCACTTTGCTGAGCCTCAGTTTCCTTTTAAAATAAGTCTGGCCAGGATGACTCTAAGTGGTAGAAACTGTTTAGGAAACATCCTCAATGGAGTAACCTGTCATAGTAGCAACGGTAGAAATAATAATTATTATCATCATTTATATTATATATAATCATTACAATGTAAGTATTATACAGTATTACATGATATATGTCATATTATCATTATACATAATTATCCTGTAACTATATGATATTACGTAATTATAGATATTTATAATTATAAGAAATACACATTATTGCATATATTATTGAAATATATATTGCTTTGTAGCTTATGTATAATGCATAACATATAAATAATATAAAATAATAATCATGTAACAATTATTATTTCTATTAGATTTTTTAAGCACTGACTATACTGGATTCACCATTATAAGTACTTTGGGAGTATTAATTTATTTGATCCTCAGAAATAACTCTGGTATTATCCCCATCCTACAGAGGAGTATAGCGAAGTTTGAATTTAGGCACTTTTAATATGGGCCATTTTACTGAAGAGAAAAACTGCAGTTCAGAGTGGCTTAGGAATTTCTGGGGAAAAAAAAAGGTGGGGGGGCAAAGCTGAGATTCTAACTGAGGCAGTCTGGCTCAAGGGCTCATACTCTTAACCAATAGAATGTATTAGCTCCCCTACACAGAAAACACTCAAGGTGGCTACTATTATATAATTGCCTTGGGGGTTGTTTGTGGTGTACTGCAGTACGATTGGAAATAAACTTGCAAACATGTTTGTTGAGGACTTGCTATGTGCCAGGTGCTATATGATGGATTTTACATGATTTGGTTCCTTTACCACTCACCCAAAGAGGATGACTACTGCCCAGAAGGGAAAAACTGTGCCACGGTCACACAGGTAGCAAATGGCATCCAATGTCACAGAGGTGGAGGCCTCAATGGTTGCAGCAGATCAACCAGGCAGTCTGCTCCAGAGCCCACACTCTATACCATACCATGTCCTATTTGCCTGTTTCTTCCTCCCTAAGATATATTACTTCAATTAGATATGACAGGTGAAACCCCTCACACTCAGCCTGATATATAGTAAATGCCTAAAAACAGCAGCTGCTGTTGTTATTATAACAAAATGTGAAAAGCCCCAGTTGGCATTTTCTTCCAAGAAAGCGACGGAAGTATGAATTTATGCTGCTGTCTGCTCAAAGGGCAGCTACTCTGGCCCTTTTAAACCTCATCAAAGCCCTTGTATGGTTGGTCAATACCAGCTCCCAGATCCCACTGCTGGACAGACTCTGGTCCCTCTGGTACCTTCCCCCCCCCTGTACCTCTAATGCAGACGTTCTGGAGCTCTGAGTGCCACCCTTGCCTGGACGCTGATCCTAAGCGGGTTTGGGTAACGCCTCAATGCAGCAGGACCTTGAAGCCACTCAGAGCTGCAATTTTCCCCCCAAAGGCTTCCCATAAGCTGCCCACTGTCGGCTGGCACTCACACATCCTCCCTGCCACCGGGCACTGACAGATGGGAGCTATTCTTATTATTTAACATTTATTAAGCACCCCACAGTGTGCCAGGAGCTGCATGGAACAGGGGTGTGGGTGGTCCTAAAGAGTCGGTCCCCAGAAGGCTATGGCCCACATGGAAGGGAGGGGACAGGCCTCTCTTCCCCCTACAGAGCCCATCCTCTCCCTTCTGCAACCCAGATCTAGTTCCAGTCCCAGTACGTTCTGGACAGAGATTTGGGCAAGGATTCAACATGACTGAAACCAATCAACTCTCCTTCATGCGTGTCTTATAATTAACTTCTGACTCTACTGAGAATGACATGGCTCCCTGACGCAACCTCTGAGGACAGAGACTGGGACTTAGTCATTCCAAGTCTGTAGGCTATTGGTTCGGGGAGTGGGGGAGGGGATGGTGGCTTTTATATATCCATGTGGGAAGGGGATGGTGGTTTCACACCACGCAGAGCCACAGGCTAAGATGTCAAACTCCATGGTGGCGTATGCCCCTGTCCTTCACTCCCTCCCCCGATTGTACTGTACACTGTCCAGCCACGGCAAATGTGGGTGTCCTTGGTCACCAAGAATCTCCATCAAGACTGGGAGCAGAGAAATGCAAATGCTCTCTTCTCCCAACCTAGAGCATCTCTCTTTATCAAAATGAACATTCAATAACTCCAGAAATCATGGACAAACCAAGACAACAGTGTTGGCCATCAGTTGTGAGGTTGCTACCATGAGTTGATCGTCAAATCAGAGGGCTTCCCTTCCGCGGTGGATGTGACCATCCCTGCGGACAGGCCGAAACCATGGGCTCTCAGAGAGCTGAAGCCCCACATCACACAGGAGCCAGGATGCCGACTCAGATGGGTCTGAGTGGGAAGCCCAGGCCTAGGCATTATGTCTTGCTGCACGAACAACACCAAGACTACACTGCAAAGGCCTTGTGAGAAGAGTGCGCTTGGTATTACTCCCATTTCACAGATGAGGAAGTGGAGGTTCGAGAGGTCCAGCAACTGATCCAGAGTCACACAGAGAGAATAATGGCCAGACTCAGGTTTCCTTGTTGTAAACCCTGTTCTTTTAAAATTTAACTGTGCAGCCTCAGGAAATAAGAAGAAACAGCTCTTCAGAGAGCAGTTCTTGAGAACAATGTGGAATGCACAAGTAATCCCCTCCTCACCTCGATTCTCCCCTCCTCTAGGAGCCGATGCAGATTAAAGAGTAGAAAAGAAGGAATTGGCCAAGGGCCACCTTCTCCCACAGCAGTGGGTGTGTTGAATTCCACTGCTTTACTCTAAATGGGAGGCAAGGTGGGAAGGCAGGCTGGGGGCAGGAGATCCCACTGTTATCTTCCCACCTAAAAAAGAAACAACAAACAAACACACACCATTGTTCTCTGAAATGTACCAGAAACTCTCTGGTAATGTCAGAGATTTGGAGAATCTCTCTGTAGGAAGCCATCTTGTTCGGACTGTGCATAAACCTGTCTTGAGTGCCAGACCACTGACAGCAATAAAGATGTCATATTGAGTCAGGTTGGTGGGGTGGAGAGTCAAGAGTTCTACCGTTCAACAGCTGTGCTTAACTTCTGATTCTACTGTGGATGGCATGCCCTCCCCAAGAACCTCTGAGAACAGAGATTGGGACTTGATCATCCCAATACCTCCAGAGCTTACAAGAGAACAATCATGAAATCTATGATCAATAAATCATTATCCTAATAAACGAATGAGTTTCATGGAGCCTTTGCCTTTTGGTTTTACAAGCCTGAAGAACTCAATCTAGACAGTAGCCATTGCTGAGGATAATGGTCTCACTTGCCCAGGGGAAAAGACCTTCAAAGTACTGAGTTCAGTGTTTCTGGACATCTCTTAGGGCTCAGCAGTGAATCAAGTGAACATGCTGCTCCTTGCATGCTGGTGGGATGTGTGTGTGAGAGGACTATCTTTAGACAGGGGGAAAAACGTAAATAGGGGTGAGTGCCTCCATCATAAATCACCCAGGAAAAGCACTTACCCAAAACAACCTTTAAAAGACAGGAAGGGGACTCTGCTCCACCATCAAAAGCTCAGATTGCCGAACACCAAAGCAGCAGCAGAGAGTGTGAAATCCGTAGGTCTTCCAACCCTCCCTGCCCTGTGCCAACGTATTATAAAAAGCATACTTGCTGATATAGCATGCCTTTAAAATGATCAAAATGACAGATGGCTGCTACAAGACACCCTTTTTATAGGACTGATATTAATCAGAAGAGATTGACAGTGTCCCTTTAATCTCTTAATTTAAAAAAGTGCATTTGTATAAAACAGAACGAGACAAGTCGCTAGTATCTTCCAGTGCTTTGGAATGATGGGAGGTCTGCCTCATGCCAAAGTTAGTAAGTGGAAGGCTCCATTTGCTCTTTTTAATATATTTATTTACGTACTGCTGAGGTAAAGAGAAGTGGTGTGGTTGCACGGATCATGAATCTGAGAAACACGGCCTTGCATTGATTATTCTGTTGCTGGATGTCCTGGTTGGACTGTCTTGATTTCTCTAGGTTGTGACTTACTAGTCTGTAAAAAGAGCGGGAATACCCCTAATACACATGGGTGGAAGACATAACTGTAAATAGTGCAAGTGAGAAGACATCAGGTAAAACAGCCATTTATGCCTTTGGCAAATCTGATCATGAATGGTGAAGCCAAATGAACTGGAAGGCAGGAAAACTACCTAGGAAATATGATCAATGGTAACAGGCGATCAGGAAAATTAAGATCAGAAGCCCACTGCTTGTTCCCCAGAGGATGATGTGTACAAAGTTTTGGCGGAGAAAGAACATGTTTGAATGTTTGTGAAAGCTTTAACTATAATTGTTGTTGATAAAAAGAACCTAGATTTTGCTTATCCAGCAGCACATTTTGGTAACAGGTCCCTGATCTGGCCTCCACTCACAGTCTATGCAGCTCCCTTAGAACTCACCCTACCCTCCGACTCTAAAGTGGGCAACCAGAGATGAGATGATTGGTTTGGAGATGGGCATGGATGATAACATAAGCCAATGAGACTGCAATCTGGAATTCTTACTGGAGTAGTGGGGGAAGAGACTTTCTAAGAGGAGATGATTATGTAAGCTTGGAGTTGCCAAGAACCAACTTTTCTACTTCTTGGACATGATGTGCTTATGAATGAACATCAGGTAGAGATAACCACTGGGGAGAGATAACTCACTGAGTTGTCAGAGTCCCTGAATTTGACAGTGCCTGAAGCTGGAACTCGATGCTCCTATTTCCCCCCTCCAAGCAATATGACTTAGAATTTTCTTAGTTGCAAACAAAAGAATCCTTAATAAATATCTTTCTGGCCAGATGCAGTGGCTCACACCTATAATCCAAACACTTTAGGAGGCCGAGGTGGGCAGATCACCTGAGGTCAGGATTTCAAGACCACCCTGGCCAGTATAGTGAAACCCATCTCTACTAAAAATACAAAAATAAGCTGGGCATGGTGGCACACCCCCATGGTCCCAGCTACTCGAGAGGCTGAGGCAGGAGAGTAGCTTGAACTCAGGAGGCAGAGGTGCAGTGAGCTGAGATCATGCCACTATGCACTCCAGCCTGGCCTACAGAGCAAGATTCTATCTCAAACAATAATAATAATACCTTTCTTCCCTCCTTCTCTCTCTCTGTCCCCCTCTCCAGAATAATACAGAATAAACATACTTTATATGCTAGATTTTTCCATGTGTTAGAATAACAACATGTGTTAGAATACCAACTTGCGGTTGGAAGACATCTAGTGTGTTTCCTATTCTGTCACATTACCTAGTCCTAGTTCACAGTCTGGCACACAGTAGGTGCTCAAAACATAACTGCTGAATAAAGACATGATGAATCACACTGAAAACTCACAGTCACTTTGCAAGCTAGGCATTCCTGCTTTCATTTTGTAGCTGAGAAAACTGAGGCGTGGTGAGGTTAATTGACAAGCCTAAGGCCACAGGCTTAGTAAATGGCAGAGCCAATATATCAACCCGGACCTGTTTGACTCCAAATTCTCTTTGCCACCTCCCTGCCTCTTTAATTTAGTCCGCTTGTTGACATGGCCTCTTTGGCAGTACAGAAAAGTCCACTTAGTGACTAAGATGGAGCAGCCTCAAAGTAAATGACGCCACCAGCATTTATATCAGGTGTGCATGCTGATGTTTTTCCCAATCAACAGACACTCCAAACATGGAGATAACATCTCAGGGCAGCAATATCAAGACCTGAAATGCCAGCCACATAGCCAAACAAGCTGTTGCTTTTCAAGTTTGACCAGACACTTATCCAAATTACTTGTAAATTCTCAAAAGATTTCTCTGTCTTTCCATAGGGATGGCTACTCTCTGTCCATTGTTAAGACCAATGCTTCTATAATTTGCATTGTTACTACATATATATATGGAGCTGTCTTATAACACACATACACCGGTTTCTGCTTTGAAATACAGTGTGGCTGAGACCAGGAGTTTGAGACCAGGCTGGCCAACATAACGAGACCTCATCTCTACAAAAGAACTTTTTTTAAAAAAGCTGGATGTGGTAGCACATATCTGTAGTTCCAGCTACTCAGGAGGCTGAGGCGGGAGGATTACTTGAGCCCAGGAGTTCGAGGCTGCAGTGAACTACGATTGTGCCACTGCACTCCAACCTGAGTGACAGAGTGCGATCTTGTCTCTAAAAAAATAAAAATAAAAATATGGAGTGTAAAGTTTGCTTATACCATTGCTACCCACATCAGAGAAGCATACATTGGCGTTTTTCTACCACTGTCTAGCTATAGGAAGTATAGGCTGAAAATAACTCAGTCCTCTGAGAGCTTTTCATCTCAGAGAGAAATGATGACATAGAAATGGTAAATGATAATTGCCATTTTCAGGTGGGGTTGGGGAGAGTATTAGGGAAAAAGGTTAATATATGCTGGGATTAATACCTAGATGATAGGTTAACAGTTGCAGCAAACCACCATGACACTCATTTACCCGTGTAACGAACCTGCACATCCTTTTTAAGTACCCTGGAACTTAAAAAAATAAAATAATACTTAAAAAAAAAGAAATGGTAAATGATGCACAAACCCAGAAAATTAAACATGCATCTGCCCTAACTCATGGCTGGTATAAATGGAGTCCATGCCTTTATGAGCATATAGAGATGCAGTCCTTAGGAGTTCCATTCCTGACATTCCTCCCAGCTCCTTTTGAACTACGCGTTTTCATTCTTGAGACCTACGTTTAAACACCGTCACATCCCACAGTGCCAATAAGTTGGAAAAGACGCCGAGGCTCTATCTCAGTATCACAGGCCAACACCATGAATTCACCTAAGTTCTCTGCTCTACTAAACAAGTCTTATTTATTATTATTATTGTCTTGTGAATGCCTACTAATGCTTCACAGCTCAAGTCAAATACCACTTCCCTCCCTTTGAACCACCTTCTTCTCAACTCTAAGAGGCATTGGGTTACTTCCTTTCCTGTGTTTTCATATACGACCCTGCCTGAATACCTCAAACTAGAGGGTAGGTTGGTGGATAAAAGACTCTGGTCCAACAAATCTAGTCCAAATCTCAGCTGTACCACTGGAATTCTTTGTGACCTTGGGCTACTTACCTTTCTCTAAGTGCAGGTTTCAGGTTCTCCATAGGCAAAAGGAGAATTACAAGGCATGACTGTAATTTCTTAGCTAAGACCCCTTGACGTCATCAGCATTTTGAAAATCAGATTTTTGGGGTTTTTGCAGAAACGCATTTCAGTGGAAACACTGATTATGTAAAGCCCTCAGTGGGGTCTAGGACAGCACCCTGAAATCAAACACATAAATATTCCCACAGCAAAATATATGAATATTTACACTAACTGGGATAAAGCAGGTCTATAAATAGCTACACATCATTTCAGGTCAACCTTTTGTTCCTAAATGAGCTTCAGTGCCAAACTTCCAAAAGAAATTTATTTTCAGAGCTTTCTGGAATTTAGAATTACGGATGTAGGAAGGTAGAGAAATATTGCTCAATTACATTAAGTTTGTCATACGAATAAATTGAGATGCTATATCTAAGTCTTCAGCAGCACAGAGCCTGGCACATAATAATATAGTCTTCAATAATCATTACCTATCATTTCCTCCCACTGACTTTATTATAGTCTTATAGTTTGGGGTTTATCTAGTATTTCTTCCACTAGACTGCGAACCCACAGTTCAGTGGCTATGATTGTCACTTTTGTTACAGAATGAGTATGCAGTGAGTGGATAACTGAAGGAACAAATGCCATCAACCATCCAGGAAAATACTCTGCTGACTCATCATCTGTTAGACCTAGATGAGATGGGAATGAGTTGTCCAAGAGTCAAAGTGACTTGGCCATGTGTGGTCCAAGGGCATATCTATAAGGTAGATACCTAGATTGAGGGGTTAGGGTCCATATTTGCAGCCCAGAGCCAAGGCCACATTAGACCCAAACACTAACCAAACAGACTAACTAGTTACAAAGCTGTTGTTTTGAGTCTATCATTTGGCCATGGTCCACGGCTTGGGTAAGACCTCTCAGTAGCTTCTGGACTCAAGACTGACTTGGGCAAGTGACTGAAGCTTCTGTGTTACCAGGTCAGACAACTTGCTGATCATTCAAGGTACCATGAGAAATTTAGAAGTAAGTAGTGTTAAATAGTACATTGGTTCTTCTTATCCAAAGGTATCAACATTAGGATTTCTATCAAGGGGAAAGTAGCCAATAATTGTACAATGCACTTGGGAATGCTACTATCATCCTTTCCTCTCTGCTTTTTCTGCCCATGAAATAGTCCAGGCAGTTTCAGGTGAATTCTCCATAGTCATTCTATAATTCTAGCATGACTAGAGGGAAACGCTATCTATTTGGCTATACACAACAAGTTTAGACATAACATAATGGGTTTACGAGATCTAATATGGAAAAGATTTTGTTGTTTCTAGAGGAGGAAGGATAGGATCCTACCGCTTGGAACAAAAGATCCTGTATGAGTAACTTCCCTAGAGCTGTTAGTAAATACCTCCATTCACTGCCTTTGCAGGATTAGGTGGATGCTCTCTTAATGCCTGGCACAGCCAATGGCTGGTAAATCACTTATTTCTTTTTTCTTTATCTGAGCCCACTAAAACAGGGCAATGCTGGTCTAAATTTTCAAAATGGCACTTGAAACTATTATAAAAAGGGAGCAATTCTGCCACAAAATCACTGGCTCTTGAGGCTGGAAAGACCATGAAAACTAATCTCCAACTAGAATATAACAATCCTTCCAAGTGGACACTATGGACTCCGTTTCAATATTTCTAGTCACAGAAAAATTACTCCCAGTGATGGAGTACACAGGCTTTATTCTGGATCATTTTCACATCTTGTCATTGACATATTAAGGTGGTGATAGACCCTCAATTCCCTAGATGAAATACCTTGCATCTTGAGTAAGCAAGAAACCTATAATGTCAAGGAATTGGTGAGCAAGCGGACTCTGCAGCAATGCAGGACAGCTGGCCACAGAAAAATTGGCTCAGAGGTGAGTATGTGTCAGTGATACACTTTTTCCTTCCTTTGCACAGGTCCTTCTTCCCTTGCAAATATAACTGCATTGGGGTGATTTTAGTTTTTTGATAGCAAAGGAGAAATAACATGGGCTGTCTCACCAAACCGTAAGTCAAGTGAGTTTCTCTCTGTGCGTTAGCTTTCCACCGCATTCCACAGCAGTGGGAAGGGAAGGAGATAAGGCCTATCACAGCAGCCGGTCTAGAGGCTCTTCACCAAACTGCTCTCCTAACTTATGGGTAACTAGTTACCAGAGGTGTCGCTCTTTGTTTTGGAAAAACTAAAGTAAGATCAGGCTAAGATTTGTATGTAAAATCACTTGTTCCTTCCAAAACTAACTGGATATGTTTCTCAAAGGCTCTGCAAAGGAGAAAGAAATAGGGCCACCCCAATTTCTCAGTTGGCCCTTGCATCTTCTCATCTATCACTGGGGTAATACGTCCAGAGTGGCATTTCGTAATGACAGCAACATTCCAGCAAATCGATAGTTATTTAATTCCCAACAAGCTCTCGAGTCCATTAAACCTGATTACATTCACCCATTTCAGTGGGTACCGTTATTTTTCCTACACCGGCACTTAATCTATAACAGGAACTTATGAGAACTTTCAAAAGCAATTTCAGCATCAATCAGCATACAGTGAAGGCCATGATTTGCTTGTAATTATCAGATAGGGCGGCAGAGGGTCTGACAAAACTCCAACGGCCGATCTTCACCCCAAGTTTCTAGTAGCAGCAAGAGGCCTGTTACTTTCTAAGCTGCCACTGAGCTCTACTTCAGAAATGGCAACCTGATCATGCTGGCCTGTATATACCAGGATAGACGCAACAAGTTCCACACTGCAAAGGACCATCCTCCAAGTGACCTGTTTACTTACAACATGTAATACAGAGAAAAGCTTCCGAATGGCCAGAAATCCAGAAAGACAGAATGTTTTGCTGTTACTTGGAATCACCCCCAAATGACTCTGATCACCCAGGTTCGTACAGTTAACAAAAGGTAACAGTAAAGTTCAGAAAAGGTAGGGGAAAAAGTGACGAGAATCCTTCCCAGAAATTGTAATTAATGAGCTAGGGTATCATAGAATTTTTAAACACAAGGGGCTGGAGGGTCACGGTGAGACACAGGAGTAAAGGTGAAAGAACGTACCTAAATATATTTTGTTTTCTTTTTCTGTAGGAAGGAGTTACAAAATTTATTGCAAAGGCATAGTTACACACAAAAAACTACAACAACAAAAAGCCACCTTGGATTTCTATTTGTGTGGGTTCTATTGCTAGTAGATGTGAGCTTTCTACAGAGAACTTCAGACATACACCCAGAAGCCAACACTTGCTTGCAAAGAAAACCTTATGATAAGGGGCAGAAAAAAGGTCCCAAATTTCTCATTGGTAGATTAATCCTCTCTGTACAGAATTAAAAAAGCCTTCAAAGTAAAACCAGGACACGTTTCAGCCCTCCACTTTCTTGCCATCATTAAGATGTAAACATCTGGCAAGGGATCCCTAGAATAATCTCTGAACTTCATAAATTACCCATCAATATAGACAGTTCCTTCTTGCCTCAGGGCCACCACTCAAATTCAGGTGGGGAGAGCCTTCTCTGAAAATAGACAATCCGTGTGGAGGCGTCCTATGAATTAATGCATATTTCATGCTCCTTTTCATTTCCTGGGTTAAAGCTCTTAACTGAGTCACCTCATGGTAAGTTACTTTGCCTCATGATCTGCTCTGGGAGACTGAGTCCCTCAGAAAGCTCAGAAGGAGAGCAAATCCTTTGCCCCGTGGTCAACCTCCTGAAGCTAAGGCATGAATGTTAAACAGTAGTCAGATCAATACAAGCAAATATAGCTCAACTACACCATTTATTCAGCCATGAGAGATGTCGATAGCTAGATTAGGGTGATCCATCTTTTTGATTTCCTACTGTCTTCTCACTGAGTACGCGAGGGCTTTTTCCTGTATTAAAAGTGTTTGCTTTCTCAACCATAAAAATTCCAATTATTACTCTGAGCACTCTGGAGTTAAGTTGCTGGCTGGCAAAGGCCTTGAATTACCTGAATCAGTCCAGGGAGGTAAGGAGCTGCCGGTACAATCATAGGCACGCCATAGGGATGCAGGAGGACTCCTTGAGACGCCAACATGCTTTACGTGGAGTTATTATTCCCTCTGAAGCTCAACACATCAATGGAGAGTTAGGGGGAAATCTATAGACCCAACTTCTTCCGAACTACAAAGCTGGGAGCCAAATCGCTTCTGTCAGGAGCCAAGCACTCATCAACGCCGGGAGAGGAAAGAAAGAAAATCCACATCAGCAACTCTTAATGTGAAAGTTTTTCTTCCCAGACGACGAAGAGACACAGCAGCTGCAAAGTTGAAGCTACCAAAATGGAAGGTGCTATTTTGGGAACAGCTTGCCTAACATGACTAACCAAATACTCTTCATTAATTTAGTTCTCAGAGAGAGAGAGAGAGACCAAGAGACCAAGTGACAAAACGAACCAGACTAAGAGACAGAGGTTCACCGCACCGAATTTGGCCAAAAGACCAAAGGATGGGGTCTACATGGGATTTTTAGTGGGGGAGGGGACTGAGAAATATAAATTGATATGATTATCAACTCCCACTTAAAACTCAAATCCAGCAGGTTAATGTGAGCAACCTTTGGTACTGACAGAAACAAACAAAAATAAAAAGATATTCAGTCTAGTTTTCCTCCCTCTCTTTCTGATTTCAATTTTAAAGAGGCAATTTGTAAATAATACAATAAAACCACCAGCTTGTATTTGCACAATGTGTGCTATGCAGAGTGACGGAGTTAAATTATTTACACACGTTATGTAATTTCATTCTCACAAGTCTCTGAAGTCGGTACTATTGTCAGTCCCATGTAACAAATGGGATACAGGGCTCATACTAGTTAAATGGTTTGCTCATGGTCACGTAGCTCGCAGAAGTCAGTGCTAAGCTACAAACACACTCCAGAGCCCGATTTCTAAGCACAATGCTATACTCACTTCTGTATTTCATTCTGTAATAACATTTTCTATGCCTTTTATTTTGTGTTTTTAAAGACATTCTTTATTCTGAGATTTCAACTACAATATATTAATATGCAATGCATTAATAAGAGACGTCTCCCTCTTCCCAGAGTTTCAAGGCATATCTAGTAAGCACCGAAACTATGGATGAGGAATACATTCAAGCATAGATTTGAAACCTTTCTGGCATTTGAAAATACCCAAGCAATCATCTGGGATGTGTTACATGGCAGTAGATAAATTCCTAGGGGATTACATGAGTTTGAATTATACTGACTTGGGTGTCCCATTTACTAGCTGTGTGATCTTGAACAAGTTACTTAGCGTCTCTGAACCCTGTTTGCTCATTTGGAAAGCTGAGATAACAACAGTCCCTACTGCAAAAGGCTGCGTTATCATTAAATGAAATCCTAGCGCCATATCATGTTGTGCACAGTACCGGTGGCTATTTGCCATTCTTATCATGTATTCCCCGTTCTCCCCATTCTCCTGATGATTGGTATAGACACATCTTTGGTCTCAGATTGAAGGCTCTGACTTGAGATTGAAGGTTCACATAACATTCAAATTGTCACTCTTCTAATCTTCATATTAGGAAGTCATGTGGATGTGTATAGTTCCACAATTCTGAAAACAATAAATTAAGTTCTGATGAAGTGAATCCACTTAAATAATGCCCAAGTCCCAGGGACCACTGAAAATCATCTTCAAAACCAAATATTCACTTGCCACATCCCACCTCTCTCTCTAAACAGGACACTTGATATAGATTTTGTTGAAACTGGGAGAGAGCTTCAAACACCACCAAATATATCCAACTATTGGCGTTTTCTAAATCCAAATGTCAATTCCTCCACTTTCAGACAGCCAAGGTGTTTTTACACTACACTAATTTTAGTTGCTTGATTTAGCTGCATAATTACATTTCTAGATAACGACAGTGGACAGGGTTTGGCAGAGAATTCAATTATTTAAGGCTGAATTTTGGCCATCTTGACAAGGTTTCTCTGTAATTGATTCTCATGCATCAAAGTGGCCACGTTGTACAATTCAGAAAGCTCCCATAACAGCTGCGCGCTGACCCCTCTTACTCAACAGCCCGATACTGTTTCTAACTTTAGCTTTTGACGACGACTTTCAACACCACATTTCTGAGAAGTTACCGGGGAGGACAGAAGCATCGCCGTGAGATGGACGTGTCTCTCCCGTCCGCTTTCCTTTAGCAATCAACAGGAGGGGGAGAGCTATTAGTTACTTAGGTAAGGCCTGTGTCAGATCAAATTGTCTCTTCAGTGTTATAAAATAGAAAGACCACTGGACCAGGAGGCAGGAGACTTATTCCATCATTTAGGCCAGAAATTTACACATTTAGATTCTTGGTTTCCTGAGCACAGAAGAGAGGTAACTATATTCACTTACTCTTAATCGAGAAAGCTTCAGTAAGCAAACGTGAGGAGGAGGTAGCTGGAAACTGCAGAGAAGATAGTGAGAGAAGATACTGACCCACTGTATTTATGTAACTCTTTCTCTGCCTCTACACACACACACACACACACACACACACACACAGAGAGAGAGAGGGAGAGAGAGAGAGACCTCCATATTCTCTGGTTCCACATCACAGATTCAAGCACCCTCAGATCTAAAATATTTAAAAACAAAGCAAAACACCACTGCACCTGCACTGAAATACACAGACTGTTTGTTCTTGTCATTATTTCCTAAACAATAGAGCACAACAACAATTTACACAGCATTTACATCGTATTGGGGTTCATAAGTAATCTAAAGATGATTTAATAGGTATATGGGAAGATATGCACAGGTTATATGCGAATACTATGCCCTATTATAACAGGGACTGAGTATCTGTAGATTTTGGTATCTAGGGGAGGTCCTGGAACCAATCCCTCACCATATTGAGGGCCGGCTGTATATATAATGGCATTTTAGGCAATGACAAGTTGGATATATGATGGTAGGCCCATCAGATTATATTATAATATCATATTATACTGTACCTTTTCTATGTTTAGATACAATTACCTACAGTATTCAGTACAGTAACATGCTATGCAGGTTTGTAGCCTAGGAGTAATAGGCTACCCCATATGGCCTAGGCATGAAAGAGGCTACGCCATCTAAGTTTGTGTAAGTGTGTCTCTGTGATATTTGCACAATGATAAAAATGCCTGACCCATTTCTCAGAATGTACTCATTACCCGTCGTTAAAAGACATGCGACTGTGTGTACATGTGTTTATATATATATTAAAGAATCTGCTGATTTTAGCAGGACAGAAATGAGAGATACATTACACACGGGATAGAAAGACATATAGTTATAACCTGTAAAGGGGATATTTTCTTTTTTTCTTCTTAAGAACACTATGGTCCTGGGGTGGTGGTTCACACCTATAATCCCAGCACTTTGGGAGGCTGAGGTGGGCAGATCATGAGGTCAAGAGATCGAGACCACCCTGGCCAACACGGTTAAAGCCTGTCTCTACTAAAAATACAAAAATTAGCTGGGCGTGGTGGCGTGTGCCTATAGTCCCAGCTACCTGGGAGGCTAAGGCAGGAGATTGGCTTGAACCTGGGAGGCAGAGGTTGCAGTGAGCCGAGATCGTGCCACTGCATTCCAGCCTGGCAACAGAGCAAGACTCTGTCTCAAAAAACAAAAACAAAAGAAAGCCATGATACAATAAGCTTTTGCTGTTCTGTATGATCGTAGGACTCATGTTTTCGAAGTTGCACTGACTGCATCCTTGTTCAAAACCTTCCACTAATCATAAAGCATGTAAATAAATAACAGCTACTAAACAGAATCTCTTTTTCTTGACATAGGTTCTATTTTCCCAATGGGAAGCACCCAGTATTACTGAGCTGTGATTCTTTTTTCTTGGAGCCTCCTCTGGTCGACGCCATGTTGTGTGTCTTTCCATTCCCCAGTGGCAGTGCACATAGTTCACAGCAAATGTCTGGCTACCCAACATTTATTGTGTGGTATTAAGCTCATGGTGTAATGCAGGAACTTATAATAGTAGAACAAATAGCAAGGTGAGAGGAGAGGTGGGCAGTTTTGGTCGTGGCTAAGAGACATGCAGATTCCCTGAAACATACTGGAGTGAAATGAGGAGTCATGTATTGCCATCTGCTCTGTCCATCACAGGCAGGGAATGGTAAATGTTTTTCTGTAAACACTCAGATAATAAATATTTTAGGTGTTGCAGAACTTACAATCTCTGTTACAACTGCTCAAAATTCTGCTGGTGTAGCGTGAAAAAGCATCTGTTGACAATACGTCAATGAATGATTGTGGCCATGTTCCTGTAATACTTTATTTGTTAAATTCCTATCATTTTTACAGGACACAACATCTGATTCTTTCTTTAAAATAAAATTTCCAGTCAGTTATAAGTGTAAAACCCACTCCTACCTCGAAGATTAAACAAACACAGGCAATGGTCCAGGTTGGTTCACAGCCCATGGTCTGATGACCCTTAATCTAGGGTATGTATTTTATCCAAGAAGTCAGGCTTCAAGACAATAGCAAATACACACACTCCTCTGCTGTTCCTTTCTGCTTCCCCCACTATCTTCTCTCCCCTAATGCTTCCCTGGCGCCAGTTCTGCTCATCTTCCCTGTGCCAGAGATTTCCATCAAGGCTTTTGCATTTTCTTAGCCAGACTTTGATAGTTCAATCTCATCCCTCCACCTAAAAAAAAAAAAATCTTCCATCTTTCTCCACCGTCCATGATGACATTCCCTTCTTGGGTATTAACTCCTCTTTTCCTGTTCTAGATAAAGGCATTTTGACTCTGGCTGCCAGACACTGCACCTTCTTTCCAAGATCTTAAGAGCTAATACAAGCTGGGCACAGTTGTGCACACCTGAATCTCAGCTACTCTGGAGGCTGAGGCAGGAGGATCACTTGAGCCCAGGAGTTTCAGACCAGGCTAACAAAGAGAGGCCAACAGGAGTGACCTGCCCTTCTGAATGGTAGCTACTCAAAGTTTAGACATCAGTGAAAGACAGGGAAGTAAGAAACAGAAGTGTTGGCTGTAATTGGAAGGTGAGAGACAGTGGGTATCTATAGAAGGCCAATTCCTGCCCCATGGATTCTGTTGGTCAACAGAGCAACCTGCAGTCATAGAGACCAAGTCCAGTCCATAGATGAGGATGATGATGACCATGAAAATAATCTGTCTGCACAGTGTAAAAAAAAAAATTAATATTGCTTAATGGGGACATTTCATGTAAAACCTAGATTTATACTATCTCTTCAAAGAATGGAACATCTAGGTAGGTTGAGCCACATTTCTTTGTACCAATAATCACATCTGTGGAAAAGCTGCCTCTCGACAGGTCAGAAGCTCACTGTGGGATCAGCTCTACCATTCTTTGCCTTCTAAAAGGCTATCTAAAAAGAAGCTGTCAGTTGCCATTTGTTGACTACGAAAACAATACATAACAAAATGCATAAAACAGAGTGTTTCCCTGATCTTATCACTGAGTAAGTTTAATACTAATCACATTTCTTATCTCTTGGATGTTGACAATGTTGATTTCAAAATACAGATTTGTACAGATTATGTCATAATCACTCACTTTGTTTCCAGGCAAAGGTGGGTAATGGAAAATTTCCTACGGTGTCTGAGGTCCTTCATAATATTTCTCACTTTACCCTGTACATATTCATCATCTAATACAAATTGTCCCTTTTTCTACAAATCACTGTTTTGTAGAAACACTGGCAAATTGTCTTTGCCAAACACCTCTGTGAATCCACCTTTCCATTTAAACTTGTCTGCTACCCAGAAATACCCTTCCTTCCTCTCTTCCTTTCTTCCTTCTAGATCAACCTGGCTGGCCTAAGTCAAATGTTACATGACACTTTGTGCAAAGCCTTCCCTGCTACCCCGGGCAGAACTAACTGCACCATCACCTTTGTCCGAAAGTCATTTCAACATTGCATTTAGTTCAGGGACTGCCCACACCATATCACGATTCCTTTAATAGTGATCACAACTTTCAAGAAGACAGATTGGCTCAAAGAAGGAAGCATGTCATTTCTTCTTGGTCACTCAGTGACTAAAATGGCCATGAGGCAAATAAAGTTTTCCCAAATCCTTCCAGAAATGACTGACTGAACAAGGTGTGAGGAAGATGGAGGGGCTGCCAGGGGCCCCCAGATAATTGAGAGCTACCTATGTTTCCAAGGTCATCACAAGCAACCTGGGGGCATCACAGTAGTAGAAAAAGCCAGCGTTTCAAAGTTTTAGAGGCTGGGTTTGGATCTGGGGGATCTGGGCTCTGTCACCCTTTTAAGTGTCTGATTGATTAAGGACAGTATGCTCATCCCTGATCCCTAGACCCTTCAGGGCTAAGATGGTACAACACCTGTACTCTCTCACAAATGTATTACAGCAGTAAAATTATATACTGAAGGTGGGTGTTCCTGGTGCTTGGAAGGCATCCAGAAAATGCTAGCTTATTTTTATTTCATTCTTCAGAATGTTTTCAATGTACCCATGCAAGATTTTTTTTCAATCTGTTTGCTCTTCATGGCAGCTCTGTCTTCAGTGCCCCATCAACACCCCATACAGATGTTGCTGTTCAAGCTTCCATTCTGTTATCCCCCCCAGTAAAACTGCTTATATATACATCCCATCCTTCAACAAGAAGCCATATGCCAGGTCTTCCCAGAGCTACCTCCTGCTCCAATCCCAGTACTCATGATCTATGGGGCTGAGATTCTGAAACATCAGCAGTGATTTGCCCTGGGATGCTAAAGACCTACCTGGCATTCTCATGCAGGTGTGTGTCCATTTCAGCTCCTCCCCCACCTCCTCAATCACTTTGTTTTGCTGCTATTCTCACAGGACTGGGCATAGAGTAGACGCTCAGTATTTGAGAATGACCTGGGCCGGGCGCGGTGGCTCACGCCTGTAATCCAAGCACTTTGGGAGGCCAAGGCGGGCGGATCACCTGAGGTCGGGAGTTCAAGAGAATGACCTGTCATCTGTGGGATGAGACAGAGGCTCAGGGAGGTCAAGTGATGTGTCCAAGGTTAAACAACAAAATCTGTGCCTGCTCAGTTCCCCCAGAGTCAGGTTTCCCTACATGCCTGTAGTACCTGCTGAGTCATCAAAAATGATGACACTAGGGTATCAGCATGAACCAGAGTTGAGAAACAGCACTCACTGCCAGACATGCATTTCAACTTCATCCAGTGTAGGTAGAAGAGAGCATGGAAAAGCATGACCTGGCATGGACCTCAAGAAAAATTCCTTGAGATGCTACATAACGTTTAGAAGACCAAGGACTAACCAGTGAATTCCCAGTGAAGAAGAGGATGGCTCCAAGAGGGATGTCAATGTGGTACCCAAGTCACAACTGCATTAAATTGATTACCAAGATGGAAAAGCTCCAGTAGGCTGTAGACAGGATATGCTGGACCATCAACCAACCCCTCTCCAGACTGCAACTGCCCCCATTGGAAATCTCAGTGGAGGACTAATTCAGCCAGATAAGACATCTGGAGAAGACAAGTCACATCCCCCCCCACTTAGAGACTGCTTTCAGTTAGTGTACGTAAGTGAGCTATTACATGGGGAGTTCTTACGAGAATGACAAGTGTGTACTAAGCATATGTTATTCTTGTGGCGTTACAACTCTCCTGCCTCCTGCCACTTCTTACCATGCCTGGCTCCCTTGTTGCAAGCACCATAGCACAGTAGTGAAGAGCTCACACTAAGCCACACAGACCACATTAAAATCCCAGTTCCCCCCAGTTATCAGCTGTGTGTTCCCGTGCACACTACTTAACCGCTCTGTGCCTCAGATTTCTTATCTGTGAAGGAAGAATATGATGAGTAGCCATAACACATGGAGTGGTCCAGAGATTTAAATACGTGTACTATACTGCTGTGTTTGGCTCAGGGGCTCATGGCACACACTCAGTAAATGGCTGTTGATAGTTGTCATAGTAACAAAAGAATTAGCAGCTGGTTGGAGGATCAAGCCAGGAATATCAAAACTCTTCCTCCCTTCCACCACTAATTGTTTAAATGAAACTGTGCTTACAAATTCCACTTGTGAAGCACCTTCTTGTTTAAGAGCGTACCTCCTTCTTCTATGTTCTAAGCAAAAAAAATTAAGACCCAGGAATTAACAAAGGATAGGTATATGGCTTCTGTACACGGAAAATGCAATTTTTGAAACCAAAACAGTAAGTAGGATGTCAAGTTCAATTCATGGTTTTTAGGGATGATGAAGGGGGTACCTTTAAATCAGAAGTAACTTAAAGAATCCAGGACCCTGGGTTATTCTCAATAGCAGGATTGACCACAAGTCTAAAAATGGTTATGGAGATGCACAAAGAAAATTCCAGTAGGTCTTGTCAGTGAGGAGCCTGCTGATAATCATTACAAACTGGAGGCCCCAGTGGTTCAGGCAGCACCATGCTCTTCTTGGTTCATTAAGCGCTTCTTGACCTGATTCTCCTCTGAAAGCCAGACTGACTGGCTGAATGAGCAAATCTAAGAATATCAACCCTGCACATCATCTCTGCTGAGATCAACAATGCTTCAGGAACCGACCTCTGACCTGTCTGGGGATGAAAGGCAACTGGGTTTGAGAATTTGTTGACCTTGCTTGAGGCAAACAAATACTCCCTGAGGCCTCTCAGAAGGAGGGGAGGATGCAGCTACTGTGCTAGGCTTTTCTTTGTGCCCTCTCTACATCTTCTGCCTTCTGGGCTCCAGGTCCCTACAGGAGCCAGACACAGAGACCACTCCAAATAGCACAAATCTCCAGAACTGACAGATGAGAATTTTTATACTAATTCCATGCAGTTGCTGAATTGGCTGAACCACCTGAGCTCCCTGGGTATCATTTTCTCTTTAGAAACTCAGTGTGTTGGACTGGCAACTTGCAAGACACACTCCGCATGGAGAGAAGGCTCATCAGATGCCCCACTGTAAAAAGGACACCATGGTCAAATGAGTTGGAGAAATTCAGCTTGACCTCTCTCCCTCTTGGGAATTCATGATTACTATTAACATATAAAAACACCTGAGAAGTCCTGTAAAGAAGCAAAACAAAACAAAAAACTGCTGGACCTTGTTTAATCCAGACTTTCCAAAACTGATGTGATGACCAACATACCATCCATCCATCCACCTATCCATCCACCCATCCATCCACCCATCCACCCATCCACCCACTCATCCATCCACCCATCCATCCATCCACCCATCCATTCACTCACCCATCCATCCACCCATTCACCCATCCACCCCCATCCATCCATCCACCCATCCACCCACCCATCCACCCATCCATCCACCCACCCATCCACCCATCCATCCATCCACCCATCCACCCATCCACCCATCCACCCACCCATCCATCCACCCATCCACCTATCCATCCACCCATCCATCCACCCATCCACCCATCCATCCATCCATCCACCCACCCATCCATCCATCCATCCATCCATCCATCCACTCATCATCCCACCCACCCATCCACTCATCATTCCACCCACCTATTCACTCACCATTCATTTTGGTATCTACTGGACTATCTGGTTTTGAGAATTATGTATCAGGCCCATGCTAGGCTCTTGGCTGTTTCTCTTCTTTCCTTCTTCCTACTTTTTCATCCTTTCCATCATCACTATCAGAGTCACTACCACTTCTTCAACGCTTACTATGTGCCAGACATAGTACTAACTTCACCGTATCTGTTGTCTCAGTTTATCCTCTCTTCATTCCTGTGAAGTAGAGTTTGTTCCATTTCATACATTAGTGACAAGAACACTGAGACCCTGAGAGGAGAGGTGACCTAGCCAAGGCTGTACAGTTAGTCAATAGCAGAACTATACCCATGAACTGAGATAGGCTACAAAACTCCCTTTTGCTAGGCAGTATGAGAAGCCTTTTTTTTTTAATGTGATGCACATAAATGCAATCTGAGAAACAGTGGCCTGGGTCTTTAGAAAATTATTTTTATTTGTTTATTGAAACAGGGTCTCACTCTGTTACCCAGGCTGAAATGCAGTAGCATGATCATAACTCACTGCAGCCTCTGACTCCTGGGCTCAAGGGATCCTCCTGCCTCAGACTCCTGAGTAGGTGGACTACAGGTGCATACCACCACGCCTGGCATTTTTAAAAAATTCTTTAGAGATCGGGAGATGTGGGTCTTGCTATGTTGCCCAGGCTGGTCTTGAATTCCTGGGCTCAAGCAATCCTCTATCTCAGCCTCCCTAAGTCCTGGGATTACAGGCATGAGCCACCATGCCTGGCCTTAGCCTGGATATTTTAACTCAAGCTGAGTAGTTTCATCTCCTTTATCCTCCACCCCTCAGTCAGTATCAACTACCCTAACAGCCATTAGAGGTAAAGGGACACAAATCCAAAGAGTAAAGGGAGGAGGAGAAGACACCGAGGGCTGGATAAGAGCTGACCTACATCACGCTCCACTGAGTCTTCAGAAAGTGGGAGAAATGCCTCCCAAGCAAGAGAAAGTCTGAGGCACGTGGAAATGGGCAGATCACCAGGGAACACCAGGAAAGACTAATCACTGGAGGAACAAACAGAAGGGAAGGGGGATGCAGAAGAAGGACAGCTAAAGAGATTATTAGGTTGCCCTTTATTGGTGACGCTGAGGCATCATCTCTATCCTTGAGGGCTGATTTTCCTTGGCTTTTCCCCCGTATCAATGCCTCTTCTGGGGGTGAAGTTGTAGCTCCTCATTCTCATTTTTGATGCATGGGCCACTCTGAAATTGGACCACTCTGCATTGTGTCCTCATCCCAGAAAACTGCACATAACTCCCCCAATGTTTCCCCATCATTGTAGGGAGTTGATGACTCTTGTGAAATTCACCAGTGGACTCTGGAGGGGCCTCTGAGTGTCCATCAGATTTTCAAGTCGGTAGCCAAGATGTGCTGTACTTTCTACTAAGGACAGGCATGGGTAAAGTCAAAATCCCTTAAGACGGGCTCCTATTAACAACTCAGATGACTGTTCTCACGTGAAATCATGTTGACGTGCTTACCAGCACTGTAACTTTGATGATATGAACCTGCCAGTCAGCACTCACCAGAGCTTGGCAGGGGGCAGGTTTTCAAGGTGGGAAGAAGGTCAAACAACGTGCGCAGGTGCTAAGGCACCCCATATTGTAAAAATAAGTCTGTCCCTAAGACGTGCAAAACACATCTTTCATTCCCTTGTCCAGCAACAAGCAGTCATCTCAGAACAGGAGATGGCTTCTCTCTGTTGAAGCTTCTTTACTCCAGCTTCAGGCCACACACACACACAAAATGCTATCCATCCAACGAGCAGGTACTATTCATCACTGGGAACCCACCAAACGCAGCACTGGGGGAGAAAAGGAGGTAGCAAATAAACCTGTGTTTTCAGAGACTGTATAGTCTAGTCTTGCAGACAAGACAGAAATGTGAGGGACCCAGAACCAAGCTGTACCAAGCTGTGCAGCTGAACCTCTCATGAGAGAGGATTAGGCAAGGGGCTGACTGCTGCAAGATGGTTTATCTGCGATGTCATGGCCAGGCAGCTGGTGGCAACAGAGAGCCTCCGACAGGTGGGATTTTCAACTTCCCAGATTAGCAGCGTCCTGCTGGGACACTCTAGGGACATCAAAAGAGGAACCACCCTGAGTGACCTCATTTCCTTTCTGACTCTTACATGATAGTCCATTTTAAAATAAACTATATATGCCATTTATTATTTGCCAGACATCTTCTAACCCATTTGTGTATTAACTCATTTAATCTTCACAACTATCCTGTAAGGTAAGTCCCATTACTATCTTCATATTACTGTTAGACAAACGAGGCACAGAGTGGTTAAGTAACTTGCTCCAAATCACATAGCTTGTGAAGGATGAGTGTAGCCCAATAGCAAAGACCTGGAACCAACCCAAATGCCCATCGATGATAGACTGGACAGGGAAAATGTGGCACATATACACCATGGAATATTATGCAGCCATCAAAAACGATGAGTTCGTGTCCTTTGTAGGGACATGGATGAACCTGGAAACCATCATTCTCAGCAAACTGACACAAGAACAGAAAATCAAACACCGCATGTTCTCACTCATAGGCGGGTGTTGAACAATGGGAACACATGGACACAGGGAAGGGAGTATCACACACTGGGGTCTGTCGGGGGAAAGGGGAGGGATGGTGGGGGGTGGGGAGTTGGGGAGAGATAGCATGGGGAGAGATGCCAGGATATAGGTGATGGGGAGGAAGGCAGCAAATCACACTGCCATGTGTGTACCTATGCAACAATCTTCCATGTTCTTCACATGTACCCCCCAAACCTAAAATGCAATAAAAAAAAAAATAATAATAATCCCATGTTATGCTGCCTTTCCATGTATTTCACTTTTTTTTTTTTTAATATATTTTTTCTAGGCCAGGTGCAGTGGCTCACACCAAGCACTTTGGGAGGCCAAGGAGGGTGGATCATCTGAGGTCAAATATTCCAGACCAGACTGGCCATTATGGTGAAACCCCGTCTCTACTAAAAATACAAAAAAATTAGTCGGGCATGGTGGCAGGTGCCTGTAATCCCAGCTACTCGGGAGGCTGAGGCAGGAGAATCGCTTTAACCCAGGAGGCGGGGGTTGCAGTGAGCAGAGATCACACCATTATACTCCAGCCTCGGCAACAAGAGCAACACACTATCTCATCATCTCAAAAAAAACAAACAAACAACAACAACCTATATCTATATATATATATATATATATATATATATATATAATTTCTCTGGCCTCCAGTTTACTAATAAAGAGTACTTATTTTTATCATAATAGCAATGTATTATATTGGCCAGAACTCAGCTATTGAAGCCATATCAAGTTTGGGTCCAAATTTGGGCTGTGAAAATCCCTGGCTGTGTTGACCTGGGCAAGTTACTTAAACTTTCTGAACCTCAGTTAATTCCCTTATAAATTGGGGGCAATAATACTCCCCTGACAGGGTTGTTGTGGGGGTTGCTTTAAGTAACATGTTGTAAGATTAGTGCATACAGCATTATTCACGACAGCAGAGACAAAGAATCAGTACAAATGGCCATCAATGACAGACTGGATAAAAAAAAATGTGGTACATACACACCATGGAATACTATGCAGCCTTAAAAAAGGATGAGATTATGTTCTTTTCAGGGACATGGATGGAACTGGAAGCCGTCATCTTCAGCAAACTAATACAGGAACAGAAAACCAGACACTGCATGTTCTCACTCATAAGTGGGAGCTGAGCAATGAGAACACATGGACACAGGGAGGGAAACCACACACACTGGGGCTTGTGGGGGTGGTGGGGGAAGGAAGAGCATCAGGATAAATAGCTAATGCACGTGGGGCTTAATACCTAGCTGAAGGGTTGATAGATGCAGCAAACCACCATGGCACATATTTACCTATGTAACAAACCTGCATGTCCTGCACATGTATCCTGGAACTTACAATAAATTATTTTTTTAAAAAAAGGTAACTTTCAAAAAACTAGATTAATGCATATATATGCATACATTTGCATAAAAGGCAGTCATAGAAGATATCTTCTCTTTAATTTTTTAGCAAACCCTTTGCTAGGACTTGGTACATGCCAAACACAATTCTAAGCACCTCCAAGACTTTGACTCATCCAGTCTTTTAACAAGTCCATGGTATTGGTACTCATAATAGCCCCATTCTACAAACGAGGATATTAGAACTCTGAGGCTTTACATCATTCATGGCAACTTGAGCAGAGAGGGCCTGTAGCCAAAGCCACACCTGCCCAATCCCAAATCCTACTTCCTTTCCTCTGCCGGCTTCACATGACCAAGGATGTTGATGTAATTGCTAAGTAAGGAATCCTGGAAATCTACTAAGGAGCTGGCACTGACATTCAGGTGCCCACATTCTACATCTCGCCTCGATGCTGAAATCTCTTCTGAGGCCCAGGAAAAGCATGGTGGGTGGTGAACAAGAATTCCAAAATATCCTTCCAGAGAAATCCCACTGCTGCAGAGCCATGCCAAACAGATTGTACAGTCTCCAAACTATATTCAGGCCTAGACATACAAACACTGACCTGAAATCAACCTACCACCCTCCACGTCTTCTTTTTAAATAATGTTTGGCAGAGAAAGTTGTTTGCCTCTTCTACAAATGCTTGTAAACTTATTGGACTGGTTAGGCACTAATTTTTCTGCCTGCCCACCTATCATAGGTCTGGACTCAACACACTAGCATTCCATTAAATATTTATCACGTTCGTTTACATCTCCCCCCAACAATATAAAATAGAGCTCAATGTGGAAATTCACAGATTCCAGGGTGGTCATTTGTTTTTAGGATTACCACACAGACCTCACTTCCTTGGAGATTCCCTGGTTGGCCTCAGAGATGAATGCTTCTTTTTAGGACCAAAATAGAACAAAGGGACAAAAGGGAACTGAAGGATTTAAAATTAGGATAAAAAAAGAAAGAAAGAAGGAAAAAATTGGCACCAGAGTTGGCCTGCCTTAACCATCTAAAACTTACCAGTGATGCCCAACTTTTAGTGTGGTTTATCCCATATGTTCCCATACTCCCACTGGGACCTAACATTTGCAGGCGCTATTTATCATTCTGGCTAGTGGTGTGCTCATCTGCCTACCTCGCTAAGCAGCCTTCGTTGTTATTTTTATAATTACTGGGAGTCTTTTTCATGTTGCACTCCGCCAGAACTCCGGCTCACCACACACCTGTTCTACGCAGAACACATGGAGAGATGGTGGGGGCGCGGGGGGGGGGGGTGGGGGGTCTGGCGATTGAGAGAAGGAAAAGACAGCCTTTTCAGCCTGCTATGAAAAGCCAAATCAAGAATAAAGCAGAAGTCCAGAAGCCACTAAGTACCTTTTTGTTAAAAGCTGTATTCTGCACCAACACTTCATTTAACAAACATTCTCTATGTCTTTTAAGAGTTTGTTTATAAGAACAAACACTGTTCTAATTTTTTTGACAAACATGAAATAATTTAGTCTTCATAATGACTGATGATAAATATCACCATTCCCATCTCACAGATGAGACAATTAAAGCAAAGAAAAGTTAAATAATTTGCCCAAGGGCACACAGGCGGTAAGTGGTAGACTTGAACCAAATCTGAATCCAGGTACTTATGTGTCAAACTATTCTACTATGCTGCATCTAACCAACATCACTGTCATCACCAAATACCTTCATCACCATCACTACCACCACAACCACTATCACCACCACTACCAGCCACCATCACCGCCATCACCACCATCACCACTATCCCAACTCCATCATTATGGCTACCACCACCATCATCACTATCATCACTATCCAAACTCCATCACCATGGCCACCACCACCATCACCATGGCCACCACCACTGTCACCACCATCACCATTATCACCACTATCCCAACTCCATCACCATGGCCACCACCACCATCACCACTATCATCACTATCCAAACTCCATCACCATGGCCACCATCACCATGGCCACCACCCCTGTCACCACCATCACCACCATCAACACTATCCCAACTCCATCACCATGGCCACCACCACCATCACCACTGTCACCACTTTCCTAACTCCATCACCATGGCCACCACCATCATCACCACCATCACTGCTATCACCACTATCACCACTATCCCAACTCCACCACCATCACCACCACCATCACTGTCACCAGCACCACCATTACCACCATCACTACCATTACCACCATTATCACCACATCATCACCATCAGCACTGTCACTACCACCAGCACCACCACCATCACCTTCATCCCCACTACTACCACTCCCACCATTCAAAATGACCACCACCACCACCACATCATCACCAGACCATCACCATCAGCATCATCACTATCATCACCACCACTGTTACCACCACTAACACCACCACCATCACCACCGTTACCACCACCACCAGCAGCACCAGAAGAAGTTTCTTCCATTTGTGCAGTACTGTGCTGGGGTGCTATAAGAATTAGCTCGTGCCATGCTCCTAACAATGCTGTGCTTTTGTGGTCTTGCTGTTACCTCTATTTCATAAACGTAGAAACGAAACTTCAGAGAAGTTGGGAAACATGCCCATACAGCTAGTCGGAGGCCCATAAGATTTGTAATTTGTTTCAGACTCAAAGTCAGTTCTGCTTCACATTCACGTGAATGCATTTAACTCCTGTACTCCTGCACCTGGAGGCAGCAGGTGGAGGTACTGCTCGCTGGACAGTTCATAAAACTAGCTCCCCCACTTCTTACCCACCATATTAAAAGTGGAATGCTAGAGATCACCTTGCCAAGCTGGTGAGTACTTTGTCTTTGGTGACTGCTACCAACTAATATATGAGACCAGTTGCTTGGTGATGGTGACAGTGCTAATGGTGACGGTGATAGTGGTGGTGGTGATCATAGCAATGGGATGATGACAGTGGTGATAGTGGTGGTGATGGGAGAGCTCAGATGGAAATTCTGAGCTCTCGGAGCTTTGGCCTAAGATACGCTGAAACTGGCTGGTCACTCTCCTCCGTGAAGCCCCTACCACCCAGGTGAGTGCCTCCTGGCTTCACCAAAGCCTGCCAAAGTCTGACTTCAGGGAGTTGCATTTCTTCTCTTCTGGCTGAACATCCGCTTTAGGGATGAATCTCAGGCTTGTTTTTCAAAACCTTTTACCCCTGGCCATTTCTTTTCTGTTCACTCCTAGTCCAAATGACCATCAGCTCACACAAGAATTATCGCAGTGTCCTCTTGCTTGACACCCCCGTCCTCGGCTTTCAATCTTGTCTCCCTCTACTCTCTGCAGAAAAGCCAAACTGGACTTTGTAAAGGCTAAATATGATCATTTGTCTCCTGCTTAAGGCCTCACAGGGGTTTCCCCCCCCGCCTTCTTCACTTCTCTGGGGGGGAAAAAACTCAACCCCACGTCAGGGTTTCCAAATCCTAGTGGTTTCTGGCCCTTCTCTGCCTCTTTACCCCTCTCTCACTGGCTCCCTGGTCCCTTTGTTTCTCCAGCATCTCAAGGACACCCAGGTGTGCAATAGGTACTACGTATACTCTATGCCTTATCCTCTCTTCCACCCTGGACCCACCCCTTTGCCCACCTCCCACTCCATCTCTGCTTTGACGTCACTTCTTTTGAAAAAGTTTCCCTCACTCCTGAATCCAACTCCTACTCCTTCCCTTGAACTGCTGTTCTCCTTCAGCGCATTTATCACACCTGGCAAGGCACAGATATGTCATGATCACTTGCTTACAATCCGTCTCTCTCCCACAAACTTGTAACCTCCATGAAGAAAGGCAGACCTGCTTTCCTTCTCTCTGTCCCTTCAATGACCAAACCAATCTCTGAGACAGAGCAGAGGCCGAATAAGCATGTGTTATATAAATGAGTGCGTAAATTAATTATTAACCACTGAATTAAGTGAAAGAATGAGGTTTGAGGTGATTTAATCATTCTGGGCCTCACGTGCCTTGCAATAGATGACCAGCTATGCCTTTTGTAAATGGATCATGCAGTATTAGGAAAATTATACAAACAGTTAAAAACATAGCATTTCTCTTCTTCAATAGTGCCATATAACTCTCAAAAGTCTGCTATGTGTAAGCAGATAATTGTCTTATGTAATACAGAAACTACTGCCTTGAATTAAAGACATCATTATTTTGGAAAGTTCATCTTTCTCTGATACAAAAAGTGAAGGATCCATCCCTCAGATAAACGCATAAGCTTCTTGGCATGTCACATGATTAAAGAGGAAATGCGATTTTATTTTTCTGGAAACTGATATTTTTCACAAAGCCAGGAAGAACTATCAGAATAAAGGGATGTTTGTTTGGGTGAATCACCAGCTTTATACAAATCCCAAGTGCTAATTGCATAATGGGTCTTTACAAAATGCCATAATATGGGTTTGGCTGGTTTCTTCTGTTCTGGGTTTGAAAAATAGATTGTTTAGTAACCCATCAAAGATATATGTAAACCAAGTAAACAAAAGAGCAGATGTTGACTGCTGTCTTGTGCCTCGTAGACATAATTCAAAACAATGAGACACTCACGGATTCAAATAATAGAGAACAAATACAAACACGAAAGTCAGTACAATATAAATATAAACTGCATTTGCTGGACACCTGCTTTCCTAGTCCAAAACGGTGTATCATATTTCCCCTGATGAAAAATTTGTGTAACGTTCTTTGTTTACCTATATATACATATATACATTCTGCTCTCCACTTTTCAGCAAGACAAGACAGTAAAAGGCAATCTTCCAAAATGAGTATTTGCTTCAGTTTAATCACTACTGACAAGCACTTTGGACAGTTAAAAAAATGTATAAGCATAAATGTTAATAAGAACCAGATAGCTAAAACTTTCACATTTACAAAAGAAATTCAAGTGACAGTCTGGGTGGGGGTAGGGTACAGTAGGGATTTATTCATTTGTCTTTGCATTTTTTCCTTCATATATTTATTTAATAATTCTACTAAATTGACATTTTTATTCCCTAAAAGCCTTTTGTATCTTTTTTTTTTTAACTAAAGAGAATTTCCTAAAATCAAGATTTCACCATAGACAAAAATATTCCTGTTGACTGGAGTATTCAAAGTATCATTCTAATTTTCTAAGTATTCTGTTTTGCCCCCTCAAACTCCTACTCTATCTTCTGTTGGTTTTCAGTTCTCAGTTCTATAAGGAAAGAAATATCACCAAACACAGAAAATGAAACACACGATACAATTAAGAAAACACAAGTGCAATCCATTTATTAAAAAAAAAGAAAGAAATACAGCTTTTCTCTGCTGGTATCTTGAAAGATGGATTGAGGGCTGCAAATAAAATATACGATGATATGATTTGTTTTCTTCCAATTAGGAAAAGAAAAAAACAAAAGCTGGGCTTAAAATTAGAGCTTTCTATGGCTTATTCAAGAGAAGAAACTTTCCTACATCCAGAATTCCCAATCCAGAAAATAAATGTCCTCCATCACATTCAAAACAAAGGAGCACTCTTTTTCAGTGAATAATTGAAATATAATCATTTTTTAAAAGGCTCCAAAAACCCATTGTTTAAAGATCACATCAAGCTCCTGTTGACTTGCAGTGAATGGATGGCGATTCGGCTTACAGTAAACTCGCCCTCTCCCCTGCCTGTTGTTTTTGATGATACAGAAGGACGGGGGATTCTAATGTGATCTGCATCTCTTTATGCTAATAAAAGAGTGTCAGCCCATTTTCACAGACAACACCATAAAGCATAAACACCAAATGGGAAACAAATAGGGCTGTGATGCCACTGTGAAACAAACCAATCAACCCTGAAACACCTAAGATAGATGTCATCCCGTTCTTCATTCATTCTTCATAGAAAGGCAATGAAAATGTCTCTAAGTGAATCTGATTAAACACACACACATACACAACCGTGCACAGGCGCACACCACCTCAGAGCTCAGGAAGGTTGAAAAGCACTAAATTCTTTTGATTTATGAGGCAGCCTTCGCTGCACTGAGCAAAACAGCATGGCAAGGCAGGACCCCACTCCCTGAAATTCCTTTATTAACATGACCAGGCCCCGAAAGTGAACAAAAGCAGTGGTGCGGGGGGTATAAATCATTAACACAGTGCAGGGCAGTGACTGCATTTCCTCTGTTAGTTGGAGAGCTCCTCAGCACAACAGGGATTTGGGGATTGGAATTGGCTGCGGAGAAATACACTCCATCATTCTCAGTGTTGATGATTCTCACAGCCTCGTTCTTTTCCCCTCTCCCTCCTCCTCCCTAAGTCCAACAGCCTCAAGGTTTGTTGCAATTCATTAAACAAAATCTTAATGACTTAAAAAACAAAATCGGGAATAGCTTCAAAGTTGACAGATCGCCTGAACTCTCCCCTTTTGACAAGTCCTGCCTTTAAAGGAAAAGAGAAGGAACACTCCATTAATTGGAGCGATTCTTCCTTCGCAGGAGGCTGGCAGAGGTCTCTCCGTAAATCATGCAGAACCAGCCCTTGGCCAGCACAGTGAGAGGGAGGACATAAGGATGGTGCAGAATAGTGGTTCTAAGTGTCGATTCTGGGGCGAAAGTGTCTGGTTTTAAATATCAGCTCTCCCACCTATGCCTCAGATTCTACATCTAAAAATGAAGCCATTAATTTCAACTCCCTGGAGGCTTTTTGTGGGGGATTAAACGTGGTAATCCATGTAAAAGTGCTTAGTCGTGTGCTTGTCACAAAGCACTCCATAAAAGTTATTGATTATTTCATTATTTTAATTATTTTATTATGATCATCACTGTGAAAGAAGGCTGGCTTCTCGGATTACCTAAGTGGTCTTACAAGCCGCATCTCCTACTGCTGACCGAAACAGCCTCACTTTTTTGAATGGAACCAAAAAGAACCTTAAAAAAAAGAAAGAAAGGAAAGAAGAAAGAACGAAAAAAAGAAAGTCTTCAGGAATCCTGAGTCACGTATTCTAAATGGAGACCCCCAGTGGAAGGTTCTGCCATTGCACCATGAAGAAAGAGAATTTCTCCACTCAACCCCTTCCTGTGTTAACTGCTCATTGCAAACCCTTAGGGGAGAAGAGGAAGAAAGAAAGAAAGAGCAAAAAACAAAAATTGCATAGTTTTATACAGATTATTTGGTTGAGAGAACCTGTCAGCGAGTTTAAGCAGAGACAATAGATGGATCCAAAGCAAAGCTACTTTCAGGAGGCGCTTTTGTGTTTTCAGAGATTCCAGCAGCACCCGGAGGAAGAGTGATGTGGAGCTGGGAGTCACACACCTCATTCTTTTGCTTCGGAATGAAGAGCAGCAGCGGGGAACACACCGCCTCTCCTAGAACAGATCCGGGGCCTGAAACTGCACGTGTCAGCTCTCCTGGTCCATCCTGAAACTGGGGCACCTTCCCAGGCATCAGTGCCAAGCACCCAGGCACCACGGGGCCCCAGAGAGGCCCGCCAGACTCTCGCAGACTCTCCAGGGTGACAATCTACATGTTAGCAGGGCCCCGCCATAGTAAAGCTTATGGGAATAAACTTCGACGTGTGGCCAAGTCCCCGGCATCAGAATAATGACATTCTGAATGGAAATAAATGAAGGGCCTGCAGTACGATTCTGTCAGCTCTTGAAAGTAAATAACTTCGCTACTGACAAGAGCAAGACAATTTTTATTTTCCCTCCTCCTGTCACTGAGCATTAATTGAGCTGTGTAGCCATATTACAATCCGGTGACACCAGAGGACTGACAGCTCGCTGGAGGAAGAAAGAGAAGAGCCCCAAACAGCGTAGTGGAACCAAGAAATCCCAGAGTGACACCCAAGTCCCTTGTGTCTGTGTCCTCAGCAGACCGGGGGTGCATGAATCATGTTAAATTGAGAGAAATGGAAAACAGAACTGTATGTCCAGCTTCAATAAACAAATCCTACATTTCTTTAACACACTCCTTCCTCCGTTTCGCAAACATCTACAGGCTGCTCACTGCAGCCCAGGCACTGAGTTAAGCGCTCCCATTTGTATCTTACTTAATCTCACAAAGAACAGAATGAAATGGTTATTCTAATCCCTGTTTTTCTGAAGGAGCAATTAAGGCGCCAAATCAAAAAAAGTGACTTGCTCAATTCAGCTGGATCAGTTAATTGAATAACAGAGTTGCGATTAAGCCTTCAGCTCATGACTTCTGTGCTATATAACTTCAGAAACACTATTTTTTAACTATGCTTTGGGGGAGCTGGCTCTAAATAGATCTGGACCTCTCATCTGAATTTTGCAAGACCCTTGAGATGGACAGCTGGCTATTGAAGTGTGTAAATCTCGCTGTCCTTCTGGGTTTAGATTCCAATATTGCTCTTACCTTTCTATAAGAGCAGGACCCGTCCCATGCATGGACTCAGGCAGAGCAAGAGGAAGCAGATCTACTAAGGGGAAAAAAACTGGGGATATTTGTTTTTGTTTTGGATAAGGGGAATCTAGTCATCGATGTGAATCCTGAGCAAACATCAAATGCCAATAAAGAAAAGGCTCATTGAGACTAAACCTTTTGTGCATTTACTCATTAGTCCTAGGAAATTGGAGTCACTAAAATCCTACAGCTGCCTCTACTTTGTTCTATGGCTGCTAAAGGGGACAAAAAAAATAGTCATCACATTCCTGGGAACACATACTAACTTTCTGAATGCTTTTCACTCCACTTGCACTTCCTAATTTTGATTCTGTTTAAAGACACATGAAGAACAGGATCAAGACAGGGTAAGACTATTCCTCAGCCAGAGTTGGTTGAGCGCTGAGGACCACAGCAGCTCCCGAGTCCCACAGCAGCTCCCGAGTCCCAGCCTCATCATGTCAAAGCCCTCCTTGGGATGTAGACGTTGAAGGTATGGCTATTTTCCTTTAGTGTGCACTGCAGGCTGCTGATCTGGCAGAGGGGAAAAGAAGCAACACAAAGAACTTAACTCTAGTCTTGCCCCTTGCAAATTGGGTCAAGGTAGGGAAATTAGTGATTCCAGACAAGACATGGCAGAGGATTCCCAGGAAATCCAGCAGGCCAAGCTGAAGTTTTCCAAAGTGGTGTACTGCATCCATGGTTCACAAGATGGCACAGAGATGAACAATGTAAGAGACTATGTGTGAGGACAGGGGCCTTTGCTTACTCCCTGGGAGAGTCTAGAAGGACAGCTGGAGTTCCATAAACCTAACAGGAGTTCCATCAACATGGAATGGGTGGATGGGCAGGTGAACGAATGAACATTTACTTCCATGTATGCTGGGAAAGCATGATCACAGGTGTGATCCAGTGATTATGTTTTATTTGCTTTGGGCAAGTCTATGTTTAACATCTAAGTTAATTTTTTAACATATTAAGTACATATCAATTCTGGTAATGGGTAGATTGGCAGAATGTAGGAAGGGGTGCCTGAAAGTCTGAAGTTTGAGAAATAGTGGACCACAATAATTATTTCCATGTTAATAAGTATGCCCCTTGTTAAAGTTTTGACAAAACATACCAACAGGACTCTCGGTGCTCCAGAGTTAACGTCATTTTTTACAGTTTTGATAGACACCTTCTCTCTAACTTCCTCCCCATCAAACCTGGCTCCAAATTCTGGCTCTTTTTCAGCCAGGACCAATCAGGGCTTCAGCATGTCAGGAAGATTAGAAACAGCAGTGAAATCCTCTTTCCCCCAAACCCTCTCAGGAGCCAGGACGTTCCAACCGCACAAGCTCTTTCCTCACCAGACCCCAGGCTCAGGAACTGAATTTCAGGATCCTTCAGAGAGAACCCTGGCCAGCCGTGTCTCCCAGCAGAGGCGGCCTGCGGATCCATTGCTCATTTCTCTAGCTCACTAGTATTCAGCATGGTTAAAGGGCCGGGGCCAGGGCTCTTCTGAGCCATTGTGCCTGAGAGCTGACCCCATCTGACACAGCCACCCTCAATAGGGCCCGGTGAAGCAAGCTGCATCATGCTGACAGCCAAGGGCCAGTGCGCAGCCGGGCAGACAGTTCTCTTGGGCAGCACCTGGAAATAGGAAACTTTATTGATGAATGGAACTTTCTTTGCTTTTCTTAATTGAATTAAACAGCACACTGGGACACCTCTCCCCGTTCATTAAAAAGGTCTCTACAGACGGGGCAATTACGCCCACACTTGTCAGCTCTGCTTGTTCGCAGGAAGACATGTCCTGCTCATCACCCAGCCCCCTTAGGCACAGAGGCACCAACCTGATTTTGTTTACAATGCTGTGATTTCTTTCCCTTCCACAGGACTATTATTTGCCTGGCAAACCACACGGTTTTTACCCAGCCAATATGAATAAACAAGCATTATGCTTCCTTTTGGGGCAGAGAACCTGGTTAAATGAATCAGAAAACCCTAAAAAAGATTGTCTACCCTCAGTCCATCAGCTACTGGAGAATTACTCAAGGGTCAGCTGTAAGAAAAACAGATGGCGGGTGAGCACTAATAACACGGGCTTTCTCCAGCCGGGCAGTGGCAGGAGCGGCTGGTTGCATGTTCTGACACAGAAACTGCCTCGAAATGGCAGGCAGAGCAGGCAAATGGCACAAGGCTTTGGTTTGTGGATGAACAGATGCTTACAATTTTCACAAGTGATTGTTGGACTGAGTAATTTTAAAGCAGAGGCAACCCACGTGGCCCTGCAGTCATGTCTACAACACTGCCCCTCCATAGGTCGCCAAAATGAGGGAAGCTCAGATGGCCCCCGGCTCACC
Organism: Ateles fusciceps; assembly: GCA_036589455.1. Classification (NCBI taxonomy): domain Eukaryota; kingdom Metazoa; phylum Chordata; class Mammalia; order Primates; family Atelidae; genus Ateles; species Ateles fusciceps. The sequence goes on from JAZHEH010000903.1 coordinate 3,386,285, forward strand.
TGAAATGTGGACCTTACCTGGCTGATAACAGCCTAACATTTCATGCCTTCTCCCCTTAATCGGAAAAGATCGGAGAAACAAGAAAGACTGGTTAACCAACTTATGACCTAAGACATCTCTCTAGAAAGAGACTGAGGAACCCGTCTTCTATCAGGCAGCCACCTGGGCCTGCCTTTCCAGCCACTGAAATTCCTTTAAACAATTCAGACATGAAGCTAATCTATCCTAATTCTTTTCTGTGTTATTGACACTATCGACTATCCCCCAATCCACAGCACTATCTAATAAATCAACATGGGATTAAGCCAAAAAAAAGAATGTGATAAAATGCCATTTGGCCCCCTATAAATCATCAGATGGAGTAACACAAGGTAAGTAACTGCAATGAGAATTGAACTTTTCTACACAGCCATAATTGTTATGGCCTACCTAATGTTTTCAAAATTTATAACCATGGCTGGTGCATGGGGCCACCAATCCTCCCCCCCAACTCCTGCAGCCTTCGTAAGAGAGCCCATTTTCCCCGAGTGATTCTCTGCACTGAGAATCACTTTCTAATTAAAGACAGAAAGGGTTGATATGCAGGATTCAGTTCAATTGCTTTCGATCTGAAGATGTCCACAGTGAGCAATGGCTTCATTTACCGGGAATTACCCTTTGTACAAACCACTTCACTACTTAAAACAAACCACATGGATCATCATTAAGTGGGAAAAATTACCAATCTTCGAATATTGACAGTGGCATGTCCCACTTTAGAGGCTCTTTTCCTCCCCCCTCTAATGTGGATTTTAAGCATTTGACTTATTTTTCAATTTAGGCTGATAAAAAGGTTCTGAGTGAATAGGGCTTGACGGATGAGAAGCTTTCTTAGAACAGAATTGGGAGACACTGACGGTGGTTTAAGAACAGAGAAAATTAAGTTAATATGCTACTGATCCTCTTTCAGGGTATTAAACTCAGTGTAAAACACACACACACACACCCACAGAGTTCTGGGGGGAATGTGACACACAGTTTGCATCAGAAAACAAATCTCATGTTGCCTCACCATACCTCACTGTGAGATGGGTGTTATGAGGTTTGCCCTCTGTGACTTAGAATGGAAATAAACCATGTCTAGATTTCTGTGTCCTATGTGTATATGCATGTGTGTGTGGTTGTTTGCTATTATTCTCTATCAGGAAAACAATATAGGTTCTCTTTTGACCTAGCTTGGTGCAAACCCCCAAAGTGGAATTGTATTCAGAATTACTCCTCAAAGCAAAAAATGGTTCAATGAGTACTTACTTCGGAACTTGGAAGATTCTGTACTGGGGACAGGTGAGTTCGAAGTTCAGCTTCAAGAAGATTCACTATCAAAGAAGACACAGCATGAAGCCACTGCAGTGTATCAAGAAAGAAGACTGAAGCAGGGACTTTCCCTGGACAGCAAGATTGAAGCCACTTTCTCCAAGGACTACTTGTCCGTTCCATCTGAAAGTGGTTGATGACCACAAAATATATGCTCTACACTAGATATGTGTGTGTATGTGTCTGTATGTATGTATACACATTTGTGTGTTCCGCTGTGAGTACAGCACTGGGTCTGATATCTAGACGCCAAAAGGACTCTTTAGCATTATCCCATCTTGCAGTTCTAAACTGTAATAACACCTCAGATGTGGAAAAAGAGAGGAGAAGGAGAAGAGAAATCATAGCTATAAGTAAACACTTGTCTAGATAAAAGTTACTGGGACATATAAATAAGTGACACAGGATACGTCAAATAATGTGAACGTCAAAGTTGCCTCTTCATTGGCCTAAATAAATAAATTATTCATGGAAAAAGTGTTATGTTGTCACTTACACTAGGCTATTCAGAGTAGACTCCGATGCTGAGGCACCTCAATTGATTTTTGTTTTTATGAGTTGTCTTATGGACAAATCCTGGAGAATTTAGGAGGAAAGGTTGGATGTTCAGGCTGAGACCAAGAAAGCATTTGATGAAGTCATTTTCCTTAGCTATTGGATAAGAAATAACCATATGAAACTTCATTTCAGAAAAAAAAATATACTTCAGGGAAGACTCGATGGCCCCTGATCAGAGTTTTTGAATTTATAAAACAGAATGATGAATGCTCCAAAATAAGATCAATGTGGGTTGATTACCGTCTCACGTGATTGGTGATCTGAATGTCAAAAACTTCTGAATTATATTTATTCCTAAATCTTTATAAAATAAAATTTTTTCAATGAAGGTGTTACTTATCATAAATATCGCCTGATTCATCCATTTGATCAATTTACTTTGAGATCAAAGATTAGCCTTCTGTTCACCAAAATTAGCTACAGATCCAACAATAGCTACAGATTAAAGGCAGATAAAAAATATAGTAGTGACGTCTGGGTATAAGATATAGAAATCATTTCAATTAGTAGTATGTGGAGATTAGAGTGAACTATTTCACTCTCTTAATCAGCCGATTGTCTGGAATGCTAAATAAAATAAGTGACTTGTGACTTCTAAACAAACTATCAAAACAATCACAGCCAGGTGAGATGACCCCAGGTATATCACTCCCACCCTAGCGGTGAACTTCCACAAAGGCCTACAAGACCTGATTCTGAATGAGACAGGCAAAAATAAATGTCTGCCTTTATCATACTTCGGGCATTCAGTGAAACTCGGAGAAAATACACACATACACACACACACACACACACACACACACACACACATTCTGACATTATGTCATAGTATCACATTATAAACACTTTCACAGACAGCATTGCATGTCCTTTCCGGGGAGGGGGAGAGGCATTCCAAAGCACATTTCAAAATCCACCCTCCATCTATCTTCATATGGAACCACAACGTTGATTTAGTCACTTCTAAATATTTGTTGTGGCTGCCAATGTTTCCTTCAAGCCTCCCCTTTCCAGAGCAGGAGTGTTTTCCTCGTGGGAGACACTGCCTGGAAGATACTTGAGAACCTTTGTGTTTACCCTATCTGTTTGTTCTTCTCATGGCAAGAATAACCTCTCACTCAAAGTGACTATCTTCTTTCCTAAGTTGTGTCCAAATGAGTAAGCCAATTTAATAATCTAGAAGGCAGAAACATGGATGTATTTTTTTAAAAAAACATCCACACTACCACACAAAGGAACAGAGAACACTGAGTACCTATAGCATTCTACTTGTTAGGTAAATGCTATTCAAATTGATTAATAAATAACATGAAAGAAATGAATGTAAAACGCAAAAAATCAACTCCTAATAATAATTTGATAAATGCAACTGAGGCTTAGCATCTATTGAAATGCTCATTAGAATTCTCTTCTAGTGGAAATAACTGGTATAAAACGCACACGCACACACATTTACACACACACACAGCAAAGGCACAGAAATTATAGAAGATGAAGCATATAATACGTTATCAATACTCTCTCGGGAAATGCTTCCTGGCGTGATTTACTCAATAATCAATATAATAAAATAATATTTAATAGAACAAACTTGTTCCCAAGATGTTTTTAAGGCTGTTCTCAAAAAGAATTGTAACAGAAAATACACCTAAGAATTATTTTCTGGAGGCAACCAACTTGGTAGAAAAATCACCAAAATGTTCAAAACAGAATCCTGACATTTTATAAAAATCATATATTCCTTTAACACAGGTTGAAATTGAGGGTCTTGGGGAAGGGGGCCACTCTCAACTCTTGCAAAGGAAGTTCTGTTCACACACTCATGTTAACAAATGGTACTCTTGAAGTAAGTCCATGGAAAAACAGATAAAATGAGTATCAGCACTGTAAACTCTTCATAGAATAGGATGGAGATCCTGGGAGGGGAAAAGGATTTCCATCTGCATGACAAAACCCCTTCTAGCCCTTCAGTTCACATCCACAGCCCCTGACCAATGACAGAGAGCTGGCCGGTCACCCTACAAGGGCAGTGATGAGCTATTTCCCAAGCCCAGGAACCAACTCAGGAAGCAACCCTTCCAATAAAGAAAGAATGACAGAGCAGAGAGGGTCCCAGGGAAACACCCTGAGAAAGACAGAGTAAGGCTTCGAAAGACTGAAATGTGTGCAATGAATGGAAAATAAAACAAACAGACTCCCTCGTCAAGACCACTAAGGGGAAGGGAAAGGGAGGGGGGACCCACAAAAAAACACCCTTACACATGCCAACAAAGACAACATCCTAAACAGCTCACCTTCATCACAGCATTGCCAGCGAGTTTGAAGGCAGAGACTGGGACTGACACACTCCAGAAATCCAAATGCTCCGATCCCATGCGGACCAAATATAGCACCACACGGAAAAACTTAGGAAAACAAACACACATACACACACCACACACACACCACATACACCCTACACTTTTCCTCTCCACTCCCTATTCAATCAGCTGAATTAACACTACAGGCACCCGAATGCCTCCACACACATTCAAACTCTTAGCATCAAAGGGGTCTTCGACTCAGATCAGCACGGAACGCACTGACACAAGGAAGACGGTAGCAAGGAAAAGGCAGTTTTCCATTTCAAACTCCCGGGACCCAGGCTTGGGCATCAGGCGGTTTTAAAGTATTCAGACAGGTGCAGACACAGCTCAGCGCCAGGTGCCCGGGGCTCCACCGAGAACCGGAGGCTTCCATCCACCCTTCCCATCCCAACGTGGGAGTCCCCCTCCCCAAAAACCTCCATAAGGCACCGAAGCGAAGCCCGGGACGCATGGGGACGCGTCTGGCCGAGCCCCCCGGGAAAGCGGCCACCGAGGGCAGACGCGCGCCTTACCTGCTGTAAGTACATAAAAGTCAAGGCACACGAAAGCTGGGGACACATGCCCACGTTGGGGGAGCGCCACGCAGGTGGCCCCCGTCAGAGGATGCTGCATCATGTCTCTCTGGCGCCCGCCGAGCCCGAGTGGGGGACGCTCGCATGCAATCACGTTGCTCGCTGCCTGGGCGCTACAATTTTTTTTTCTTTTTTAATTTTGCTGATTATCTAAGTCAACGACCGGTGGCTGTCTCTCTCTTCCTTCTCTCTCTCTCTGTCCCTCTCTCTCTTCCCCCTCTCTCTCCTCCCTCCCCCCCACCGCACCCCGCCGGTCCCTCCTCCCTGGCTCTCCCAGCCTGGGGCTGTGCTAGATCCCGGCGTTCCTCTGCCTCCAACTAAAACACTTGCGGGGACCTGGAAACTACTTGCTTCCCTTCGCGCGGTCGCCTGGCTTTTCTGGGTTGTTGGGCCTGGATTTTTGACCCCCCCCGCGAAGGAGAAGGGGCCCCCCACCCCACACCCCTGTGAAGGTGACAAGAGAACGGGCAGAGGGAACTTCTCTCAAAGGTTCAGGGGGTGTGGGGTTGCCCTCCCGAAGAGGCTGGAGGGTAGGGGGCAAGGATTAGGAGGAGGAAGGGGTGGGAGGGAGGGGGGGAGAGGGAAAGGAGAGGGGTTTTGACTCACACCGAAGCTCACTCCGTTGGTCCTGATGCTGCTGTCCCCTCATTTGTCAAACGGGTCCAGGGGGAAAGATTTTTTTTTCTTCCCCTCCCCCTTTGCCTTTTTTTTTTAATTATTATTTTTTGTTAAAAAAAAAGAAAAAAGACTCACCAAAATTTAAACCGGGTCTGCTAAAACCCTCCGCGGGTGAGCAAGCGAGCAAGCACCCCGCGTGCCCGGCATCAGGCGAGCTGGACAATTAGCGCGACGGCCCAGCTGGGACCCACAGGGCTAGATGTTGGTAGCGGTGCAGTTTGCCCGATTCCTTGGCAAATAAACACAGAAAAGGGATTTCCCCCTCGGCAGGAGGTGGAGTGCTGAGACGTGAGGGGCTGGGGGCAGGAGGGAGCTGGGGCTGAGGGAGGGGGAGGAGGTTTCTGCGCCCCCCACCCCCCCCAGCAGGGCACGGAGGGGCCGAGGCACCCCCCAGGCGTTTGGGGCGCAGCTTTCGCTCTGTGCCTCGCCTTGGCTGGGCAGGCAGCCCCGAGCACAGCGAACCTGCCCCTGAGCTGTTCAGTGAGAGCAACCGCCCTGGCTGGCGTGGAAATCAAGCCTGTTGGACTAACGCGCCAGCTCAGGGTGACTGCGAGGGGGCTTCTCCCAGCCCAGAACACCCTCTCCTCTCAAATTATAAATGCACAGGGTAGGGAAGTCCGTGTCTGATAAGAGATTACTCCGTCGGCTGCAGGGAGCAAATTACAATGGTTTATTTATTTATTTTTTTGTTCTTGTCTGGCCAGCCCTCCTTGGCCAAATTAATATTCCGCTCTTGCAAGCGGGTCTCCCCCTCCCCTTTATTTTATGAAGTAATAATTATTCATTAGTAGATTTCGTTAGTCTTTATGCAATAAAATAGGATGTGATCTGCAAATCAAAAGAAAATATTAAGACCCTAACTCGTCCTTGGTCCCCACAGGAAAAAAAAGAAGGCACATTCTTGCATTCTTGGCAGCAGTAATATCGTGATCAGAAATAGCAGCCATATTTTTTAATATAAATTTTGACCCAGTGATTGGATTTTCCTTTTTGTTTTCAGACCAAGAGATCAGCTGTCTGAACAGCATCTTCTTGGGTTACTCGGCTTCCTGAAAGAAACCTTGCTGATAGCTTCTCACTGACCTGCAGGACTGAGCCGTACCTGAGAGGGGATGGGGGCTCTCTGACAAAATAATATTTGGAGCGGAACCCTGGAACTGGCACCAGGGACATCCCAAATGTCCCCCCTCCTCCTCCTAGTGGCTCACACCAACAACCTCAGCCAAATGGTGGCTCTGAACCCAGCCATCAGCTCGCAAGGCACAACTCACTTTGCAGGCTAATCAAAATGCTTTCTGGAGAAAAGAAAACTAATTATCCCACGGCTCTATTTTTTGTTGTTGTTCTGTTTGAAATAACTGTAGAGTCTTCACTCTTCCTAACACTAGGCCCCAAACTGCTGTTTCTTTCTACTTTTCATCTTGGAAAACCAGTGCCTCCAACCACTCTGGGGCTCACACATCCCATCAATTTAGCAGAGATACAGTAGCATGCTTAACCCTTTAGCCCTAGGCAGAAGTTCACGGTGGGGGGGATTGGGAGAGTAGAGGTTGGTATTCTGTACTCTCTGGTATTCTGGTATTGGGAGGTGCTGGCAGTGGTGAGTTTGAAATACGTTTGCTGTATGTTTCACTGGAAGTCACATTGATCATACAAGCTTTGATTAACAAATACAAGAATTCCCTCTTTTCTTCTCTTACATCCTACCTGACTTTATTTTTTTATTTTTGCAATTCACAAAACTAAAGAGAAAGTCACTCCACAGAACACAAATGGAATAAAAGGCCAACCATTCTGCCTTTCCAATCCTCACTCTTCCTTTCCCATTCTTTACTGTTGCCTCAAGCTATCTGCTGTACGAGTTCGCACTGCTTTCCTTTTTTTTTTTTTTTTCTCTTGCTGGCATTGGAAAAGCCTGTAAATACCCCAAGAAAAGAAGAGAATTTTTTTCCTTCAGCTCATTTTCATAAGAAACATGATAAATAATACATGGCACTTTAATAAGACTTTATCTGAATGGTTTAATGAAAAACAAATACATTATGTAAAGACCCAATAACTGCTCTTGGCTGCACTGAGCCAATACAGATTTTCCACTCCGTTTTCTCCCCAAAATTGGAACCACTCCGTGGTGATTAGATTCCCACAGATCCATCTTGCAATAACAGGCTCAGACTTTCCCTCAAACTTAGGTCTTCACAGTCAGATACACTGAAGATCTACAAAGTACAACAATGAGAACCAGACCTAAATCCACATCAAAATTATTTGGAGTCAGGCTCTGTTCTCTGGATAACTAAGCATGAACATCCCTCCACTCTGGTACATGCAAACAGTCACATGCGGGGACAAGTCCCCTCCCCCGCAGACACTGCCACCATATTAAGGAGCCCAGAGGAACACTTTCCCATTGATAATATCAGTGCTCCTTAATCAGGACTAGGACATCCAATGACCCCAAATCAAATGGTAGCATCATATCCGCAACCATTGCCCACCTGATGACAAAACTTTGCCAACCTTTTAAGCAGCATCTGGGGATAGTGAATTTGAGTTCCATCTCAATAGAGACTGAGAAAGAGCCCCATCAAGGCCACTAGCTCCAGCATGATTCTCCGACATCAGTACATGGGAGAAGCAGGGAAAGAAAATACTCTTACCTGTCTACAAAAAAAAAGTCCGGGCATTCATCATCCAATGGGTTCATACTCATTCTAGGACCACCCTGCCTGCATTTCAGCTACAAGGACCCTTCATGGAATGATTATGCATACCCTATAGGAAGCTGAAAAAGTACAGGAAAATTGGCAATGAATAATGTCATCATCCAATGAAACTTCCTTAGGCAGAAGGCAACTACCCAAGTTTTGACTCATACAATAATATTGTAACTTTTTTCTTCCCCCAAATTTGCCAGCTATTTAAGAGAAGAATGGAAATCATTTTTTTATTTTCTCTTTTTAATAACGATTTATTGTGACTTCCCAAGGCTGTTAAAATAGCAGACAATCCACTAAAAAAATACTTTCTATGACAGTGGCCATGCCTTGAGCAAGAAAGACTACAGTTAGACAGAAAGAAGGACTTGATCTTCAATGTAATCATCTATCCCGGGGTTACTCAGCAGCAATGTCAAGGTGTGACTTAGAAATATTTTACTTTCACTTCGAAATTTAATGAGGGCAACTACATATTCTCCATCTTCATTAAAGGGAGCATGAAAGTATCTTCAGAAAACCTGATTATTTCTCTCTATCAAAAGCACTTTCATTCATCGACTTGTTCAAATACCTGAATCATATTTAGTTACTGCTGATCTCATTCCAGGTACTGTTCTAGTTCCCAGGTCTGTATCAGTGAGGCCAAACAGAGGTTCCTGACATCATACAGTTTACATTCTAATGGGTAGGGGAGGGGTGGCAGAAAGTAAATAATGCAGATAAGAAGTAAGTACAGTACAATAGATGGTGGTGAGTACTCAGGAAAACAAAGAGGCAAGATCAAGATCAGGGAATGAGGGAAGCCAGGGTAAGGCAGAAGGCAATGATATCTACCTAAAAATGCAGTTTTAGCTTCAAGAAAGCCCCCTTGTACCTGCTCCTTCCAATCTTACTGTCTAAGCCTAAGATTTGTTTAATACAGATGGTCCCCTACTTGTGATGGGGTCACATCTGGATAAATCCATGATAAGGTGCAAATATCCTATGTCAAAAACATACTTTCTGCTTATGACATTTTCCACTTACAATGGGTTTATCCGGACATAACCCCATTGCAAATTGAGGAGCATGTCTCTATGAATTCTGGAGTTCTCTTGGGTCAATCTACTGGGGGTAGCAGTGAGAAGTTTGCACTTCTAATGTAGACATTCAGCTGGCCTGATGGCCTCCAGAATGAGGTCTCAGCCCCTGATGGCCCCTCTGAGCTGTATTTTGCAGAAGCTCCATTTCTCAGACATATTCTCTAGGCAAAAGCATGATCACTCCATGACACTGAGTAGGAGGACCCACGACTTTGGCAGCACTCAAATGATACAGCTCTCCCCTTTCAGAGTAAAGGGCTGCGTCCTAGGCAGAACCAATTCCAACCATTTAGCAGCAATTGCTTTGCATATAATGACAGGATCCAGGCTACAGATTAGATCCCGCTTCTGCATGAAGGACCCTCAATCTCCTCTAGCTTTCTAGCCTGGGTGTGGGTTGTCAGTGAGCCTAGGACTAAAAATAAGCCATGCTTACAAGAGCAGAAACACAAGTACAGGCAATACCCAGTTCACAACTAGCTCCCACTACAAATGCGCTTTTCAAAATTACAGTGGTGGTTTAGAACAGTTTACAGTCATCTTTTGCCTCCAAGACTGACATCAGTTAATAAATAAAACCAAACAATTAAATGAATAAAATGCCCACCAATAATATATAGATTTGACATCACTGTGGAAAAATGGGTAATCTCAAACACTGATGGTGGGAGATGATTTTGGTGCTCGCCATCAAAATCTAAAATATGCCTATCTTTCAAGGTAACTATTCTAATTACAGATATCTGTCCTGCTAAAATATTTGAGATAGACACGTGATACATGAACCAGGATATTCACTCCAGCATTGCCTGTAAAAGGAAATACAGTTGAACCTTGAACACACAGATATGAACTGCACAGGACCACATATGCACAGATTCTCTGCCACCGACACCCCAGAGACTCAGAGACAGCAACACCAACCCCTCCTCTTCCTTGTCCTCCTTCTTGTCAGCCTACCTCATGTAAAATGACAAAGATGAGGACATTTATGATGATCTACTTCTACTTAATAGTAAGTATGTTTTCTCTTCCTTATGATCCTCTTAATATTTTCTTTAGTTTACGTTATTGGAAGAATACATATATAATGCATATAACATAAAAAATATGTGTTAATCCAGTGTTTATGTTATTGATAAGGCCTTGAGTCAATAGTGGGCTAATCATAGTTTTGGGGAAATCAAAAGTTCTACACAAATTTTGGCCCGGGCATTTTGGCTCACGTCTGTAATCCCAGCACTTTGGGAAGCTGAGGCAGGTGGATCACTTAAGGCCAGGAGCTCAAGAGCAGACTGACCAAGATGGTGAAACTCCAAGATGGTGAAACCCCAAAACTTAGCCAGGCATGGTGACATTCACCTGCAGTCCCAGCTACTTGGAAGGCTGAGGCATGAGAATCACTTGAACCTGGGAGGCGGAAGTTGCAGTGGGCTGAGATGGTGCCACTGCATACCAGCCTGGGCAATAGAGTGAGAGCGTATCTAAAAATAAAAAGTTTTACACAAATTTTCTACCTTGTGGGGGTTTGGGGCCTCTAACTCTCATGTTGTTGAAGGTTTTATTCAACTGTAATAAAAACCAACAGGAGATAAATAAAACAAGGTATAGCACATGCATACAGTGCACCCATTAAAAAGAATGACGATCATCTGTGTCTTTCCTTGAAAAAATCTCTAAGAAAGATCTCCAAGAAGTTTTAGGATATATATAAAGTTTCACATGTGAAAAATCAAAGCAAAACGGACAGCAAAAAGCTTCATAATTCTTTAAAAATATATCTGTACACGCATATAGACATCCACAGAAGCATGTGCATATATACATGCATACATGCAGTCATGTGAAGTGCATACGACAGGGCTGGGAACGATGTAAGTCAATCTGATAAATGCCTTTAGATCAAGGGTAATAGAGGAGGAGTGACTGGAGGGTTTTCAATTTTTAATCTGTACAGATTTTTGTTGCTTAGATTTTCACAATAAGAACATGTCTGTATATTACTTTTATAATCAAGTGAAACAATTATATTATTATCTTGCTACTACAACTACTAATACAGCTGTTGTTATTATAAAGATCCCAGGCTACATGGTCCTAAAGAATAATTTTTTTTTTTAATGGTGGTAACTTTCCCTGGCTAGTGCATGAATACCTGCTTAAACCCACTACTGAGTTACAATATTCTAGATACTTAACATCCACAACGAAAAGAGAATGGACTCAGCTACATTGTAGTTTAGCGTCCACACGGTATTTCAGTAACACAGAATCTCATGTCGTTTACAGCATAACTTCTTAGGGACAATGTTTTCTGCTTATCTCTTCAGAAATCAAAATCAAAATAACCATATTCTCATCCTACCCCTTCCTCAGGTGCCAAGGCTGCTGAGAAATGGACTACAGATTGGAAACTTGCATCTGTTTCTGTAGAAGAAAAAGGATGCGACTGATATGCAAACCCAGGTATGTCTGATTCTCTACTACCCATCTCACAGGGTGGGGTAGTTTGCCTTTACACCAAGCCTCACATACAAAGCAGGAAGATGTGGAAAATGAGTCCTTTTCTGTTCCTACAAGCCAGGACCCAAACTGCCTTCCCTCTTCCCTGTAGGCACGATGAGGAGGAAGCTCAGCAAGCACAGAGAGTGAGTCTTCTGTCTTGACACTTGAGCCTTGCCTCTCCTCCTGTCATCTCACTGGTGGCTGACTATGGGTCCCATGGAGTACAAGCTTGGAAAATGTGATGTTTCAACTCAGTTCTTCCCCTAACGTGATGTTCCGCTGTATGCCACTCAGCAGGATGTCTATATTTACCTCTACACATACCTATACTGTTCACATTTTTTAGGGTAAGCAAAAACACAGGACTCATAGGCAGAGGGAAGGGACACAAAACTAGGCTTTCCTTAACTCCTGCCTTCCAGCAAGCGGAGGAATGGACCTGCTGCAAACCATCTCCTAGGAAATATCATGAATGTCTAAAGTTGTGGTGGACTCCAGTCTGTAATGCAGAGAAAGGCCCAAAGAGTACCTGGTATTCTGAAAATGGTTGCATGGTCCATAGCTATGGCCAGGGGCAGGCTAGGGAGTCTGTTCACTGCAGCAAAAGCAGCAATATGCCCATGACGCAGGTGCTCTGTGTCTACAGAAACACACCAACTGGTTTAAATTCAAGCTCTGCTGCTTGCAACCTATGTGAACATGAGCAGGTGAGATAACCATTCAGAGCCTTAGTTTTTTTCATCTGTAAAACGGGGCCAGTAGGCCAATTGTAGCACCCTTACAGAACTACGATGATTCTCAGACTTCTTTTCCCCGAGCTCTCAAATTCGTGGACAGTTCCATAAAAGTTTAAAAATGGTAAAGGGACTGCATGAAAATGAACAACTTTTAAATTTCTTGCCAAGTTAGCACATTCATACATACACACATAAACTCATATACACTGTCTACTATCATCGTTTCATAAAAGAAACAGCATTTTACACAAAAATGCAAAAAAAAAAAAAAAAAGGAAGGACATAATCTGAAAAAAAAAGGACAGTTCTTCAAATTGATTAAATTTAGGTCTATTAAAATTTTCACTAAATTGCCCTTAATTTTCTCATTTAGCTGCAGTCTGTTGAAAATGTCGTTACAGAATCCGATGAGTCTGTGAATTGGCATTTGGGAACCCCCCGAGGTAATGAATGTAAAGTGCATCTTAGCATAGGCATTGGCACACCAAGCATCAGCAATACTTGTTAGCTATCAGGAGGAGACTCAAAAACAATGAATAGTTACTCTTTAGGCTTGAATAACTTTTCTGTTTACTCCTACAGGTTCACTGCAGCAAAACAAACCAAACACCCTTTTCATTTCTGAGTTCCCTGAATCACAGAGCAACATGTCTTTCACTTAGGAGAGGCTTAATAAAGGTCAAATGAATTCAATTTGTTGGATCACCAGAGTTTATTCTTGTTTATCAATGACTCAGCCCTGCTCATTCAAGGTCCCCTGAAATACGGAGTTGTGATGGGGTATGTGGTAACTCTTTCTGCTTCATATGAGGGCATTCCTCGACCACAAACAGCGAAGACTCCAAAAGGTGGAGTCCCCTGAGTACACCTGTAGTGGGAAGCACACTTTTTGGAGTCTTGCTGCTTGGTCTGGAGACCTAGCTCTGGATCCTACCTTTGTAGCTGCTATTAAATGTCTACTGAGATATAAGCTCTTAAAACCTCAGTTTCATTCTCTCGAAGGAGAATAATGATACTTTTCCCCTCCTAAGTTGTTGAAAGATAAAATAATGTAATATATATAAGTTATAAGAATGGTGCTTATTATCTAGCAACTACTCAATAGATAACAACTACTATTATAAGGTATTTTTATTTTCAGTCCCTGACCAGTTGATGAAACAGTCATTCCTCCGTCTTTGCAAAAAAAATTACACAAACAAGACCAACAAAGTCAATACATTTATGGAAGGACTAACTTCAGATGCAATTTTCTTTTTGAAAAGTTTTTTTTAAATGACACGGCAATATACAAAATTGTATAGACATCATAGACATCACCTTTCTTCCCTGGTCTTCTGAGTACACAATTTATTTAACCTAGCTAACGAATCAAATGAATGCAAGCTTACACATTAGCCCTTGTCAACTAAATTCTTCACCAACTGTATCTCACACAACATCAGGTCAAGTCCTTCACTATGTTTTGAAGACTGACAAGGGTAATACACGTTAGAAAATTACTTCAGGCCAGATGGTAATTAATTTTTTTTAATCTTTACAAAATCCTGCAAGGTACATTATTTTTATAGTTCCAATTTACATAAGAAGAAACAGAGTGCACGAGAAGTATACGTATTATCCTTCTAATAAGAGATAGAAAACAGGGTTTTCACTTCTGTTGAACAAAATGAGAAAGTATCTTTTTTATCATGCTATACAAGTAGCAGTAGAGACCTGCTTACAAAATCACCTTGTTATCATCATCATCTTCATCTTCAACATTTTTTACAATATCTTAAGCCTAGCAAGCACTTTTTGAAGAATTACTCTATGCCAATTCATCCTCAATGTTTCTTTTTCCAGAAAATATATCACTGACCCCAGCCACCTAATTTTATCATATGAAATTTTCCTAGCTTTCTTGTCCTTACTCAATTACAGCAGGGGTAAGCTCCACCCTATCCACCCCTTACCCTAAGCTTTTCAAAAGAGAAGATTCTGCTTCGGTCTTTTTTTTTTTTTTCTTGCCAACACTTTCCTATCATCATCTCTGGCAAAACTGACAAGTTATGGAGACAATATTCTATCAGAGCAGCCAACTGACATATGTCAAAAGAGACCCAAGACACACCAGGCAGAACCCCAAATTGAAAATGCCCAGAGCAAGCAAATAACTTCAGTTCCTATAGCAGCTTTCCTGAAACAATCAATGCCAGGAGGTGATGCAAAGATAGGGTGCAGCGTTTGTTGCTTGAGAGGGTGGGAGTCTGTTTCCAGTGCACAGGACCGAATGTAAGCGCGTGGGACAAGGGAGGGTAGGCGGCAGAGACAAAAACAGCTAAGTGGTGATTTCTCCTAATGAACAAGTGGGTGGGAAGGTCTACTTTGGGAACCCTCCACCCCACCCACTATCTGTGTTTCAACTTCTGGATGAAACTCAAGCAAATCTGAAGGCAAACAAAGCCTGCAGAAGATTCTATTTTTCCTCTTTCATAAGCTTGGCTGCAAGGTTCTTTGACCCCATAAATGTTCAAAAATTGTATCTTTAAAGTAAAAGATGAGTTGTCATCAAGCATTTCTGACTAGAAGTGACTTCACGTCTACCATCTCCAGCTCTAAATTAATCCACCTTGACCTCTACCTTCCCAAGGTCCTGTCATGGCACACAGGTCAAAGACACTGCAGGAGTTCCCAGTTCCTGGCATCACTGCATACCTTCTAAGTCTGATGATGGTTGGGGGTGAGCTAGGAAGGCTGTAAGTAACCATACAAAACTAGATTTAAGTGCAAAACTTATACAAGGTTACATTGAGGATGTTTCAGGTATTGGGCAGAAAATCTTTCTGGCTCTCAAGACCTCACATCAGCAAACAGACAATCTCTAGGATTCCAAGTCTTAGTCCCCAAATTGCAATTCACAATTACAAGTAGCTCATGTTCTCACAACCTCATCTGGCCTGTGAGTCCAGGTTCTTAAATTCTCTGTCTCTGGGATCCATCACAAAGACCTACACATAAAAACTAATTAGCTCATTTTGCAATACGAGATGATGGCAGAGAGAATGGAGGATGTGATTCTTATTTTAAAAACACAGACAAGGATCTGTAGAGTCATCCTTCATTATCCATAGGTGATTGGTTCTAGGACCTTCCAAGTATACCAAAATCTGCAATGTGTAGTATTTGCTTATAACCTATACATAACCTCCTGTATACTTTAAATCATCTCTAGGTTTACAAATACAATGCAAATTCTATGTAAATAGTTGTTTTAATTGATTGTTTAGGGAATAATGACAAAGAAAAAATGTGTGCACATATTTAGCACAGACACAAATTGTTTATGAATGTTTTTGATCTGCAGTTAGCTGAATCTATGGATGCAGAACCCAAGGACGTGGAGGGTCAACTGTATGTATTGCATCCTTGAAAATGACATTTGGCTATTCCCACACCCTCAACTTTGATTAAACTCTCCTGGTTCCAGACTTTCTCTGCCATACTACCATTTCCTCTTCCCTCTTTTCTTTTTGGGAGCCAGAGAACAAATTCTTATCCTTACTCCTTCATCCTCTGTTTCCCATGCCTTAAAAGCCTGGCAACAGTTGTTTCTGTGTCCTTGAGGGGATCATCTCTCACCCAGGTTTGCATCTAGCCATCTTCCCAAATCAAACCCATACTTTCCATTAGAAGACCTATCATGCTATGATGAAAACATAGCATTTCCTTCACCTGGAGACAGATAAAATAATTCAAGACTCTTTCAGTGAAGTGGCATGTAAGAAAAAGACGATATACATCCCTGGCTGTACTCTTTTATGCACATGTACTGCAGAGTTCTTACATGCCTCATAGACAGAAAATCTTGCTTGGCATCATTTTGTGCTTTATTAGGTCTCTTAACTCGTATACTTTAATCATCATCACCTTGCACAACCCATTTCTGTGAGATATGTATATATGTATATATATATATATATATATATATATGACATATGTGTATATATATACATACACACTTTGTGTATAGAGTGTGTGTGTGTATACACACGCACACACACATACTTTATGGATAGAGTACATATATACAGAGAGTAATGGCTATGATACTCTTCACACCCCTGTGAGGGATTTGCTGCAATGGTTGAAAGCCATTGCATCAGACTCTTTGCAGAATCTGGACAAATCCTGATCGCATCCCCCAGCCTTGACCTGCTCCTCACAGGCTGCATCTCAGGAATCATCATGAACTTCAGACAGCCTCCTGCGTGTCTCAGTGCCAAGGTCCTATCCTTGCTGCTATTTTAACATTCCCCCAAACAAATGCATTTGCACATGCTGCTCTTCCTCTATTGACTTACCTGTTTGTTAATGGAAGCACCTCCCTTCCATTTACTTAACCTTGAAAGCTCAACATTTGCCCTTCACATCCTCCTTTGCTGCTCTGAATAGTCAATTGGTTCCCAAATCGTATCATTTTTAACTCTTCCATCTCCTAACTATTAAGGCTGTCTCAATTTTCCATTGCTGCTATACTAGTACGCTGCATTATTTTACTTAGCCTAGATTTTTAGAAAAGGGGGGAAAGCTATACTTATCTAAGTTCCTTTGCTCTCAGTCTCAGCTCTTCCCAATTCATACTTCACATTGATGCCACAGAGGAATTTTAAACACCCAAAACTAAGGATGTAAGTCTCCTGTTTAAAAGGCATCAATGACCCCTTCCACTGGTTAGGGCACAGTATTCAATGGTTTAACCTGGTTCTGCCCATCCTATATTGCAACATAACTGGCACTTCTTCTATATATCTCCCTCTGTCCAGATTCGGGTCACCTTGAACCCAGGGCTATAATCACTTATGCCCAGTGCATGTTAAAACATCTCCAAATTTATGTTCTTTTGCTGAAACTGCTTTAATGATATGAATGTACAAATCCCAGAATGCCCAGTGCCTAAATAAATAATCACAGAATGAAATGTGCATCCTTCTATGTTTTGCAATAATGAGATGGAGGTGAGGATGATATCACCTCTGTGTGTTTCTGTTTAGTCTTCACAGGGGTATTGCTGGGTACATACCGATAATATTATATTACCGACAAGCATGCTGGGACTCAGAAGGCTTAGGTAAGCTGTCTGCTTCTAAATGTTACAGCCAGTATTAACAGTGACTTCCTTGTCTATTTTCTATCTATCCTCTGCACCCCCATCCTGTACACACTGGCATGCACATGTCCCATGAGAACTTTATTTTTCCTCCTTAATGTTGCATCCCCATCACCTTAGAACAGCACTTGGCTTACTGTCATGGATGCCTGTTAACTATCAGTAGAGTGAATGAGAAAACTTGAAAGTGAAAATATTAATACTCTTCCCCTTGCTTGTTTCTGAGATCCATTTAATTTACTAGTTGGTTAATTCATTTATTCAATCATCAGCTACCTTTTGAAAATAGTGTCGGTGCCAAGCATGGTACTGGCTTTGAGATACAGCGGTCAACCAAGATAGGACATGGAGCTTACATTCCAGATTAATGAGATATTTTAAGGTCACCTGGCTAAAAAATTACCTTTTGCAGCTCAATATCAGTGTGTGAACCAGCATTTTCTGAATAGCATGCAACAAATTAAAATATGGAAGTGAATTGGATTATGAAGCTAATTGAAAACAATATCAGCTATCCATACTCCCAATTTTGAATATTGGTGTTCATCAAAACAGCCTCATTTTCTCACTAATTGCCTTTATGATACATGTTTCATATTTGAAGTCATAAAATACATCTTTTACTCTGTTCCTTTTATCTCTTTTATAAATGGAGTTTCCTGTGTCATTTATTTCTAAAATGGTTTCTACTGGTGTAATTTACTTGAGAAACATTGGTTTGCTGTGTAACCTTGGGAAGCACAGATTACAGGTTTACTCTCTCATGAAGAAAAATAATAAGAATTAAAAAATCATGTTCTGGGGCCAGAGAGTTTATCCTAACCTTGTCCTGCCTTCTTGATAGTTAAGTGGATGATGACAAGGACTGGGCAGGCAGACTTCCTGCCTCTGAATCTTCAAACTATAGTGTACTAGCTGAGTGGCTTCTGGCACATTATTTACAACTTCCTGAGTCTTGGGTCCTAATTTATATATGGGACAAAGGTGAATATCTTTATTTCCGAAGACAGTATTTGACAGCATGGAATAACACACTAAATTTCTTAGCACCTAGTAAGTGCATGACACATACCAGGCTCAAGGATAATTGTGATGATGATGATGGTGCTGGTGGTGGTGGTGGTGCTGATGATAATCATGATCATGGTGATGGTGATGATTATGATGAAGGTGATGGTGATACTGATGGCAATAATCATGACGATCATGGTTATCATGTTGGTGATGATGATGCTGAAGGTGATTGTAATAATGATGATAATCATAATGGCAGTGACAGTGATCATGGTGATGATGACGAAGGTGGTGGTGATGATGATGATAATGGTGGCAGTAACGTTGGTGCTGGCAATGATGATCTGGCTATCGTTGACTGTAAACACAAAGGTAAGGCAATGTACATTGACCTTTGTGGGAAAGACAGCCAGCCCTATTCTGTTAGGCTTGAAACAAAGGGAGCCATCTCTTTAATCTTTCTAGGGAGAGCGCATTGCTACTTCCCAATCCTGCTTTTTCCCTCAACTCTAGTGTTTCCACTGAGGAAGCAATTGTAATACCCATCATCACCCTGACTGCTTTTTCTTCTTTGTAACTGAGCCACAGACATCTCTAAGGAGGCTCTCTTGTAGAGCAGGCAGAATCTGGCATGAGTGTTCTTCTGGGTAACTCTGTGGGGTGTTAATAATTTATGACCTCTTTAGTGAAAACACTAACCTCCAGGGTGCCCATACTTCCTCTAATATCACTCAGATTCTCAGCAGGCTGTGACTCTCTTTCTCCAACCCCTGCCTCTCACCAGACAAACCATTCCAGTGTTTTTTCCCCTGCATAGCCAATGTCCTATCAAGATGCACACAAGTCCAAGAAATATTATAAAAAGTAACCACAAAGTTTTGTGGGTTTTTTTTTTTTTTTTGAGAGGGAGTCTCACTCTGTCACACAGGCTGGAGTGGTGCCATCTCGGCTCACTGCAACCTCCATCTCCTGGGTTCAAGTGATTCTCCTGCCTCAGCCTCCAATGTAGCTGGGATTATGAAAATGTGCCACCACACCTGGTATTTTTAGTAGAGATGGGGTTTCACCATGTTGGCCAGGTTGGTCTCGAACTCCTGACCTCAAGTGATCTGCCCAGCTCAGCCTCCGAAAATACTGGGATTACAGGTGTGAGCCACTGCACCCAGCCAGTAATAGCAAAGCTAAGAACTACTTAGCATCTACTATGTGGGAGCTACTATGACAAGGGTTTTACATTCATTATTTCATTTTCCCAGAAATTTGATAAGCAAGGTGACATGACTTCTCCCATTACACAGGTGAGGAAACTGAGGGTGAGGAAAGATAAATAACTTAATTAAATGCATACCCTGAGGCCCTAACTCAGGTCAGTATGATTTTCTCGCCTGGGATCTTCCACTTTGTTGCATGATGCATTCCTTAAAATGGATTTCCAAGTAGAATGTCTGAGAGTTGAACAACTGATGCGAGAGTTCTCTCAGTGTGGTTTATTCTCCAGAAATTAAATCGAATTACAAGATTGCAAACTATGGTTCAGGTAGATGCTGCGTCCCCAGGGCTCTTGTGGGAGGGTATCTTAAACCACCCAAGGATTTCCCTGTTGTATGAAAACCAGAGTGAAGGTAGAAAAAGCTCAGGCCTTGATCCGATGTCTAAAGGAGACCATGTTACTGTTCTGCTCCCTCCCTTTCACAGAACATGAAGAAAACAGATCTCAGCCAGCAAATACACACATAATTGGTTAAAATTTTTGGTTCAACAGTCAGACATACATACAACTAGTCTATGACCCATTTCATTGGGGCTACATCCTCGTTAACTGTGTATTTTGAAAACACACACAGGGAAAAACAGCTTAAGTAGCAGAAAAGAGCATATGAAATAGGTGGGGGGAGGTAATATGCAAATCCATACTTATTGGATAATACCCCATGCATGTAAAATCTATCATAAACTAATGAGTCTTCTCCACTTCTAAATGTATCCCTTTCTAAATCTAAACCTATATATCTACACAGATTATTTTCAAAGCTTTTATCATTTTTAAAACTGTCCATCCATTCGAGTTTTTAATAATGAACGTGAAGTACTTTCATTAGGAGGTAAAATAAAAGGTTTTCTCTTCTCCCCTCTTTTTTTTTTAAGTAGCCTAAGTCACAGACTGAAAATGCTTCTTGCCTAGTATACCTCAGGTCAGAGCCTCACCATGGCCCGTGGGGAACAAGGGCTTGGTCCACCAGGGATCAGCTTGGACCTGCTCGCTGTCCTGGCCCTTCAGAGCCAGTCTGATGGTGATTCTAGAAAGAGAAAGAGAGCACCCTGGCATACTTCCTGCACACTGCTGCTCTCCATGGAAGCCTAATTATAGTCACCAAAGAAGTTTCTTTCTTGTCTCTCCAGGTCCTGTGTGACAGCTTGTCATTCTGGTGGCATTTTTGTCGGGAAAACCTCACTTCTATTTTTATTATGAGGACTGCTTGTCTTTACTAGCTCTTTGTACATAGATCAAGACATTATGAAGACCTGCACTTTCCTCGGGCAAATGAGAATCACTAATTTTCTCTCTCTAGTAAGTCCTGTGCTAACTCCGTTGGCTTCACCAATATTTATGTCACACTCTGGGACCAGGAGGATGCTGGAACAATGTTAATCTCTTTTGTGCCACACATCCTCACATTCCCAAAGCTTCCATCATGCATTGCCTGTGCTCATGTTCAATGAAAATAGTGGTTATGTAGCTTTACCCTGACCTACTTAAGCAGCACCTTCTTTAAAGTATAAAACCCAGGGCCGGGTGTGGTGACTCACGCCTGTAATCCCAGCACTTTGGGAGGCTGAGGTGGTGGATCACCTGAAGTCAGGAGTTCGAGACCAGCCTGGCCAACATGGTGAAACCCCGTCTCTACTAAAAATACAAAAATTAGCCAGGCGTGGGGTGGGTGCCTGTAATCCCAGCTACTCAGGAGGCTGAGGCAGGGAGAATTGCTTGAATCCAAGAGGTGGAGGTTGCAGTGAGCTGAGATCGCACCACTGCACCCCAGCCTGGGTGACAGAGCAAGACTCCATCAGAAAGAAAGAAGAAAGGAAAGGGGAAAGGAAAAGAAAGGAGGGGGAGAGAGAAAGAGAGAGAGAGAGAGAACGCGGGGGGCGGGGGGTAAATTCTCACTTTGGCACTTTTGAGCATTCTTACATGTTAGGCTTTTCTTTAGAGAAATGAAGTAAAGCAGCAAGACCCCAGACCTTTGGAATCCCGTGAAGCCACATGATGTTTGTATGATGGTGAAGGTGGAAAGACATCAAAGTTTACTCATATCACTCTCAACCAAAATCCTGTCTTACAATGGCGATACTGCTGAAAGTGTTTACCTATTAGAGCTTACTCCATGCTAGACATTCTGAACATGATTTACATACATTATTTCATTTAATCCCTATGCCAGCATTGGTATTCATGCATTTGCTCATTCATTCCTTATTTAAATCATCTATAAATATTTATAGAGTGGTAAATTATGTTCTAAGAATTGTGCAGTGTTCCCAGTAGACTGATTAAACATACAAACAAGCAGACAAACAAACAAAACTCAGTCTACTTAACCGGGTGGAACTTAAAGTCTACTGGCAGAGATGGACTTTAAAATCAGTCTGTTTCTTATCAAACTAATGTCCCAGCATGTTCATTCCTGAGCCCTTATCTCAGAGAAATGGAATTTTGTGTTCATACAAAAATCTGCACTTGAAGATTTATAATAGTTGTATTTATATTAACTAAAACCAGTAATTAGTCCACATATACCATCAACAGATGAATGGTTAAACAAACTGTGGTACATCCATACCATGGAATATTACCCAGCAATGAAAAGGAATGAGGTGTTTATACACACAGCAGCTTCAATGAGTCTCCAGGGAATTAGGCTAATCAAAAAATACCACCCCCTAAAAATAAGGTACTATATGAGTCCATTTCTTAAAATGTGCAAACTTTTAAATGGAGAGAAGATTAGTGTTTGCCAGAAGTTAGGAACTGAGAGCTGAGGTGGGGCAGGCGGGGTAGGGGGTTGGTTGCAAAAAGAAAATCAGAAGGGATCCAGGAGCGATGGAAATGTTTGGTGTCTTGACTGTGGTGTTGGATGCACAAACCCACACATGGGGTAAAATTGTACAAAACCAAATACAACTACCACCACTCCACAGACACATACACACACACATGCATTAATGCAAGCAAAATTGGGAAATTTGAATAAATCAGTGAATTGTACCAACATCAATATCCTAGATGTGATCACTGTACTTTAATTTTGCCAAATCTTACCATCGGGTGAAACTGCGTGGGGGGTACATGGGAACTCTCTGTATTATTCCTTACAGCTGCATGTGAATCTGCATTTATCTCAATAAAAATTCCAATTAAAAATCAAATTACACAGTCAATTTTCTGAGGCCCATTGTGGTAAATGCTATAAAGGAAAAGAACAGGTTGCTAAAAAAAAATAAGGAATCTATAGATAGCAAAGGGCTGGATTGAGACTGAGGGTGAGGGAAGGCTCTTCTGAAGAGGCGGCATTTCATTGGGCAACCGAGGGATGAGGCGTTGGCGAGGAGAAAGGTGGGAGGGAAAATGTTCCAGAAAAGGAAACAGTGTGTGGCAGGGATGTAGGAAAGGGTGTGCGAGCTCAGGCAATAGAGAAGGAACATCCAGTACAAGAAAGCAGTGGCTAAAAGATGAGGAGCCATCTTAAAGCCCTAACACCCAGCCAGTGACTCCCTGAGTTTATGCAGGAGTTATTATTTTGCCGTTGATTCTGCTGCAATCCAGTAAGGCACAGAAAAACCGTGAGGTTGCAGAAGTAGGAAGTATAAGATCCAGGATTAAACACCCAAACTACTACTCAGTCCCCTGCCTCCCTTAAAAAACATCTTTATTAAGTTACAAAGGGCCAGGAGTGGTGAGACATGCCTGTCATCCCAGCACTTTGGGAGGCTGAGGTAGGAGGACTGCTTGAGGCCAGGAGATCGAGATTAATCTGGGCAATATATCAAGAGCTCGTCTCTACAAGAAGTTAAAAAATTAGCCAGGCATAGTGGTAAGTGCCCATAGTCCCAGCTACTCAGGAGGCTGAGGTGGGAGGATTGCCTGAGCCCAAGATTTCAATGCTGCAGTGAGCTGTGACAGCGCCACTGCACTCCAGCCTGGGCTAGAGAGCAAGACTCTGTATCTTGAATGAATGAATGAATGAATGAATGAATGAAGTTAAACATAAATATACATCTCAACCTAGAACACCACTCCTAGGAATTTACCTAGGAGAACTAATAATTGTTATACAGTAATACCCAAACATAAATGTGTATAGCAACTTTTTCATCATCAGCAAAAACTGGAAACAACCCAAACGCCCTTCAACTGGTGAATAAGCTGTGGTGCATCCATACCATAGAATGCTACTCAGCAATAAAAAGGAAGAAAAAACTACTGATAGATGCAACTACCTGGATGAATCTCAAATCCATTACACAGAGAGAAGTCAGACCTAAAGGCTACCTACTTCTGATTCCATTTATAGGACATTCTGGAGAAGCCAACACTATAGGGACAGAAAAGAGATTGGTGACTCCCAGGAGCTGGAGTTGGGGGTCACTAACTATAATCAGGCCCTAAGAAAGTTCTAGCAATGGCGAATATGCTTCAAATAACGTGAAGGCTAGTGGCTGTCACATCACTATACACACTTACCGAAACCTGAAGAACTGTGTGCTGAAAAGGGTACGTTTTACTGTGTGTAAATTACGCCTCAATAAACCTGACTATAAACCCTTTTTAGCAATGATCTGATAAGATAATCTACATCAAGTCCAGAATAGATCCTTTCTCACATCCAGCAAACTCTGGGTGACCCTGCGAAGCAACAATATGAGAGTCTTATTTCAGAAGATGCCAATTAAGGGGAACTGAGTAAGGATACAGCTTCCATGGAGGGTGAGGGTGACTGGTGTTTAGGGAGAGGCGATCTGGGGGAAGGAGATATAGAATGCCCAGGGTGTTTCCCTGGCTAACACAGAGGGGAGGTGTTAGGGGAGTACCAACCATTTTCCTTCACCCATAATACTTTCTTAGCAAATACACACTCCTTTCCACCATGGACGAGGCACCACTATCTACCAATTGAGCTCCCCCTAAATCTTCCCAGCTGTGGGAACTCATGGTGGACACTGATCCATGTTGGTTCAATGAGATCTTCTCCCTGCTAGGAATGCAAGATTGGAGTATAGAGACTGCAGAGGAGGAATGGAAAACCAGGCAGGAAGGCTAAGGAAAACCGAAAGCTGGACCAAACTCTAGGGGATGAATGAACAGAGAGAGCCAAGCAGAGAGAGGTGTACAAAGTCAAAATGCTTAATCAGCCACTATGGAAAACAATGTGGAGATTCCTTAAAGAACTAAAAGTAGAACTAACCATTTGATCCAGCAATTCCACGGCTGGTATCTACCCAGAGGAAAAGAAGTCATTATACAGAAAAGACATTTGCACCTGAACGTTTATAGCAGCACAATTCACAAATGCAAAAATGTGAAACCAACACAAATGCCCATCGATGAACAAGTGGATTGAAGAAACTGTGGTATGTGTATGTGTGTGTGTGTGTGTGTGTGTTATGTGTATCTATCTATCTATATGATGGAATAAAAGGGAATGAATTAATGACATTTGCAGCAACTTGGATGAGAGTGGAGACTGTGCTACGTGAGTAACTCAGGAATGGAAAACCAAACAGGTTCTCACTCATAAGTGGGAGCTAAGCCATGAGAACACAAAGGCATAGAAATTACATAATGGGCTTTGGGGACTCAGGGAGAAAGGGTGGGGAAGGGGATGAGGGATAAAAGACTACAAATTGGGTGCAGTGTATACTGCTTGGGTGATGGGTACACCCAAATCTCACAAATCACCACTGAAGAACTTACTCATATAATCAGACACTACCTGTTCCCCCAATAACGTATGGAAATATTTTTTTTAAAGAACAATAATGAAAAAGTGCTGAATCAGATACCAGAGAGCAAACGGCTGCAGGAGAGGGTACAAGAGTGAAAGGCAGCAGAAAATCCACCTGATGACTTTTAACATCCGTGTATTTCCCCCATATTTCATGCAACTGAGTTTTGTGATATATTCTTTATTCTTATAATGAGATATCTTCATACAGGGCGAATTTCTGTTCCTTACAAACAAAGACTTCCTAAGACCCTATGCCTTGCAATGAGTTGGAGGTGAACCAATAACTGTGGCATGCAGGCATAAATGAAATCCCCTTTGCAAATGCCATGTCCTAGTTCCTCTGTTAATCTGAGCAAATGCTACAAAGAAAATGTGTTTAGGATGGTGAGTGGTGGATTCTGTCCTCCCTTTTTAGAAATCATTTTAGTCAGCCAGGCATGGTGGCTCAACACCTGTGACCCAGCAGTTTGCGAGGCTGAGGTGGGTGGATCACCTGAGCTCACAAGTTTGAGACCAGCTTGGGCAGCAGAGAGAAACCCTGTCTCTACAAAAAATAGAAAAAATTAGCCAGATGTGATGGCATGTGCCATCTATGCTGCCCATGTGATGGTCCCAGCTACTCAGGAGGCTGAGGTGGGAGGATTGCTTGACCCCAGGAAGTGGAGGTTGCAGCGAGTTATAATTGTGCCACTGCCCTCCAGTAAAGTCTGGGTGACAGAGCAAGACATTTTCTAGAAAAAGAAAGGAAAGAAGGGAGGGAGGGAGGGAGGGAAGGATCATGTTAGTCTGCAGAGAGGAGGTCAAGATTGTCTACTGGATTGAAACTTAAGCAAACTGTAAATAACCCACATTTCCCTCAACAGACTCTGCCCTGACAGTTACTCAGTTTATGATGACTGATTTGCATATTGCTCTCAGTGTCTGGACCTTATCCTCTCATCTAGACTAGAAACTGCATGAAGAAAAGAACATGCTGTGTATTTTCTGTCTTCCAACACCAGATATCATGCTCACAAAATGGTAATAAGAATAGTAGTTAACATTTACATAATGGTATCTCTGTGTGTGTATGTGTGCAATCCATTTTCACTACAAACTTGGGAGAGATGTATGTTAGTACTATTCCTGTTTTATAAAAGAGAGGGCTAAAACACAGAGCAGGGAAGTGTTTTGTGCACAGTCACCTGGCTCTCACACAGTAAGGGAAGCAGTCCGTCTGCCTCCAAGTGTATGCTAACTTACCCCTGAAGCAGAAGCTCATTAAATACACTTGCCATTGGGCCAGGTGCTGTGGCTCATGTCTGTAATCCCAGCACCTTGGGAGGCTGAGACGGGCGGCAGACCACTTAAGGTCAGGAGTCTGAAACCAGCTTGGCCAATAGCGAAACCCCGTCTCTACTAAAAATTAAAAAAAATTAGCCAGGTGTGGTGGCACATGCCTTAATCCCAGCTATTCAGGAGGCTGACACAGGAGAATTGCTTGAACCCAGGAGGCGGAGGTTGCAGTGAGCCAAGATTGCACCACTGCAATTCGCCTGGGTAAAGGAGACCCACTCTGTCTCATAAAAAGAAAAGGAAGGCCGGGCGCAGCGGCTCATGCTTGTAATCCCAGCACTTTGGGAGGCTGAGGTGGGCAGATCACCAGGTCAGGAGATCGAGACCATCCTGGCCAACATGGTGAAACCCCGTCTCTACTAAAAATACAAAAAAAATAGCTGGGCGTGGTAGCACATGCCTGTAGTCCCAGCTACTTGGGATGCTGAGGCAAGAGAATTGCTTGAACCCAGGAGGCAGAGATTGCAGGGAGCTGAGATCGTGCCACTGTACTACAGCCTGGGCGACAGTGTGAGAATCAGTCTCAAAAAAAAAAAAAAAAAGAGGAAAAAAAATCCCAGGTAATTGATTCAAGAGGCCCAGAATAGCTGCCATTATGTAGTCTCTCTTTGGCAAGTACAAATATGGTCATAGGGTAGTGGTTCTCAAGCAGGGGCCATTTTGCTTCCTAGGGGATAATGGACAATGTTTTGACTCCAGGAGGAAATGGTATTACTGGCTTCTAGTGGGGAGAGGCCAGGGATTTTGCCAAACATCCTACAGTGGACAAAACACCTATCAATGAACTATCAATCTCTTCTAAAACGTCATCAGGGCCCCTGTTGAGAAATATGCACGAGGATGCCAGCTGACTGCCCCAGCCATGCTGTCCTTATGTGGGGTGGGCTCTCCGAAGGTAGCTTCCCCACTGAGATGTCACTCAGACTTGTCCCTGGACTACAGCCACAGTGGTCTTTATGGCATGATTTCCATGTGGACTCCCTAAGATGATCTTTCCTTCCCTCCCTCCCTTTATTGGATGATTTCCATGTGGACTCCCTCTCACAGGATCTAATGGCAAAGGCACATGGGCTTCCCTCTTATCTACCACCACCTTATTATTCTCTTTAGACAAAGGTAAGGTGACCCTGGGGATCCCTTAGACATTGTGCAGATTCTGCACATGTCTTCTTAACCAACAGGTTGGGAATGACCTACTCTTAATAGTCTTAGGATCTGCGGAAGGAGAAGACAGACTCTATTCTGGAAGGTGGAACACCCAGATCTAAGTGAAGCTGGGGCAGTTACCTAAGCCTCTGAAACATGGGTTTGCTAACTTGACAATGAAGGAAAGGCTGGATGGATGAGAACAGCTGAATTCAGTCAAGCCGTACATTGTGTTTTCCTTTGTGTTTGCAGAGAACCAAAACTCTGTGGTCAGTGAAGTCAAACTCAGAGCTGGGATTCTGACGCTAGCTCTCTTTCCATAGCAGGCACGATCTGTTTTGAATACAGATCCTATTGCAGAGGGAACAAAACACCTTCAGAGCAGCTGATGTGGCACCAGACTCAAGTCAGCGAACGCAACGTCTGTTGATATGGCCACCTTGGCTGCCATGTTTTTACCAGGCCCACTGGTTTCTCAAAGCTCATAACTGATCAGAAGCATAATGAGCCAATGACCAATTTCCCTTTCAGCCCTTGTGAGTCCTTGAGGACTGGCTTGTTAGTAGGAATAGAACGCTTGGCCATTTCTGGAAGTTGTCTTTCCTTGTGAGATCTCACATAAGAGAAAGAGGAACTCTGAGCCCTTTCCAAGGAAGCACTCATTCGGGTCAGGCAACATCAGGGCGAGCTTACATCATATATCATACCCGGACTCCTAGTTCAGAGAATGATGTGACCACAGATAGTCTGACTCCCCCAGCTCACCCCCATGCCAGGCCATCCCTCCTCTCTATTCCCGTAACATTTTATTTTGATGTCTAATGTGGTCCTGGCTATACCATAGTATCAGCATGTCCCTTTTCCCAAAGCCAGCAAGCTCCAATAGGACAGGGCTGGATTCCATGGCCACTGCAACCTGGATGCTATGCTCAGGTCTGAGTGTGGTGAGGACTCGATAAATGCCTGCTGAATAAACGAGTAACAGAAAGCCTGGCTTACGCACAGAGAAATGAATTCAACAGCAAACTCCCATAGAGACCACCTGGTGAAAAGCAGAAAATATCATTAACTGAAAACAAGACATTTCTGAGAAATCCGCATTTCAGCTTTACCAAAGAGACATTGTACCACTTTGCCCAAGTGACATGTTATATACAGAGAAAATGCAGCACTTATTTCTATTACACTGAAGCTTCCTCTGTGTAAGTCAGAGAGGTTAGGCACTCAGCATGGGGTTCCCCATGGCCAAAGATCCACGTTTCAAAAAAAGAGAGGAAGAAAAGGGAAGGAAAAATATATATATTTAAAAAAACAAAAGAGTCTCCAGACACCTATGTCACTTTCAGAATCAGATAAAATAGGACATTTTATCCATCCCTCATCAATATTTACATTTTAAAATCCAGCTCCTGAGAGAACTATAATCAAATATTTTTTAAGAAAAGAAAAGCCAGAAGAAAGGAATCGAACAATCAAATTTCAACTATCTTCACTCTCTAGTCCCGGTCAGAATAATTCCCTTTCGACAAGATAAATTTAGGCTGAGAACAAGACAGCCTTGGCCTAGCTCCATAATTCATTGGCAGCTTTAATCTTCAGGATGAATATCAGTGTACATTTCAGGTTTTATTGCATTTTTTAAACAAATGATATTTTAAGTTCAAAGTGAATACATCATGAGTTGGCAATTTGTATTATGTTTTCACTGAAAAGAAAATAAAAATAAAATTCCTTTAGATTTTTGATATGAATTGCAGACTTGCAAAAAGACTGGCTAGAGAGAATGTAGGATAGGAAAGGATATAATAGTCAACATGAAATAATTGCATCCCCACAGACAGTCATGACAAATTTTAAGGAACTCTAAAAGGATGAATACACTTTCTTAAAAGGATATGCTGGTAATATTGGTCAGATCTATACGATGTAAAGAAATATTTTTAGTCAATCATCTAAATGGTCGGCCTTCGAAATGTCCAACACCCTCTGGCTTGCAAATGTCAGATACACATAGGAATCTTTATGTAGATATTTTGATCTTGGGTAAATTTAAGACTTCAGCATCTAGAGACGCTGACAGAGGTTTGATCTCTCGTTAAGCATTATGGAATACATGTCTAACTAGCAGGTATACTTGCAAATTCAATCAAGGGGGATGTGAACTGGCACACATTTGTAACTGGGCAATTCTTTGAATGCAAATACCAAGTATAGCCGTATCAACCATTTCTAACTTAAAACCATGTGCACGGAATTTACCCGACAATTCTGGAAACCAAATAGAGCCAAACACCACTGTGTATTCATTAAGCAACCAATTTAGCGGCTGCCTATGTAATCAATTGCCTGATAGGTAATGCTAGTGTTATTCTGCATTGACCACCAATGAGGAACTGATGTACAATTCTTGCCTCTTTTCGCTAAAATCTTAATGTCTTAGTGTCATTGGTTTTTTGCCTATCATTTGTTCCTGCTAGACTTTCGTATGCTTTTTCTTCTCAAGTTCATCATCTTCTTCTGCAATAAGAATGTCTCCAGAAGAGCTGTAAAATGTTCTCAGACACTGAGGGTGGGAATTTTTATCTTAACTGGTACACTAATTTCATTTTAACTGATATTCCTATGTTTTCTATTCTGACTCAGCATCCTCAGGCTATGCTAAATAAATATCTTGACCATTCTTTGCCTATAGAAGTCCTTGACTATGATTTTTAGATGGATATCTGCCCTGGTAGACAACTCTCAAGCTTCCTGGCCCTTTAAGGAACCCTACTATTAAGGCTAAGAAGTAATGAGCTTTCAGACTTAAATATCTGTATTTTATGAACATCTAGATAATTAGAACACTAGCTACACTGATGGTTGTGGTCTCATCCCAATTAAATTATTTCCTGTTTGCTTTGAGTATCAGAATGACTTTCTTCTAGTAGCACAGAGAAAGCATAACCATTCCACCTGGAAATTGGTGAGAGATGAGAGGCAAGCAGTTGAGGAAAGGTTTTCTAAAGAAGCAGTTTGAATCTGCACAAAAACCACACCGGATCTTCTCTGAGTAACCATAGATGCACTGCAGTAGAATATCATGATATTTTGCTTCTGAAAATCCATCCTCATCTTTGTTAATAACCAACAGATGCCATTCCTCCAGGATGAATAACGTGGAAAAAAATCATTAAATAAAAGTCGGTTAATTGCATTTCTTAAGAAATCCAACTTTTTAATGTTTCTTCTGAGAACAGAACAGCAGTATAGTCAAAGGATCAATTATCTTTCTTTAAAAAAAATGCAGAATACAACATTTGCTATTCTTAAAGGGTTGCAGACACATTCCCACTTCTTTCAATAAGAATAACTTGAAAAAGATGCAGAGTCTACCATCTACGATTTGCTGCACACAAGCTGCTTTTGATTATACTGCCTTGAAAACTAGACACTTTGCTGGGACGCATCAAACTGTTTATCACTAAACATTTGAGATTCTACCCAGATAATTTACACCTAATTAGACAGAGGAGCAGCATTACCTCCTTTCTAACAGACTATTCTTAAGAACATTTTTGGTAGCATAATGAGTATTTTATGAGGATTTGTAATCAGTCTTAACGTAGGTGGGAACAAAGGTGAATTACTCCTCAACATGATCAAATCATTACATAACTCAGTGCAGAATAATGATGAACTGAGGTTGGAAGAGGTAACCTGCCCAGGAATTTGGAAGAGTTAGGAAATTCTGGTCTTTTCCAGAGGCATAAAATGACTAAAGTGATCCCCTAGGAGGAAGAAAAATTAAAAAAAAAAAAAAGGAATCAGTCAAGGATAGAAGCCTCCTACTTAGATTTCCCTACCCTTTGCTCGCTATCAGGGAAGGAGATAAAAAGACAAAATATAGAGGAAGGAAGAAAAATTACTGGTATTTTCTATCCACAGAGTTTTTTGTTGTCCTAACGGATGCCCAGGCTCTTCAGGGTCTAACCTCGTTTTTTCTGGACATCTGTCCTAAGACACAAACAAACCTAGCTGCCTCCAAACAGACTGACATCACTCAAACTTATACAGCCATCAGGGAGGAGAGAAACATTAGGGGGTGTGAGGAAAGTATCAACATTTCATGACACAAAGGCTGCAGACAGAAATAGCTCAGTCCCTGGATACTGCTTCACTCCGCAGCTTCACTTCAGACTTGGCATGGTCCCTCCAAGGGGCACTTCAGAATCACCACCTTGCAGGGTCCCTTCAAATCTATAAACCTGATTTGTCTGGTTTCCATTTATGCACAAGGAAGCATGTTTGGGAGTTTTTTTTTTTATTGTCTATTTAACCAGAAATGATTCATACCATGCTTCTCTGAGTGAAATTGAGGCAGTGTATAATCTCAGCTATCTTCAGTTTACATGATGACATGCTTTGTTGTTATTGTTTCTAGATTATTTATAAGGGGAGTCAGCAACACCAAGTCTTCCAGCAATCCCTGGGGCTGCCTCTCAGATCCTTCTGCACAGGTTGGAGTGGACATTCTCTACAGCCTCATCTACCTCTAAACTAGGCAACATGTGAAGCTATAGCCTCAAGATGATCCCTTTGAGGCTGTAGGTCACAAAGCAGATATTTTGATGCTTGTGACATACACCGTCAAAACAATGCCTATTAATCTCATAACCATAATCCTGGGAGACAGTGTGTCCAGAACTCTAATTACGTTCCCTGCACCAGATAAGCTCATCATTTGCACAGATTTCAACCCAACCTATCATCCAAATTAGCAGGCTTTCCAGAACAGGTTATCTTTCACTAAAGAAGTCCAACAATTAGCAACAAGAGCAAAAATACCAAATTCTACATATTTATGGAGTCATACATATGTAGGTATGCTAAAAATTTATGTGTAAGAAAATCCACTCTCTACTTACTTATGTTAACGCCTGGCAAGTGATCATTGGTGATAAATATGTGATAAATGAATGAATGATGAAGAATCAGAAGCAACACACATCTAAAATAGGAAAATGGTTAAGCAGAGGGTAATCTATTAACACATTTGAGTATTATACAACCATTAGAAATCAAGTTTTCATGTAATATGTAATGGCATGCATGGGAAAAATCATGGCACAATGCTATTTTTGAATGGGTTAGTTGTGTAGCATGTGATCTCAGTTGTATCTGTTTCCTCCCTCTCTCCCTCTCTCCCTTCTTTCTCTCTTTCCCTCCCTCCATCTATCTCAGATATAAGCAGAAGTTCACAGATTGATGGAGAAAAGGGATCCAGAGCCTGGCGTGCTCAGCACTTCCTTCCTGTCCTCTCCACCATCCCTTGACCACCTGCTCAGATTCTTAAACGTCATGAGGTCAATTAGAAGCTAATGCTCTTCCCCAGGTGCAGGGGCTCACACCAGTAATTCCAGCACTTTGGGAGGCCAAGGCAGACAGGATCACTTGAGGTCAAGAGTTAGAGACAGCCTGGCTAACATAAAAAAAGCCTGCCTCTACTAAAAATATAAATATTAGCCAGGCGTAGTGATGCACACCAGTAATTCCAGATATTCAGGAGGCTGATGCATGAGAATCGCTTGAACCAAGAAGGCAGAGATGACAGTGAGCTAAGATTGTATCACTGTGCTACAGGCCTAGGTGACAGGGCGAGACCCTGCCTCAAAAAACAAACAAACAAACAAAATAAAAAATACAAATAAAAACTAATGCCCTTTCTCAACAAATAAATAAATAAGTAAAACAGAAACAAAACCTGAAGACCTCATCCAACCCTTCAAATGTGGCCCATAAGGAGACCTAGTTCCAGAGAGAAGTAATCAGTTTAAGGTTAGTGTCAGAAGCAAGTTCAGAACACAGAAGTCCCAAACTCTCAGGTATTCAACATATGAATGTATTCTCCAAGCTAAGAAGAGACTGAGTTTGCTAAACTCGTAGAGATGTGTGTGTATGTGTGTGTGTGGTTTATAGTTCCATCTCTTCCTTACCATGTATCTCTGAGCAACGCAGTTAAACTTTCTGAATTTCAGTTCTCTCAACCATAAAATGGGGATAAAAAAGCATATTTCTTTATGATGTTGCTGTGAAGATTAAACGACTTAATGCAAGTAGAGTTTCTAACATTACGTAGAACATAGTAAGCACTCAATAAACATCAGCTAATTTTATGTAATCTGTTGATGCTGTGACTGCCATCTGAAAGACTGTAAAAGTCTCTAAGATAGACAAAGGCGTCATAAACAAATATCTCAATTGGTTTCCCGGATTTCATAAAGCCAGTGGGGAAAATTCCACACTTAGGTTTTCTCTCGTACGTTGTGTCATTTCAAATATCTAAGTGCTGTATTTTACTTAGTGGAAAGGAGGGTCCTTCAACCACCATTCAGGAACAATCCTTGGGGATTTAATAAAAAGTATTATAGGCAAGTAATACTACAGAAAAACAAACAATCAATGACATACTGAGAGAATTACATAATACATTTAGGTACGGTAGATAATGAAATTATACAGTAGCAGAGAGAAAGAGAGAAAGACAAACCAGTACAGCCTTGGGAAAATAAACAGTTTTATGAACCACACAATGAAATGGGTATGGCAAATATCTTCACTGTATTCTGAGGAATGGGGAATTTAGACAAAATTACTAAACATCCTGTATCTAAAAATAAGGTCCACTTTTCATCAGAATAGAGCTGCCCAAATTCAAAAGGCAGTTTCTCTTACATTTTCTCATACATCTTCCTCATCAGGAAAATCCTGGGAAGTAAGTATCTTCTTTTCATCTTTTCCAATGAAATAATGAAGGCAGAAAGAGGTTAACCAACTGGGTCTATGTCACTGAGCTTATATATGCTAAAGCTGGGATTCAGACTTAAGTCGTCATCAAATTCCAGGGACCCTTTATGCAGCAGAAAGAATCTAAAATGAACTCATTCTTGTTTAGGTTAGAAACTAGAAAGCACCAAGCCATTATCCAGAATATCGGTCCAACAGGAGATCTGATCAGCACGCAGGAAAGGAGCATCTCAGAGACACAGCAGAGAGTGCAGGTTTCCAAAACTTAGCATAACATTCTGGCTCCTGAATGAGAATAAGAGGAAGGGAGGAAGGGAGGGAGGGAGGGAGGGAGGGGAAGGAAAGAAAAGGAAGGGAGGAAGGAGGGAGGAAGAGAGGAAGGGAGGGAGGGAGGGAGAGGAAGGAAAGAAAAGGAAGGGAGGGAGGAAGAGAAGAAGGGAGGGAGGGGAGGAAGGAAGGAAAAAAGGAAGGAAGAGAGGGAGGGAGGGAGAGGGGAGGGAGGGAGAGGGGGAGGAAGGAGGAAGAAAGATGGAAGGGAGTGAAGGAGGGAGCAAGGGAGTGAGCAAGGCAGGGAAGGATTTTAAAAGAAAACAAGAGTCACAGTTTCCGTGAAAAGAACAAAAAGTAAGAGAATGTTCCTGAGAGGTTTCAGGAGCTTCAGGAGATCTCAACTGTGTCTGTTCCTCCCTTCTTCTCTTGCTTTTTCTCTCTTCCCTCTCTCCATCCATCTCAGATATAATCAAAAATTCACAGATTGATGGAGAAGAGGGATCCAGAGCCCTACCTGCTCAGCACTGCCTTCCTGACCTCTCCACAACCTAGCAAGTGACAGTTGCCAATAATTACTTAATGAATGAATAAATGATGAAGAATTAGAAGCAAAATACATATCTAAAATAGGGAAATAGGCCAGGAATGGTGGCTCATGCCTGTAATCCCAGCCTTTTCAGAGACTGAGGCTGGTGGATCACTTGAGGTCAGGAATTCAAGACCAGCCCGGCCAACTTAGTGAAAACCCATCTCTACTAAAACTACAAAATTTAGCTGGGGGTGGTGGTGGATGCCTGTCATCCCAGCTACTCCGGAGGCTGAGGCAGGAGAATAGCTTGACTTCCCTAGAGGTGGAGGGTGCAGTGAGCCGAGTCATGCCAGTGCACTCCAGCACTGCAGCCTGGGCGATGGAGTGAGACTATTTCCCAAAAAGTAAAATAGGGAAATGGTTAAGCAAAGAGTAATCTCCTAACACATTTAAATATTATATAACCATTAGACATAAAGTTGTCAGGAGCATTTGAGATCTTAGAAACTCCGACTATGGGGAAATGAAGAGGATGTCACCACAAGCCCTTATCATCTCTCTCTACAAAGCAGCCTTCTGTGTTCCCAAAAAGAGTCTGATGACTTCAAAAAGGTCAGAGCAGCAACAGGGAAACAGGTGGTGATGCCGCAGAAAAGCAAGCCTCGGGGGATATTTCGAGGAGGACTGGGGCACCCAAGGGTGTCAAGTAATTTATATACACAGGGGATGGATTGTGAGGAAGCCTCCGCCTCAGCTTTGAGATATATATATATATATATATATATGTGTGTGTGTGTGTGTGTGTGTGTGTGTGTGTATACATATATACACATACATATACATATATGTATTTTTTTTCCCAAATGAAACCCAGATATTTACAATAACAGTCTAAGAGATGGTTAGCTATGGATACAGAGAACTACTCTGACTTTCTAGAAGCAAGACAGACTTTGTCCTTACCCCTATGAAATATTTTCATTTAAATCCCGACGTGTGGCATTTGAGCCATCAATGGTACATCAGATGGTCTTGGTTGACAGTCACGTATCTTCTTTTTTAGTATTAAGTTGCCTGCATAATTATGCTTCAACTCATAACATCGAGTTTCTAGTTGTACTGACATACGTGTATCTTTTAAAAAGCAAATCAATTAGACATTTAATGCATGCCAAAACAAGTGACACAAAGAAACTGGCAAAAATTACAACAGTGGCCATGGGTCAGCAAAGCATCACTGAAGCTTGAAAGAGTCATTTTTTAGATGCAGAAGCAGCAGCACTGCGTGGACTGCGGAGAGTCTGATATGCACACCCCCCCAAGAAAGAGATCCAGCTGTTGCAACCGAGGTCCGTCTTTCTGCAGCTAAGATGACGCCTGTGAAAGTTCTCACATAGGAAAAGGACGGAGACCAAACATTAGGAAACACGTATAGACAATAAAGACAGGCATGGGACCGAATGCTCAAGTGCATCCTGTCTTCATACGCTAAGAATATGGACGTGAATTTTATATTTAGGCTGCACTCATGATCCTTCAAAACAGTGCACAATGTGATACACGCTATTTCAGGTCTCCTTTAGAACTATGATGCAATGCAGCAAAATAAGGGAGGCTTAAATTACCCAGCAATTTAAGCAGGGCTAATAAAGACGCAGGCTGCAACCTGCACATGTGTGTCTTCCAAATGACTCAGCGCCCAGCCCCCATGTAACCCCTAAGCCTCCATTCCTAACAACGATGGAAAGGGGATTCCTCATTACAAAATAAGTTTTTGTTAAAATATAACGTTCTTATTGAAAAGAAAAGTTTTAGAGAGTTGGCTCAGAGAGGGAGAAAGTAGAGAAAGTTGCTAGGGAAGGAAGAAGAGAGCTAGCCAGCTAACAGATGCAAAGTCAAGCATCAGTGGGATTAATCAGATGCAGTCAATTACTGAAATAAACAATAGTGAATGTCTCCAGAGCTTCCGTTTTTTAAAGAGAAGGTAGAGGTTTGTCCAATAGCAATTAATTTAGCATTTTAAGCACTGAATTTTAAGACTTTTGTTGTTGTTGTTGTTGTTGTTTGTTTTTTGTGTTTTTTTTTTGAGACGGAGTCTTGCTCTGTAGCCCAGGCTGGAGTACAGTGACGCATCTCGGCTCACTGCAACCTCCCCCTCCCAGATTCAAGTGATTCTCCTTCCTCAGCCTCCAGAGTAGCTGGGATTATAGGCATCCGCCACCATGCCTGGCTAAGGTTTGTATTTTTAGTACAGATGGGGTTTCACCATGTTGGTCAGGATGGTCTCCATGTCTTCACCTCGTGCCACCCGCCTCGGCCTCTCAAAGTGCCGGGATTACAGGCGTGAGCCACTGTGCCTGGCCCATTTCATAGAAATAAATCTGATTCTAGTCTGTGGGCCTGCAGTGAGCCACGAATGCACTGAAAGAAGGTCTGAATTTGCCCAAAACTATCTTCCCTTATCATTGTTAGCTGTTTTTACTTGGATTAAACGCCTTAAATTTTCATCTATGAAAAAGAAGCTTATTTGAAATAGCAGGTAATTCTGTTTGGTTTTTCATAAAAGCCAGACAGATGCTTCCAGGTCATTCACATGTTAGTGTGAATTACTTTAATTTGCCTGCTTTCCTGTTTCACACTTAGCTGAAAAAGTCCTCTCATGTTCCTGCCCCTGCCTCGGGGCGGAATAGAGCCGTGGCTCAGGCTCAGACTCAAGGTTCACATTGCCTAGACTGGGGCTTAGCTCCACCTCTGAACAGAAAGCATTCGCTTCTCCATTTGTAAAATGAGGACAGC
This sequence comes from Ateles fusciceps, assembly GCA_036589455.1. Taxonomy (NCBI): domain Eukaryota; kingdom Metazoa; phylum Chordata; class Mammalia; order Primates; family Atelidae; genus Ateles; species Ateles fusciceps. The sequence goes on from JAZHEH010000903.1 coordinate 3,424,885, forward strand.
AGTATCTCCATTCCACAGTGTTTGCCACACCTGGTGAGGGCATGATATATGCTTACTCTTGGTAGTTACTAAGCAGACAAGATGAAAAGGGAAAGCTTTAAACAGGGCGATATCAATTTTTACCTATCAAATTAATAAAGTATGTAATAATACCAAATAATGTTGGTAATGACTAGATAACACAGCATGCTAATAGGCTGTGGTTACGGGGTGGGCATGGGCACTGTGGGTTCAAGAAGCAACACAAAATCTATTCAAGAAGTATAAAGATGCTTGTATCTTCTGACCCCAAAAAAATACTGTTTAGCATTTAGTCCAAGGAAATATTAAAAAATGTAAACAAAAGCATGTGTATAGGAAAACTCTCTGTGACATTATTCATAATAATAGTAAGGGGAGACAGATCAAAAATTTCTTCAACATCAGCAGAGGTGACAACTTTTGGAACGTTATGGAATCATTACATGGAATTTCCCAAAATAACTCATGGCATAGTAAAATGTTCACATTTTAATACCAAGTAAAAAAGTATAGGATAAATTCTGAAAATTCACTCTGAGGTGAATAGTGTCAGCTTTTTTCCTATCTGCCTCTCTCTCTGTTTCTCACACAAAGCCCAAAAAGAGAAATATCAAAATGTTTTTTTAAAAAGTGATTATTTGGGGCATGATGAGCAGCTAATGGGTGATTCTTGCTTTTGCATGTGTTTCTTGGTATTTAAAAATGATCATATGTTGCTTTTCTAAACAAAATTATTTAAAATGGGCTAAAAGGGGTGTGTGTGTATGTGTGTGTGTGTGTGTGTGTGTGTGTGTATGTGTGTGTTTACATCTAGCAGGAAGCACTGAGAAGAGAAAAGAAAATGTGGAACAAGTCATCAACGTGCTGTATATCCTGGAATAACTGGGAATTCCTTGGCTTAAGAACCTTTACTATTTCATGCATTTTCGGAGGAAGACAAAGGACCATGGGCTGAGAAGGTTAACGTGACCCAGAGACCGATTATTTTACCTTTGGGTGAGAAAAAGGCCAAGTCCGAGGGGCCTCGAGTACTAATTCCCAAATAAAACATGGGCAGGATTGACTCACAGTCATCCAGGCTCAAGTAAAAGAACTTACAGTAATCACAAGACAACTCAGCCACCAATTGCAAACCATTCAGAACATAATCTGTTCTTTATTAGCTTCAAAGTGCAAGGCAATTGGCAATTCAAACTCCTCATTAGAACATATTACTGCAGAGCATCTTTGGAAAGGAGTGTCAGGCACTCCTGAGTAGCAGCAATTTGGACAAAGGAAGACCTGCTTTCTTCTCCCAGAGAGCAAGTAACTCATGCATCCAAAACCAGAAAGAGTGAGAGGGAGTCCTCCATGGCTGCCAGGAATTCTTCAGCAGCCTCTTTCTTCATTTCTCCACTTTCACTTTTGCCCCCTACTGTCCATTTCGTGAATAGCATCCAAAATATTTTGAAAATGCAAACACAGTCCTGCACAGCTTCACCACATTTCTGTTAACTACAGGCTGCATATAGGACAGTGGTCCCGTAAGACGTTAATGCAGTATTTTTACAGCATCTTTTCTATGCTTAGCTCAATTTAGGTGCAGGAATTCTGGCCATGTTACAAATGCCTATCATATTCAGCACACGGACATGCTAGCTTTGTACCTGAAGTGCAATAAGCTAGACCACCTAACCTAGATACATGATAGGCTACAGCATCTGGGTTTGTGTGAGTATACTCTGATATTTGCACAATGATAAGACTGCCTAACGATTTGTTTCCCAGAATGGTGTCCCTGCCATTAAATGCTGCATGACTAGACTGAAGGCCTTCGGATTCAACATCTCCCCACTGAATTTTTAATGTATTTTAATTCGTTCATTTATTTATTTTTGAGACAGTCTTGCTCTGTTGCCCAGGCTGGAGTGCAGTGGCAGAATCTCAGCTCATTGCAGCCTCCGCCTCCCAGGTTCAATAAATTATCCCATCTCAGCATCCTAAGTAGCTGGGATTACAGGAACGCACCAACACAAATGGCTAATTTTTTGTATTTTAAGTAGCGGTGAGGTTTTGCCATGTTGGCCAGGCTGGTCTCATTCTCCTGACCTCAAGTGATCTGCCCGCCTTGGTCTCCCAAAGGGCTAGGATTACAGGTGTGAGCCACCATGCTCACCATCCAATTGCATTTTATTATTATTTTTATTATTATTTAATCCTTTTTTTGAGATGGAGTCTCACTATGTTGCCCAGGCTGGAGCGCAATGATGCGACCTTGGCTCACTGCAACCTCCGCCGACCAGGTTGAAGCGATTCTCCTGCCTCAGTGTCCTGACCATTCTTAGCTCATTAGCTTTATCAAACAGACAGTGGGGCAGATTTGGCCCTCAGGCTGTCATTTGCCAGCCCTGATCCAAACTTTAAAGCACCCAGAGGGTAAAAGTTGATGAGAAAGCATAGAAGAAAATTAACACGTGACTATTTGAGACATTTATCCCCAGTCCAGCCAAGAGCCCAACACTTTCCATCTTCCATAACTCAGTCCCACCAAGCAATTAGTCACATAATCCATTTGTGGTTTTTAAACCAGAGCCTCCAGACTTCAAACTGAGCGAATCCCATTCTTTTTGCTTTGAAATAGGTACAATAATCTCCAAACCCTTTGTTATACCAATATTTACTGAATTACGAATAAAGACTAGACTCTGTTCTGGGCACTAAGGGAGTAATGGTTACCTTAGTCTACTCTGGTTGCGATAACAAAGTGCCATAGACGGGGTGGCTTAAACAACAGAAATCCTTTCTCTTGTAGATCTGGATATTGGAAGTGTAAGATCAGGGTACTAGGATGATCTAGTTATGATCTGGTCTCTGTGGCTTATGGATGGCTGCCTTCTCCCTGTATCTTACCGTGGCAGAGAGAAAGAGAGGGAGAGGAAAGAGGGGAGCATAAAGGGGAGGTGACTTTTCTTTTTTTTCTTTTCTTTTTTTTGAGACCAAGTCTTGCTCTGTCACCCAGGCTGGAGTGCAGTGGTGCGATCTCGGCTCACTGGAATCTCTGCCTCTTGGGTTCAAGCGATTCTCTTGCCTCAGCCTCCAAGTAGCTGTGATTACAGCTACCACACCTGGCTAATTTCGTATTTTTTAGTAGCGACAGGCTTTCTCCATGTTGGCCAGGCTGGTCTTGAACTCTTGACCTCAGGCGATCCGCCTACCTCGGTCTTTCAAAGTCCTGGGATTACAAGGGTGAGCCACCATGCCCAACGTCCTTCTACTTCTTATCACCACGTTTAGCTCAGCCATCCTCTTTTATTGTGGAACTGTGGTCCTAAGCCCTGACTGGACCCAAGTCACCCAAGGAACTATAATACTCTAAGTACCCTGGCTCCAGCCCCAAAGACACTGGTTTAAATCAATCTCTGCTGGGATCTAGGCATCAACAGTGGTTAAAACTCTCCAAGGGGCCTTGTTACCTAGCCAGAGCTGAGAAACAATGTCTTCCAGTCTCCTGCTGATTCCTGACAGCATCAAAATTCTGGGACTTCTCAGGGCCCATGCATGTCTACCTGAAAGGCCAACAGGTCTTTCAAAGCACCTTCAACTCCCATGTGTTTCCTGAGTATGAAGGATGTGTGCCTAATACTTTCCTGGTGCTGAATATCCGGAGCAAACTGACTCATGGCTTCTGCCATCAAGTGGCTTAGAATCTAACAGAGAAGAAATACACATAATATGAAGCATGCACAATAGCAGTCAATTTCTCATACGCTGAGTGCCTCACCAAGTAATAAGGACTATTCAGAGGTTGTGGACAGACTCTGAGAGACAGGGGAAGAGAACAATCATTCCACCTGCAAAGGCTGCAGAAGTCTACACAAATTCATTTCCTATCACCCTCTAACACCTCCTAGGGTAAATGGAGTTTCCAATGATTTTACTCTCTTGTCCAATGGCACTGAACTGCAGGCCCCTACGCACAGGCTGTGGCTTTCAAATAAGGACACAATTTTTCTCTCTTGTCCTATCTCTGATACCATCATCTCTGATACCCCATCTCTGAGTCAGCCTCATTTTCAGCACTAACTTAGAAAATGAATTGGATTCCTGAGCTTAAAACTGCCTTTGCAATAATGCTTCGGCCATCCATGCATGCCGGGCACAATGTCTTCTCTTTGGTGATAACCAAGACACCTGCTGATTACTCAGGACACCTCCATGCCCTTCCTGACAGATCGCAGATGGTACTCGAGACAGCTACCAAAACTGAAGAGCTGAGTCAGATGCCAAAACAATCACAAGGAATAAAAGCTGGACCCAGAATGAGGAGCAATGATTTCCCCATAAAATGGGGTGCTATCCATGCATGTAAATGTGGCTTACTGCAGTAGAAATAACACTGATTTCCTAAAATTTAACACACAGATCCATATCTATAGATATATATCCAGTTATTTACCTTTCACTTATTGCAGTTTTTCGGTCCCGTATTTTCCAGAAATGATACCCCCAGCAAAAGGAAAACAAAGTGAAACTTTCAAAAAGCGCATGCTTGTTTTTCCCATTAATGTGAAGAAAACAACAGAGAAATGGATAATCAGGAAAAGACTATTAGGATGATTTAACAACAGCCACCATAAAATGGGGTGCTATGCATGCATGGTAATGTGGCTTACTGCAGTAGAAATAACTAATTTCCTAAATATTAATACAAAGATCCATATCTGTAGATATATTTTCAGTTATTTACCTTTCACTTACTGCAAAGTTTTTCGGTGCCATATTTCCCAGAAATGGTAACCCTTAGCAAAAGGAAACCAAAGTGAAACCTCCAAAAAGGTGCATAATTGCTTCTCCCATTGATGTGAAAAAGAAACCAACAGAGAAAGGGATGATTGGGAAAAGACAAAACCTTACCATGATTTAACAACCACCACCATACAGCCCCTCGACTAATGACTTGCAAAGGCCCTAAATGAGAATCACCTGGAGGGCTTTTCACACTATTGATGCCCAAAGGGACCTTGTCTCCTAAACAAATGAATCTAAGACTTTGGGGACAGGGTCTGGATATGAGTGATGCTTCCACAGTTCACCAGGGGATTCTTAGTGCCAGGCTCCCATGATCTTACTTGGTTGTCCTCAGCATCCTATCAGGTAAATACTATTATTATTATCATACCTATTTTTATCAATAAGGAAAATGATGCTTGGACTGGCATCCCATCAGACAAGTAAAGAGCTGAGTGGAGAGGGTCTATAGAGGCTGAATTCCTAAGTCTCATGCTATACTGCCTCTGTACAGGGAAGTCTTTACAGCATGGATTGATGAAGGAGCAAGAACTCAGAGCAAAGTTACTGCAATGAGTTATCTCCTATGCTGATCAAGCGATCCCTCTGGCAGGGAGATGACAAGGCAGTCATACATTCACTTACTCAACAAGCATTCAACTTTTAACTATTAGGCACCAAACAGAGGATGGGCCGCAGGCTAGGTTATGGAGGACACATTTTGCTCCCCCTGACGTCTGGACATCACGACAGTAGTAGTGATAATATTGATACAAGCACAGAGAACATTTATTGAGAGCCCGCCATTCATCAGTTCCACTTTATACATCAAATACTGTCTCCTTGAATACTCAGACCTATTCTATAAAGTTGAAAGCTAAGGCTTAGAGAAGCTAAGTGACTTACCCAAATCCACACAGCCAAAACAAGCAAGAGCCATGGCTGGAGCTCTGGTGGGTTTGCTCTTTAGACATGTGTCCTATAGCAGAAGTCCTGACTTGATGCCACTGTCCCTCTAAATTCCTTTATGTCCATTCCTTTATGGCCATTTATCAGGTAGAGTCACAGAGGTCAAGGTAAGCTTGGAAGAAACTTCCACCATCCCCTGAAGAGACTGAAATCCTTTGACATAAACTTTCTTGACCCTTGAAGGGGCAGGAAGGTGTTTAGCCAGAGCCTAGCATTTACCATAATCATGGGTCCAACCCCAGTGACTGCATCAGAACTCCCCCCAGGCCTTAATTAGATAGGGATTCCATAACTCTTGTACTTGGGATTCATAGAAAAGCAATTTTTCCATTTGGTCTTTCCAAGGACCCTGCTGTTCGCCAGTCTAGGGAAGCAGCCCACGTTTGTGTTCCACCCTGAAGTCCGTGAAAAGCTTTCGAATCCTTCAACATTGAGTGGAAAATATTCTCATTGGAACATTAGAGAAACTTTAGAAAAACCAATAAAGTAATGGAATACAACACACACATGCCCTTTAGCTAGACTCTGTTGTCCTACCTATGTAAAGTCTCTATGTGACACATAATGGAGATACGATGAATTAATCCCTGAAAATGCAGCCTTGGAGATCCAGGGAGACGAGCAGCAGGTAACAGGGGAAAGAGTCTATCAATATGCATGAAAAAAAAAAAATCTAAGAGTGCCTTATCTCCCAGGACAAAACAGTTTGGGAGCTTTGTGGGTGATTTTTGGGTAAGTGTTTTTGTTTCTTTTTGTTTCTTGCTTAATTGTCTAAGAGCGGCAGTTAATAAAATTTTAATAAAACACACTGTATTATTTCACCTGTTAACTCAAACCAGGAATGAAGCATGTCTGGATATCTGGCAAGTCTAAATAGCTAAAGAAACATGCAGTTTTATTTCTCCTATGTACAACTTTAATTATGCTAACAGCATGTGATTCCATAGTGATCTGAATGTCTTGGTTTGATTTCTGAATAAAAACATTATTCATTATCTCCTCTAACTCATCATGTTTAAGAACTCATATGCACAATGTATGGTTATATAGTTACAGAAACAAAACAGTGAATAGACACTCTCTGTTCTTACGAAGCTTATAAACTATGACAAAAGACAAGCCACACATTGCACTAAAGCATTGGGAACAACTGCTTGAGCCTGAAATTACTAAATCAGAGAGGGGATGGGTAATGGCAGTATAAATTGGCAGGCATTCATTTATCCCAGAATTATTTACCAAGTGCCTATAATATATTAGGCACCTAATACACCAGGTATACTAGATTCTTATGACACACACATAACATTATCCTTCCTGGAGAAAAGGTAGGGGTTTTTTTTGTTTGTTTTTTATGAAACATTTTCCTCCCTCCCAATTAACTCACCAACTATTGATAAAGCATGTGGCATTGTTACTAGAAGCTCATGGGTAAGTGAGTGATTTATAAACATCAGAAAATGGTCACCTATCAAGTTAGTGATAAAATTTCAAAAAGCTATAGGCTTATTACAAATAATAAAAAAGACAGAGAAATTGTTGGAGTTTAAACTACAAGTTTATCTTAATCCTTTTTTTTTTCCACATTGGAGATTTATACTATCTCCTGTTTCTCTCAGTAAATGATGTTTCCAATGTTCAAAGCAGTGTGTGTATCACCATTAAATGCAAATGGCTGCAGTTTTTTATGCAATGGTGTACACTCTACAGGGGTCTCACTCATTAAAAAAAAAAAGTTCCAGCCCTAGGAATATCTTATATGTGATGTCTCCGGAATGACTGGAACGCATTCTTTTTTGGTTAAAGATAATTTGCAAGTGTGTGCCTGAGAGTGGAAGGTGTTTCCATAGGGTTTCACTTCTCTTTGCAGTTGCTTTCCTACTAGCAAAAGCTTTCCTTCCTTCAGTTTAATTGTACAGCATCAAAGAGAAAGCCCTTACCCACTGATAGCTTCATAGCGTGATGGTGAAGGAGAGGTCATCTGGTGTCAACAGCTTCTCTCCAGGTGACAGATTGATGGACATGGTCAACCAGGTTAAATTGCTTCTCAGGGACTTTTCATGAAGTAGCTTTGTTTCATTTTAGCTACTAGTTTCCTCAAAGGTAGAGGTGATCACTAGTTTGAAGAGGGGCAAGAGGTGATGGAATACAAGTGCTTGGAAAAGTATGCAATATGTCACAGGTGAAACAGGACCCATCTTTCTTCCATCTAAAAACTTCACCTTATGGGAAACTAGAGGACCATCGCAAACTTTTAATATTCTGCTTTCCCAGGGGGCCTAATAATTTCAAATCAGTTTCTCTTACTTGTAAATTCAAAGCCTGAAATGACGTCTGTTAGAAGAATCCTGTCTCAGTTCAAAATCAGCAGTAGTTGCAGCAACTAATAAAATTGAGGTTAGTAATGGGGAGACAAATGAGATTAAATGGTTCTAATAGAACAGCAACCATGACCTTTGCAGTTCATTTGAAATTCAGTCATCACGTTAGGAAAATAATATAGTATGGGATGGATGTTATTTTGCTTATAAGATATGTAGATCTCTAATGTGAATCTCACACTTATGAGTAAATTACAGATGTGCCAGTACTGATATATTTGTACATGCATGCACAACAATGTTTCATAATCTACTTGCAGTAATTGCCTCCCCCCCTTGACAGAAGAGAGAGAGGGTTTACGAGAACACAGAAGATAAAACAGGCAAATAATGCGCACAGTGAAACAGAATGTCAAATCTTCCCAAGTTGAGTGTATCTGGACGTGAATCTCAAATGTCCAGTCAATAATTACGACCATTAATATTTCTTATCATGTATAAAATATGGAGACTAAATAAATTAAAGTGACTAGAATAATTAACAAGAAGGACATTGAAATGAAAATGCAATTAAGATCTTTACGGTGTGCACACATGCCTCTCTGTACAAGGAACATTTTTAACCATACCTAAAGCTCTCCAGAATAAAACAGTTAAGAAATTATGGCTGGTACCTCTGGAAGCTGTGAATTATAAAAAGGCATTTTCATGAACAGAATATGGCCAACTGAGTTTTATTTTTCGGTGCAGTGATCTCTGCCTAAAGCTACCAGTTCTGCTGATTACACTGAACATCTCAAATGTCAGGGTTTTGTCGATACAGAATTCCTTCATTAGGCTCTGTTCAGCTTTCTTTCCCCCTCTCTTCCCTTGAAAGCAGGAGATACGAAGATGGAATCTCCTTGTAACCAAATCATTCCCTGCCCAAAGAGTAAGAGAATCCAGCAAGAATGCAGGACCTTTCCATTTAATTTCCTTGGCTAAATGCTTGCTATCAGCAGTGATAGCTGTTGCAGCCCTCAAATCTTCCATTCAAATCTGCAGAGTTCTACTGAAATTCTAACACAGGCAACATCTGTGCAGAACAGAGCAAGGCAGAGATTTCCTGGCCACAAAGAAATAAACACTGGACCCAAGGATGTGTACAGAAGAGACTCTGGCATGAAATCTCACTTTGGAAGAGGAACTATTGAGTGGAGGCTCTTGGCAGGTGTGGATAGACAAGGGTGGGCAAGGGTGGGCTGGGGTGGGAGACAGTGAGGTCTCCAGTGGGCAAAGCATGGGCTTTGCGCGGTGAAAGCGCAAAGCGACGGAGTGTGGCTTTCTGAGAGCCATACAAGTCTAGTTCACCATGGCTGCTATTTTACAGTTTGCAATCAGTACATTTTCAATACAGTGACTTCAGAAATAAAAGGGAGAACATAGAGGGGCAGCAAGTCTCAAGAGGTTGCATGTAATTTTACCCCTAGGTGGTGACCTCTGGGTGGTGGGAAGTGCCCAGAAATCATGTGGGTCCTGGGAAAGAAATGACACTCTCACTTCCTCCCAGTCAGGGATCACACTCTCAGCTGGGGGATTACAGCATGACCCCGGGGATGGGGAGATGTTAGCGATTAAGTCTTAATGAGATTTTCTGATAGAGAAACAGTTGGACCGGGAAAGGGTTTTCCGAAGGCAATTTCATTCAGTTTCACAACTATTTACTGAAGGACGATGGCATGCAAAGCCCAGCTCTAGACACACACAGGAAATGAAATTATACAGCATCACATTCTCAAGGAGGGTCCGATCAGAGGGGGAGATGAGACAGGACCAGAATGAGTAACAGGGAATGCCAACCATGGCATACGCCATGGGAAAAACAGAAAGGCTGTTTCCCATGTGGTCAGGGGAGAGAGACTGGAGTAGGTCTCCTGGGTGTGATGGCCTTTCGGATGCTGTAGTGGGGGATACAGAAGGGGCAGGTATGCACAAAGGCACAGATGTGTGGGTAGAAAGTTGAGAGAGCCAGTGACCCTGGCCCAAGAGTCTAAGTTAAATGCAATTCACAAGACAACCCTGTTACTGACATTGAGCACCAGTGCACATGGCCCCAGGCATTCTTTTCAATGAGGGAGGGAGCAATTCTTTACCCTAAAGGGGTGAAAATGAGTTCTTATTGGCAAGAGGGTAGGAAATTTTAGATATTACAGTGGTTTGTTGCCATTCAGAGGGCCACCATACACCAACGCACACACAGTTTACATGATATCAACAGATACACAGGGTATCTGTGGTATTAAAATTTAATGAGGGAAGCAGAATGGTGATTAGCAGGGGAAAAAAGGTCTAAAAAGGCTCCTTGGTGAAAGGTCAGCAATAATGCCATAAAAGATTGAGACAAACTAGTGCAGGCTTTCCCATGACAGCCGCCTTTGTCTTTCAAAGAGATTGAAAACTAATCTGAGGCCAAACCTCAGAACTTCTGGCAGGCAAGGTGGCTTCACCAGAGATCTGCTTGCTGACTCTGGAGGTGGGGCTTCACCTCTCTCCTCTCCAGGGCTCCAAAGGCCAGGCTTCTGGGAGCAGGGGTTACAGAGCTGGAAGGCAAAGGAGTAGAGGAGGAGAGCCAACCTCATACCATCCCCCAGCTTCTCTGCCTCCACTGAAAACAGGTCACAGATTTACATTTTACGTATTTATTTTTAACAGTGAATTTTAGAAGCTCACCACTCCCTATTAAAAATGAACCATGTCTTTTAACAGTTTATTTTAATTCCAAATTACAAAGGCAGTATGTATTCATTATGGAAATTTGGGAAATGCAAATAAGACAAAAGGAGACAATAAACTAACACCAACACACATAATCGCCCCATCCCTAAGTGAACACTTTATGATCTTATTATACTTCCTCTAGACCAGTGCTATCCAATAAGGCAAATGAAAGACATACATGGCTATTGAACACGTGAAATGTGGCTGATCTGAATTGAGATGTGCTGTGAGTATAAAAATGTACACTGAATTTTGAAGATTCAGTACAAATAATGTAAAATATAACATTTTTATATTGATTATATATTGAAATATGTCGGATATGTTATGTTAAATAAAATACATTCTTAAACATCACATGCATTTCTTTTTATTTTTTTAATTCAACAACTAGAAAAACCACTTTGCATATGTGACTTGTATTATATTTCTCCTGAGCACTGCTGGTCCAGGACTTGCTTAGGCATACACCCATACACGCACAAATATAAACATGCTTTAAAAATAGATAACATGGTGCAAATTCTTTTGCAATCTCTTTTACACTAAATATAAGCTGGACGTCTTGCCATGGCAATACATATTCATTTATTTTTAAAGTGAATGTTTAAACCTTAAATAATGTTGCTTATGTGAATACAACAAAAATGTTATTAAACCAATCCCCTGTCATCCCCCCCCATCAGTGGATACTTATATTGTTACTAAGTAGTCACTATTATTACAACTCTGCAATGAATATCCTTTTAACTAAATTATTTTGTACACAAATAATTTCCAAAGTTTCCAGAGCAGTGTGACAGAAGGGAAATAGCACTGAGTTTAAGGTCAGGCAATTTTTGGTTCATATCAAGTCTCAGGCTTTAACCAGCTATTTATCACTAAGCAAGTCGTATCTCTACCCTCACCCTCACTGTCTAAAATAGAAACAAATTTTCTGTTTTTCAAAAGTGTTGCAAAGATCAGAGATGGTGTTATTTTTGGCACATTGAGGATACTCCCTAAGCAATAGCTAACATCATTAATATATATAAAATATTAAAAACACTACTGTTATCAAGTTCCACAATTATGTACACTCAGGGCACAACAGCAAATAAAACTAAGGAAACCATAGAAAACACCTTCTTACTAAAGACTGAGCCATTAATGAGTGAACTGAAATTTGAAATGTCTAGAGAAATGATTGTACAAAATTTACTGACCATGTTCCTGAAAAATTTATACCTATTTCAGACCAAAATCACCCACTCTAGACTTCCAGTCTTTTTCTTCTTGTTTAACTTTGTATGAAATACAACATAAGGTACCATTCTAGGTACGAGTAATAATGCTTCAGAGACATAATGCCTATAATTTAGTTTTAGGATACTAACAATTGCAAAAATGGCTTGTGAATGTCTTTCTAACTTAGATTTGAACGGTTCTCACCTCCGATCAGAAGACAGAATCGAAAAGCAAAATCTCTCCTTTTTTAAGTTGCAACACAGAGAATTATATACCTGGGAGGTCCTTTGGAATACAATGATGAGTTGGCACAGTTAGAGAAATAACAAAATGGCATCTAAAATGGGTATATATTGATTTAAAACCAGACGGGAACATAATGTTTGGAATCTTTAGGGACCCCAAGTTTGTTCATCAGGCCAGTGGTATCTTGGCAATGGAGACTCTGGCTTGGATCATCAAAGCAATGTGATAGATAATCCAATAAACTCAATTAACCTGAGGAGCCCAGGGTTGATCTTGCTGCTGAATGAGTAATCCAAGGAAAGGGCTAAAGGCAAATGAGTCAAGAATTTCTTTACAGAGTGGTTAACAGTAGGAGTCCTGGCAGCCAAACAGCTTCTGCTGGGATCCTTGTTCCTCCAACAATGAACTGTGCGATTTCAGGCAAACTATTTAACTTCTCTGCTCATTGGTCTCCTCATTGCCAAACAAGGGGATCACAGGGTTGATGTGAGAATTAAAATAACAGGTGGAGGTAACAGGCTTGCTTAGCACAATAGCATAAAGCCCAAAGTGAAGTAAACTCTGAAAAACATGTCAGGAGCCTTTAAGGATTCCACCTCTGCCAAGTCCATAACATCTTTTAAAGGCAATTCTTCCTTTGCTGTCTCACATGGTGATATCCCCCTTTCCGGATACAACAGAGCACTTATATAAAGACTCTTCAGATACAGGTAATGAATGAACAAAATATTACATCCTCCAAAATGCATTTCTCAAGAGCTCTCGCGTGCAGACCTTGGACTCAGTGTTAGAGACAGAAGGTAAAGATTCCTTCCACTCATGAACTCACAGTCACAAGGAAGCAGTAAGATAAGTAATGAGAGGTTGGCACAGAATACTATGTGGTGATGGAGCAGAGGTTTCTAGGCTGCCTGAGAAGCAGGATAAGAAGAAGTGATGTCAAAGCTTAGGCAAGATGGGCAAGGAGAAATGAGCTGAGCAGAAAACAGAAAAACGGCAGGAGATGAGAGCATTCAGACAGAGGAGACGGCCAGAAATGACTCAGAGGTGACAGTGCATTTAAAATTTTACAGATAGTTAGAAGGAAGGGATGGAGAGGTCAAGAATGTATAGGTAGGTAGAGGATTGATCCTGAAGTCTCTTTGGGAACTCAGATTTTACCCTAAGGACAATGAAGAAGTTGAGTGGTTGTCAAGCCAGAGAACACCAGTCAAAGCAGTTAGAGTGAAAATGAACCAGACTAAACGAAAGCCTGACATTTCTCCTCCCTTCCTTGATGCCACTGACATCAACATGAATTTCTGAATAGCTCCACAGAACTGATGGAATGATTTGTCGATTTGACGCCCCCGGAAAATACCTGCAAATGGTGAAGCCATTGTGAACCACTAACTCTTCTGTCTTGGTCTTTGCTTCTTCCAGATAAACAAGAGAGGTGAAGAAGACACTTTACCCAACAGAGCCATCAAACAGATTGACCTAGATATGTTGGCTGTGTCCCGTGATGCTGTGTTTAAAGGTAATTATAAGAGCGTCAATGGAAAAGATGGAAGCGATGCAGAACACTCATTTACCCAGAAGGGCTTATTACCAGAGGCTTAAGATGCTGAATTTCCTTTAACGTAAGTGCATGCTTATTTATAAAATTTACAAAATGTGTGACTACACACATGCATTTTTGGAGGCTCTAAAATAATGGCTCCACCAAATATGGTTAGGTCATTCAAGTTATGGAAAGATCACTAGGTCTGAATTTAGGGAACCAGGTTCAAATCCCAGATCTGATGCTACTATGTAACATTAGCCCAGAGATACCTAATGTTATCAAAAGTGGAAATAATAATAACTAACCTAAATACCTTTAGGGCTGTGTGACTCAAATTAGAAAAAAAGAAGTAAACGAAAAAGGTTAGCTCCAGGTCAAGTTGGTGACATCAGTGAGTAAAGTAGGTAACTAAAGCACTCAGGCTATACCCAAAACATTTAACAACTACCAAAGCTCAAGAGATTGCTGTTCCTCTGCCTCCCAGGTTCAAGAGATTCTGCTGCTTCAGCCTCCCAAGTAGCTGAGACTACAGGCATATGCCACCATGCCCAGCCAATTTTTTATATGCTTTAGTAGAGATGGGGTTTCACCATGTTGGCCTGGCCGGTCTCGAACTCCTGATCTTGTAATCCGCCTGCCTCAGCCTCCCAAAATGCTGGGATGACAGGTGTGTGCCACTGCGCCCGACCCATATTGCTGTTATATTGGGTGATGGCCAAGCTTTGTTAGCTCTTCCAACTTTTAATGAAAAGCCAGAAATATAAAGGTCTATGTAAAATTTCCAGATTTTTTCAGTGCTGATGACCAATTCCAACATGAAATTGTAGAAAGAAGGCAGGGTACAAAGGCCTAAGAGCTGTCAGTCGAAGACTTCTGCCCCAGCCAGATGTGTAACCTTTACTTGTAATTAGCAAACAAAGAAATGTGAATGCAATCTGTTTCCCAGTTTGCTTATAAGTTATATTTCCACTTACTTTCAAGCCAATGGAGGAAAAGCTTGAAATTTAAAATTCTGAATGAATGAATGAAGATATGGGGGGAAACAAACAAACATCTCTCAAAGGACAACCAGCTCCTCCCTCCTTTACGATGATTTAAGAAATAAGAGTTCTCGTATCTTGCCTCTACCTGCTATTCTGAGCTGGAAAATAAATCCCTTCCTTTCCGTTCTGAATTCCAAATTGAGTAGCCATGTTTGCAGTGTGCTAGAATGCAATATCCTTCTCCACTTTCTGTCTCACCACCTAAATAGTGTACAGCTTTTGCATTTTCCTTGAAGGCTCCCTTTAAGAATCACCCAGTGCCCCACTGTTGGTGGGAATGCAAATTAGTACAGCCATTATGAAAAACAGTATGGAGGTTCCTTAAAAAATTAAAAATAGAACTACCATATGCTCTAGCAATCCCACTACTGGGTATATATCCAAAGGAAATGAAATCAGTATTTTGAAGGGATATCTGCACTCCCAGGTTCATTGCAGCGTTATTCACTAGAGCTAAGATATGGAATCAACGTAAGCGTACATCGACAGATGAATGGATATGGCTGGGAGTTGTGGCTCATGCCTGTAATCCCAGCACTTTGGGAGGCTGAGGTGGGCATATCACTTGATGTCAAGAATTTGAGACAGGGCTGGCCAACATGGTGAAACCTCGTCTCTACTAAAAATACAAAAATTACAAAAATTAGCCAGGCGTGGTGGTGGGTACCTGTAATCCCAGATACTTGGGAGGCTGAGGCAGGAGAACTGCTTGAACCCTGGGGGCGGAGGCTGCAGTGAGCCAAGACTGTACCATTGCACTCTAGCCTGGACAACAGGAATGAAACTCCATCTCAAAAATAATAATAATAATAATAAAAGACAGATGAATGGATAGAAATGTGCTCTATATGTCCAATGGAATGTCATTTAGCCCTAAAAAGAGAAAAATTCTTGTCAAATGCACCACCATGGATGAACCGAGAGGATGTCATGTTGAGTGAAATAAGCCACACACAGAAAAACAAATACTGAATGATTTCACTTACATGCAGAATCTACAAAAGTTGAACTCAGAGAAGTAGGGAAGAGAAGTTTGGGTACCAGGGGCTGGGGTGGGACTGGGCTTGGTGAGGATTGGGAAGATGTTGGTCAATGGATGCAAAATTTCAGTTAGACAGGAGGAAGAATTTCAAGAATCTTTTGTTTAACATGGTGACCATAGTTAATGACATGTCTTGTGTTCTTGAAAATCACTAAAAGAGTAGATTTTAAGTCTTCTCACCACACAAAATAAGTTAAGTATAAGAGGAAATACATGTATTAATTAGCTTGACTTAGCTGTTCCACAATGCATACATATTTCAAAACATTACACTATACATGATAGATGCATACCATTTTTGTCAATTCAAAAAGTTAATTTGTTATTTTTTTTTAGAAGAATCACCCAGTGTCCTAAGTTCCCTAAAAGAAAGAGTGAGTAGCCAGAGACACTGCAGCCCTCTTGACAGCCGACTCTTTGGTAGAATGACATAAAGGTCATATCCAGTGTGACTCTCCCAGGTAAATACATTCATATAAAATGCCCTGGGTATGTAAAAAATTCTGAAAAACACAGTAGGATGTTCTTCAATAGTCTAATGGTAAAATACACTCCTCCAAACACTTGCTCAGTGTCTGCTGTGTACATAGTTATAATGCTGGTCCCTGGGGTATAGACTCTCAGTCTTTGCCTTCAGGCAGTTTGCTTTCATGGAGGGAGGGGATAAAAACTAATTAAACCAAAGAGAAGGTAAGTATAATCACAGCAGTTGAGGCTGGAGCTTAGGGGATGAAGCAGGAAACTCCTGTGGCTCAGTTAGGAAGGATTTCACTCAAAAGACACACATGAAGAAATGGCTTTATATCATCAAGCTGGCTTTAGAACATGTAATCATTGTGTCAGCATCTATGGTCACCAATAAACTATTAATATAAGCATCCCATGCTCCCAGGAATGGAAAAAATTCATCTGTTTTATTCTCCAATAGTATTTTTCACCTAATGGCTAATCTATAAAAGTCTACTATGTGAAATCATCCTTCACATACCATTTAAAAACACATCTGAATTTTTAAAATAAAACATAGAGACACATCTCTCAAAAATCACTAAAAGGCATGAAAGACATGAAGAAGCAGATTTTCCCAGAAGAAACACAACTGGTTCAAACCCTATGGGGAAAAAGGGGGAAAAATTCTAATAGTTACCAAATACATGCAAAACAACTAGGTTCTATTTTTTATCAAAATGGCAATTGGAAAGGATTTTATAATGCTTCTCTTCATTATTAAAGGAGATTTAAGAGAAGGAGTCTCTTAAACACTACTGTTGAGAGTGTAAATTGGTTTAACCTTTCTGAAGAGATAATTTAACAATGTGTATCAAAAGGCTTAAACATTTGCATAACCTTTATTCAAGTATTTCCACTTGTAGGAACTGATTCCAGAAAGTCCTGAGTGTGCTTGAGATATAGACACAGTGTTGCTCATCACTGTCGGTTTGTTATGGTGGAAAACCAGAGATAACAGAAGTAAAAGCTCAGCAATTAGGATTGTGCAAAACATAAAAAATAAATAAAAATAAATCTGGTACCTCTCAATGGTTTTATTCTTCAGCCCTTACCTTATTCTTACAGCCTTTTTTTTTTTTAGAAAGAAGCCTATGAAGAAGGAACTTTTTCATAGTATATAGCTGTATTAAAAACTACAAAACATATAAACAATTGATATACAATGTGGGAAGTCAGAGAGAGAGAGAGAGAGACTTGAGAGAATGCAGATAGCTGGAAAAATGCTTTCTCCTTGGGAATGTAAGTAAAATTGATGCAAAGCTCCAATTTCTATGGCCTTTGGGAGTCTAGAGATGTTTCCCGGTTTCTGCAAATTCTAAGGTAGTTTTTATTCTTATTGTCCTCCAGTCTCCTCCTATCTTATTTATTCTCTCTCCATTGCACCATTTTTTGGTCCCTCAAAAAGAAAGAAAAGAAACAAAGAAAAAGAAAATGAAGGGAAGGGAGAAAGGGGGTAATGGAAACAAATCCACCCTGCAAAAACATTTAAAAATGTGGTCAACTTAGCTGAAGGTTGGTGGTCATATCACCTGATCCCCAGCCTTCTGTTCTTTTCAGCATGGATTCCTTTCCTTCCCTCCCCCATTTCTCTCTTCCCTTTCCTCTCCTATCAGCCCTATTCCTGGAACTCTACATTTCCCCTCCCTCTATTATGCAGAGCAGTGCTGTATTCCCTGGCTCCCCACTCTCAATCTTGCAAAATAAAACCTATCTGGGATTCCACAAATAAAGGGACCTTTCCTAGAACAAAATGCTGCTACCTGCCTTTCTTGGATGATGGCTATTGGCTACACATAGCAACATTTGCCTTGTTTTATATATATATATATGGTTTTATATATATATATATGTTTTATATATATATATATATATATGGGTAAAATATACCTACAGATTACAAACAGATGGTAAACTATTACTCACAAAGGCAACTGTTATAAATAGCATTTTCCCTGATATATCTCTACCTAGACATATAGAAAAATCAATTAATGGCAATGCTAATTCACATTATCTGTGGATGATGAATAACAAGCAATTCTAATTTTCTTGGTGCTTATCTGCAGTACTTGAATTTCCTATAAGCAACTAGTAATGCTTTTATAAAAAAAGAAGGTCAAAAACCAAGTTCACTCACCATAAAGAAGAAATGCCTAGTTATGGAAGGAAGGTGGCTCACAGCTGAGATGACAGGTAAAACCATCTGTGATGGGTGAAATTAAGTAATGCTACCCTTAATTCAGCTAAGCCAGCAAGTGTAAGCATGAAAGTCTCTGTTCATTCAGATCCTACCTTTTTCCCCCAAAGGACTGGAAAGATATGAACAGGCGCAGCTAGAAGATTCTGCACAAATGTATTCTGATACCCACACAGGGCATCCTACCAGAAGAGTCAATGATGGAAAAGGGCCAACAGCACAGTCCTTTATGAACAGGGATGGGAGTGAGTAGAATAGAGTAGAATAGGGAACAAGAATCCACAGAGACATTCATGAGCCACTCACTGTGTTAATGCTTTGTAGACCCTTTTCTAAACATCACAGGGACCTTATGAGAGACCTGGTAGTATCCTCAACTGAGAGGAAAACCAAGGCTCAAAACAGAGCCAACTCCCTCTGATGTCTTTGCCTTAATTCAGAATTCTTTCCATAATCAGGGTTGTTCTTCCTTCCAGAACCATATTCAATTTTAAGTTAACTTTTACTTTAGGTTCAGAGGTCCACGTGCACGTTTGTTATACAGAGAATTGTGTTATGGGAGTTTGCTGTACAGATTATTTCATCACCCAGGTGCTAAGACTAGTACTCATTAGTTACTTTTCCTGATTCTCTCCCCTCCTCCCACCCTCTACCCTCTGTTAGGCCCCAATGTGTGCTGTGCCCCTCTGTAGGTCCATGAGTTCTCATCACTTATTTCCCACTTCTAGGTGACAATATGTGGTATTTGGAACCACATTTTTTTTTTCTTTTTTGTGAGACACAGTCTTGCTCTGTCACCAGGCACCAAGCTGGAGTGCAGTGGCACAATCTTGGCTTACTGCAATCTCCGCCTCCTGGGTTCAAGCAATTCTCCTGCCTCAGCCTCCCGAGTAGCTGGGACTACAGGCGCTCACCACCACGCCCAGCTAATTTTTGTATTTTTTGGTAGAGACGGGGTTTCACCATGTTGGCCAGGATGGTCTCGATCTCTTGACCTCGTGATCCGCCCGCCTCGGCCTCCCAAAGTGCTGGGATCATAGGGGTGAGCCACGTGCGCCTGGCCGGAACCACATTTTAAAATACTCAGATGCACAGCACCAAGCTTGCTCCTTGCAGTGAAAATGTACCTTAACCTGGATTTAAAGAGGCTATGTTTCCTGTATTCCAGTTCAGTTAAATTAAGAGATGTGTAATGATAAGCACTCACTAATGTATTCTTAAAATCACATCATTCCTAAGTCAGGATATACATTCATTTAAGTATGACCTGGGAACTTTTAGCTTTTGCTAACATAAAACTATCCATTACTTTCCTATTATCGTAGCATGTACTTGGTCTTACAGAAAAATAAGTTATTATCAACATGAGCTAATACTTACTGAGTCAAAGTTGAACTCCAGATCTGCCATCCTATCACATACCAGGAACTTAACAATCATTATCTTGCACAATTCTTAGTGTGTGGTAGATCACTTTAGAGAAATATTCGCTCCCTTTCCACCTCCATACGCAGAGTATACTTTGCTACCCCTTGGCTGTGGGTGTCCCTGTCTGTGAGACTTGCTTTGGTTCAGAAATGTTAGCTGGCAGTTGGTGTGATGCAGTTAAAGGCTTGAAGGTGTTTACACAATGAAAGGTTCTCTTGCACTTTTCCATCACCACGAGAACATTTCTGGGCTAGCTATGCCTCCACAGCAGAGGACATGAGACACAGGGACCAGAGTTTCCTCCAAAGCTGTGCCTCCTCACTTGATAGCCAGCTGATATGCAGGCACATGACTGACTACAGCCTAAATCAGGGTCCCCATTGTACTCCAGACACACACACTAAGCTAATGCTTACTGTTGCCTGCCAATTAGATTTGTGATTGCTGGGGAGCAACAGCAAAAGAACACAGAGAGTATCCTAATGTGGGAGACAACGTTCTCATTCCTGTTTTAAAATGGGAAAAGTGAGGTTTTGGAGGTTATATAATTTGCTTGCCTGGTGGATGGCAGAACTGGAGTTCGACTTTGACTCTCAAGCCTTTATGCTGTAACTCTCTTTGATTAGTCAGTCAGCCAGTCATTGAACCCGATATTTAAATAAGCATCTGGGTGTGCTAGGTAGGCGCTGTCCTTGGTGCTGATGATACAGCAGTCGGCATAACAGAACTCCAAGAGTTCAGTTTTACCGGTAAGGACAGGGAAGCAATAATTGCATTCAACCTTAGTGAGAAGAGGGAGGTGACCATACAGGCTGATAATAAATAGACGGGCAACAACAAAAAGCCCTAGGTTCAGAATAAGCTTGGCGTTTGTGAAAAAGAAAGGATATCACCATGGCTTGCTATAGTTATAAGGAAGAGGGTGGAGAGAGGCCAAATAATGCAGAGCCTGAAAGCAACATCAGGAGTTTGATCTAATTCTACTTTCAACAGGAAGCCACTAAAAATTTCATAGATGCAAGAGGAAAATGCTCTGGTTACCATTTCAGAACAATCTCTGTGGCTGCTTTGCTATGGGCAGATGCCATGGAGCAAGGATGGAGACAGGGAATCCAGGAAGGGTCCTGCTGGAACTGCCCAGGTGAGAGGTGGCTGGATTGCACTGGATTAGGGTGGTGGCTGTGGAGAGGCTGAGGACTGCCTCCAAATTTCCTCTCAAAAGTAGTCCTAACTTCCCTAGTTCTAAATTAGTCTTGGCTTCAGCAAATTAGAACAAAACATTTACCAGCTTAAGTATCAAACTAAGTTATGAAAAAAATCTCTCAAAATATTTGCTTCGAGTAAAAGCAAAAACATGCTCAGCAGTTGTGGAATTAGTCATTCACCTAAGGTGGGTGATAATTTATGCCACACTTGAAGTGGAAAAAGAAATTTCTATTTATACTGCAATCTATACTTTTTTTTTTTTTTCAGGGATGGGCTAATTGTGTTTGTTGAACTGTTTCAAGTTGCTATGGGCTGGGAGAATTGAGTATCTATTTGCAAGACTGTAGGGATTAAATTAGATAAACCCAAAGGGAAAGTAATTGGTAATTTGTGAAGAGTTGCATGAGTGTATGAAGTACTGTCTAAAGCACTATGAAAAACTGATGGACAGAGAGGACAACCTGAAGTTATTTTCTCTTAAAAAAGCAACTTTTTCTCTAATTCTGAGTATCCTTAAGTGAGCAAGTAAACATCTTTCAACAAACAAACAAACAAATAAAAACATAAGGCTAAGTAGGTTTGTTTATCAACATAGGTCTTTCTCTAGCTCTCCAAAAGTTTAACATCTCAGAAAAGTTTTAAGAATCAGATTTAAAATTTTATTTATCTTTGCTTTGTTGATTATAAAAATATGTTTTACCAATCCTAATAGTCTCTGTTGGTCAATACTGGTGAAGTGAAGACCAGATAACCTCCCCAGATACGTTTTGTTTGACCCAAACAGGGTTTCAAACATTCAGTTAATACCAGGTGATGCGTTGATAGGTACAGCAAACCATCATAGCAGATGTTTACCTATGCGACAAACCTGCACGTTCTGTACATGTACCCTGGAACTTAAAAACTAAAAAATTAAACAAAGATTACAGAAAACAGAAGATAATGAAATAACATCTTCAAAGCTCACAAAGAAAATAATTCAAAATCTAGAATTCCATATATATATATATGAAATTATTTTTCAAAAATAAATATAACCTACTTCTTTTTTTAGTTATGATCTAGAGAAACGTGTAAGGCCACTGTTCAATGTTATCAATAAAAATAATCTAGACTAAGTAAAAACAATTAAATGGAGCTACTACATCTGGAAATCAGACTTTTCAGACTATCTTGAGTAAACAATCAGAAAGTCTGGTATATTCCTATTTCACAAAAAATGGAATACATCTGAAGAGCAGCCACACTGTGAAGGCAGGCATGAGCTCCTCACTTTGCCACAATCCCCACTGTTCCCTATTGTGCCTTTGACATGAAACATCAACTGCCAATTAGCTTCACTTGGGATATGGAGTTTTTCTTACAGCAGAGGAATATCTCTTTTCAGCCCCATCATGAGGTAAAATGGGAACGTGGAAACAAAACCAAGACAGTTATATGTTTGATGACCCAGGCTTGCCTCCTTCAGGTGTGATGACCTCCCAGCTCTGGATTTAATATCTCTGATCTTTACACACTACACAATATTGAAAGAAAGTCAGTGAAAATTGGAAAGTACCCACAAGTTGTATACCATACATTTTACAGGTTTAAGCAGTAACATGGGTTGGATATTGACTATAATGTGAGCCCTAGGCCAACCCCATTGTGTCCTAATTAAAGTTCCCGTTCTCCAGTAGCAAAGCAACTGCTGAAAGCGACCGCTGGCTCTGACTCCAATGGAAGCCTGCCAAAAATACAATCCTACTTAAGAAAACTGAATATGATTTTGCAAAGAGGATGGCCAAACTTGATCTCAATATGACAAGAAATGACAAAGATGTGTGCTGAAATGGCTGGCTCAGGAAAAAGGACCAGCATGGTCTATGGGGATGCATCTTGAGGGTTTGAAGAAGTTGCTCAAAGGCCAGCAACTTTCAAGATCAACATAATCTCAAAGACTAAAGTGTAGTTTACACAAAGCCTGAGGGTGTTTATTTTTTGGAAGACTTTGGCATTTTCCTAGAACAGACTCTGAGGAAGAGATTAAAGATATGTTATAATAAATGTTCATTTACTTTAAATATTTTCTCTGGAGTTACCCTTTGATGACAATATTGCTATTTAAAATTAAGCTGAAGATTGACTTAAGAAACAGAAAAATGTTTTATTACATAATGATTATTTTTAATCTTGCTGTGAACACAAAGATCATTTTGAGATAATGATTTAAAAGCTGTGAACATTCTCTCCAGGAAAAAATAAAATAAATATATGTTAGATGTAGAGTATTGTATGTGACTTCAGAGGTTTAATGGATCTCTTAAATCCATGAGAAATGAAGAGTTTTGATTATGTGAAATCCCAGATTACAACATAATCAGTAAGAACAAATAATAAGGGATGGGGTGCAGTGGCTCATACCTCTAATACCAGCACTTTGGGTGGTTGAGCAAGGAGCATCACTTGAGCCTACTAATTCAAGACTAGCCTGGGAAGCATAGTGAAACCCTGTCTCTACCAAGAAGAAGAATAAAACTAGCTGGGTGTGATAATGCATGCCTGTAACCTAGCTACTTGGGAGGCTGAGGTGGGGAGATCACTTGAGCCCCAGAGTTTTGAGGCTCAACACTACGCTATGATCATGCCACTGCACTACAGAACTGGGTGACAGAGTCAGAGCCTGTCTCAAAATGTATTAATAATAATAATAGTAAAGAATATGGGGTCAAATTCCTGGGGTGGCCTTCTGCTTAGCCACACCATATGTGACCTTTTTAAGCCTCAGTTTCTTCACCTACAAACAAACATAACGCCAACCAAAGATAATGTACCTTTCTTCCACACCTTTTTGTTTTGGAATACATTTTACAAAGTGACCATGATGTCCCCATTTCATACATAGAAGCACTAAAGCTCAGAGAGGTCTAATTACTTGCCTAAGGTCACACAGCTGTCACGTGTCACACTCTGACCATGCTCATAGGATTGTTTGGAGAATACATTCATGCCAAGCGCTTGGAATAGCTGTTGGCACACAGCAAGAGATCAATAAGTGTTTGCTGAACATTCACTTTCTGATTTAATACTGGCTGCATTACAATTTTAATGAAAACATTCAAATGTATTTTATATGGATATTCCCAAGATGTGCCGCTAATGATGAAGAATAAAGGGAATATATTATTATCTTACCAATTTATATTAAAAATGCCAGTTAAAAAACTGACATCCTGAAATCCAAGTAACAAACACAAGAGGAGAAGGAGGAGAACAAATGGAAGAAGATAAAGAAGGCAAACAGGTAAGGCCAACAGGGTCCCACAGGCTGGATGGAAATGTTGAAAGGTAGCCCTTGCAAACTGTTCACACACTCCACATCTCTCAAACCAGCACAGTCCATATCTGGCAAAGACAATCGGGTCTCAATCAATAGATCAACCATTTGGCTGAGCTGTTTAACCAGTTCTTGCAGACAACTAGCCAGTCCATCCCTATCCATCATGCACATGGTCAAACTCTCAGTCAGAAACCTGGTCCAACTGGCTGCTTCAGGTCACATGGATGCAAATCAGGAAGCATGGATATTTGACTGAACTGACTGAATGCTGAGCAGCCTACAGCTGTCACCTCGGAAAGTTTCTTCAGTTTATGTTCGGCCAATGACCAAGAGACCTCCCTATGTCCAAGCTGCCATGTGATCCAGAGCATTCTATTTATTTAGTCAATGTGTAATGAGGATGCAGGGGGAGGTACACTTTATCTATAAAATCAACAAGTGGTGAGATTAAAGGAGCAAGCTTTTCTGTATCCAGAAGACCTTAAAAACCCAAAAAGACACTCCTTTCATGAACACCATGACCCTTGCAGGGTCAGCTGCCCTTTAAAGAAACACGGCTGAATTTGACCCTTCTCAGGGGATTAGGGTGCATCCAGGAATAGGGCATTAGGAATCCCTCCAGCACTTCAGTTTTTCTTAAATCTAGACATTGGAAACACTTCTCCTTCTCAACATTTTGGCTCACCTTTTTGCAACTTTCTGCCTTCTTCCACACCTGTTTTTTGGGAATAAATTTTGAAAAATGATCATGATATCTCCCATTTCAAATACAAAAGAACTACAGCTCAGAGAGATCTAGTTTCTTGCCCAGGGTCACACAGCTGTCATGTGGCACAAACTGTCTGCATCAAAAGACACCTGCCTCTCCCATGATCATATGTCCTGCCTGTTATTACTTATTTTTTCATGTGTTTTATTCATTCATTTTCACGCAAGTTTGTCTCTGAATTTTCAGTGAATGCTCTTGTCAGTCCTTTGGGGGAAAACTACTTAGCAGACAATAGTTTCCATGTTTGTTATAGTAAGTGCATGACCTACACATATATGAGTTTCTCTGTGTGCATGTATGTCAACCAAGAAGCAGAGGTTCTCAACAGAGAGAAAATTTTCCCTTGCCTTGACATTTGGAAATTCCTGGTGACTTATCAATTATTGTTACCACTGTGATGCATAATAGCATCTAGTGGTCAGGGACACTGCACAAACAAAAATTATCAGTCCAAGATATCAATAGTATCAAGGTTGAAAACCCTTAAATATATACACACACATATTCATACATGTTTATTTAGGTATATATGCACTCATGTATTTATATATATACAAATCATATATATTTATATGCATATATGACTGTATACATATTTATATATTTAATATATGCATAAACATATATATATATATGTGAGTAGCTTCATTTATAGATAGATTGAGAGAGAGAAATAAGGAAGAATGAGAAAATGGGCATGTGTGTGTTTGTGTATATGCATATATATATGTTTGTCCATTTGTATCACATTTGTCATCCAGGTGTGGATTTTTTTGTAATGCACTCTAACTGAAAATATGACAGAGATAAAGAAGAAATCTGTTTTTTCTTATTATGAACTCTAGATAAAACATTTAAAGTAACCCTCTTGCAATGCCCCAACCCAAATAAAATTCATAAAAGTTCCTGCCATAAAAGTGTTTTCTGTGAAATTTTAATAACTTTCAAAATGCCCTGCCCAGAAACATTTTAGTCATCTTGAATGAACCAAAGGGTTTAATTAAACAACCACACTTAGATGTTGGAATGTATAATTTGCCCAGTGAACTGCAAATCCCCTAATCCTACAGGGAATCACTTGCTCTTTCCAAGATAGTCGAAGGGGCCAGGAGGTGACTTGCTTCCTGCTTGGGCCACGTCCATTACTCAAGCTGAGAGAATTAGAATAAATAGTAGCACGGAGACTGAGGTGCCAGAATTCAGCTAATGAGAATAAAAACTGTATGTGATTTATGGTAGAGGTGGGGCAATACATTTCAGGGTTTTGAATAATCAATCCTCCAGTGGATTTTTCATTTTCCAAACGCAGGGGGATACTTGTGTCTCAGTTCCCAAGCCAGAAATGGCAATCTGATATAAACACTAAAAACTGCACTTAATAAAACTTCTTTTCCAACCCAAACCCACTGGCTTAATTTTCATCATAACCAGAACAGATACTGTTATACATTAAGGCAACTGTTTGATAAGGTGTCGGAGAAAAAGCAGAATGTCACAACAAAGGAAGAAACTTTTTGTGCTGCTATGTTTAACACATAAAGCTACATTAATACTCTAAGAAGAGTTTCAAAAAACAGTATTTGACCGGGCGCTATGGCTCATACCTGTAATCCTAGAACTTTCAGAGGCTGAGGCAGGTAGAACGCTTGAGTCCAGGAGTTTGTGACCAGCCTGGGCAACACGGAGAAACCCCTATCTACACGCACACGCCACGCGCGCCACACACACACACACACACACACACAAACCTACAAAAATTAGATGGGTGTGGTGGTGAATGCCTATAGTCCTAGCTACTCGGTAGGCTGAGATGGGAAGATTTCTTGAGCCCAGGAGGTTGAGGCTGCAGTGAGCTGTGACTGCGCCACTGCACTCCAGCCTGGGTGACAAAGTGAGACCCTGTCTCAAAAAAAAAGAAACACCAAAAACCTAGTATTCAAAGACAGAAATCAATATAATAAAATAACATACTCCTCCTTCACCTGTAACATGTTTCTTTAACATGCACTATACATATCAAATGGCAATTTTCCCTTAAACTGTAAGGGCCTCAAATGATCATAGATGATGACACACAAGTATAACATAGTGAAGATCCATTCATTAATACATGTAAAGTACCTATAACAGTGCCTGATGTACACTGTTCCATAAACTTTCATCATTATTATTATATTATTAAATCTTATAGTTCCAGCCAGATGCAGTGGCTCACACCTGTAATCCCAGGACTTTGGGAGGCCAAGGCAGGAGGATCATCTGAGGTCAGGGGTTCCAGACCAGCCTGGCCAATGTGATGAAACCCCATCTCTACTAAAAATATAAAAATTAGCTGGGTGTAGTGGCACATACCCATAATCCCAGCTACTGAAGAGGCTTAGGCAGGAGAATTGCTTGAACCGGGAGGCAGAGGTTACGGTGGGCAGAGATCAGGGTGTTGAAAGCGAGACTCCATCTCAAATAATAATAATCTTATAGTTTCAACAAGTAGGAAGTTTTGGAATTTCAGGACAAGTGAAATGTTAATCAACATTGAGAAATGTTTTCTTTAGCACAATGAGCTATATGGGCTCAGTTTTCAAGTAGTAGTTTCAAGTAGAAAAATGAATATAAATGATATTTATTTTCTTCTTTTAAGCCACATGCCCCATTTTCATCCCTAAGTGAATTATTGCTGATTCAAAGAAAAGTGAATACAACATCAGCAAATTCTAACCAGCTAACTGCCTAGATCAAAGGCCCAGAAGAGTAAAATAATCATCTAATATAAGACAAATGAGTTCTCACGGTCTTATCAGGGGGCAATAATGCCTCAAAGCAGCTCAGTGTTTTCTGTTTTTATCTTATTCTTTCACACATGCAAATGGGCTTGACAGGACAATTACACTTGTTGAGGTCTCATCCCAGCTGATTCCAAATTTTCTTTCTTTTTTTCTTTTTTTTTGAGACAGAGTCTCCCTCTGTTACCCAGGCTGGAGTGCAGTGCTGTGATCTCGGCTCATTGAAACCCCCACCTCCTGGGTTCAAGCAATTCTGGTGTCTCAACCCGTCAAGTAGCTGGGATTACAGGCATGTACCACCACACCTGGCTAATTTCTATATTGTTAATAGAGATGGGATTTCACCATGTTGGCCAGGCTGGTCTCAAACTCCTGACCTGAAGTGATCTACCTGCCTTGGCCTCCCAAAGTGCTGGGATTACAGGCTGATTCCACCTTTTCCTGGGCATCCTGGCATTAACAGTCCCTACATCAATGGCATAAGTACCCCATCCCATATCAAACTGTACATTTTAGGAAAGACAAGGGAAAAAGGAGAATAAAAAGACACACACATGTATGTTCATTGCAGCACAGTAGCAAAGACGTGTAATCCACCAAAATGCTCATCAATGACAGACTGCATAAAGAAAATGTGGTACATAAATACACTATGGAGTGCTATGCAGCCATAACAAAGAACAAGATCACATCCTTTGCAGGGACATGGACAAAACTGGAGGCCATTATCCTTAGCAAACTAACACAGGAACAGAAAACCAAGCACAACATGTTCTCACTTACAAGTGGGAGCTAAATGATAAAACACATGGACACATAGAGGGGAACCACCCATACTGGGGCTTCTTGGCAGGTGGAAGTTAGGGGAGGGAGAGAATCAGGAGAAATAACTAATGGGTACCAGGCTTAATACCTGGGTAATGAAATAATCTGTACAATAAACCACCATGACACAAATTTACCTATATAACAAGCATTCATTTATACCCCTGAAGTTAAAATAAAAGTTTAAAAAAAGAGAGAAAGAAATGCATATTCATCTTATTGGAGATTTGGAATGTGGAAGGTAGACAAGATAGGAAGAACACAGAAGCAGCCCTTCCACAAAGTGTGTTGTGTAGCCCAAGGTTTGAAGGATGAGGACGGTTACGTAAGAAAAAGTACTAGGTAAATATTCCAGGCAGGGGAAATGACCCATGTAAAGGCCTCGTGGAGGCAAAAAGCAGAATCTGTTTCAAGAACTTAGAAAAGGGCAGCTATCAGATGTGCAGAAAACAGAATTTACTTCTTGTTTTTTAAAACCATTTTAAGCCTGAAATTTAGTAGTGTTAAGTACATTCACACTGTCGTGCAGCCATTCTCAACATTCATCTCCAGAACTGTTTTCATCTTGCAAAACTCAAACTCTGTACCCAACCCTTTCCCATTATATAGCCCCCTGCAACCACCATTCTACTTTCCGTCTTTTTTTTTTTTTTTTTTTTTTTTTTTTTTTTGAGATAGAGTCTCCCTCTGCTGCCAGGCTGGAGTGCAGTGGCGCAATCCCAGGTCACTGCAACCTCTGCCTCCCAGGTTCAAGTGATTCTCCTGCCTCAGCCTCCAGAGTAGCTGGGACTACAGGCTGCCACCACCATGCCCGGCTGATTTTTGTATTTTCAGTAGAGACGGGGTTTCACCATGTTGGGTAGTATGGTCTTGATCTCTTGACCACGTGATCCATCCGCCTTGGCCTCCCAAAGTGATGGGATTACAGGCATCAGCCACCGCGTCCGGCCTCTACTTTCTGTCTTTGTGAATTTGACAACTCTAGGCATCTCATGTAAGTGGAATCATGCAATATTTGTTTTATGGTCACTTAGTAGAATGTGTTGCAGCATGCGTCAGAATCTCCTTTTTTTTTTTTTTAATTTTTTGAGACAGGGTCTTGCTTTGTTGCCTAGGCTGGAGTGCAGTGACATGATGTGGGCTCACTGCAACCTCCACCTCCGGGGTTCAAGCAATTCTCATGCTTCAGCTTCCTGAGTGGCTGGGATCACAGG
The DNA here is from genome assembly GCA_036589455.1 of Ateles fusciceps. Classification (NCBI taxonomy): domain Eukaryota; kingdom Metazoa; phylum Chordata; class Mammalia; order Primates; family Atelidae; genus Ateles; species Ateles fusciceps. Next base: position 3,455,072 of record JAZHEH010000903.1, read on the forward strand.
TATGTGCCACCCTGTCCAGCTAATTTGTCTATTTATAGTAGTTGAGTTTTCACCATGTTGGCCAAGCTGGTCTCAAACTCTTGGTCTCAAATGATCTGCCTGCTTTAGCCTACCAAAATGTTGGGATTACAGGTGAGAGCCACTGTACCCGGCCAGAATCTCCCTCATTTCTAAGACTGAATAATATTCCATTGTATGAATATACCACATTTTGTTTATCCACTTGTATGTGCATGGACGCTTGGCTTGAGAAAGCAGATTTTACTTCCCTAAGTCACCTATATGGAGAAAGGCAGAGTTGAAACATGAAGCCTGTTAGTCCAACTCTAGAGTCTGGGCACTTGGATTTTCACTTTGCTCATTCCATTGTGCTTCAGGCTAATGAGATATGTAGATATATGTCAAATATGTAAATGAGTTACAATCTGTGCAGCCTTTAGAGCAGTGCCTGGTCCAGAGACAAAACTACAGAAGGATCATTTCAAATTGTTATTATTAATTATTATTGTATGTACAGAACACTCAATTAAGGGCATGGCCAAAATCCATTGTGCACTCTGATGCCTCATACAAATGCTCAGCAGACATGGAGGGAGTGAGGACAGAAGAGCTCATGGTCCCCGATAGGACCAGCTGAACCAGCATGTGGTCTTCTGGATTACAAGGCAAGCACCCAGATGCCAGGCAAGAGAAGTTATTTTCTGTGATGGCATCTGGCACGCTGGCCTATCCCAGTGACATTTGGGTTGGCGGCCGTGTTGCAGCCCCTGGGAAGTTTTGGAAAGTAGCTGGCTGCCCCCCAAACCCAACACTGCTCTCTGCCTCTCCTGAATTCCTCTCTTGCTGATGGGTGATGCAATAACCTCTCCCTTCTAGTGAAAGAATGGCTTCCCTCTTCCAAAGCCAGCATACCGTAGTTCCACTTAGTTTATAAACCACGGCATAGAGGCAGGCAGATCATTCATAGCGATGCTGCTAGAAATCCTCCCAACAACAGCCATTCTAGAGAAGGTGAACTAAATCCCGCGTGCTTCCAGTGAACCTAGTCTTTGCCGAGAACAAGACCCGTTGACAAACCCAGGCACGAGGACTGTCTGCCTTATCACTGACTGCATTTTCAACGACTGCTGAATAATTCAGGCCACTGAGGGCTGGTGCATACTTCCAGTGGTAGAGAAATTGGAAAAAAAAAAAAAAAAGTTACTAAATTACTGCTGCAAACTACTATTAAAAGTCACAAAGACCATATCACTATTTGGGACGTTGACTGCAATGCGCTACCTTACAAAGCAGTCATTTTCAATGTAGAGATATCAGTTCATATGACAGTAATTACCAAAACAGATGGGAAAAAAGCCAAAAGTAGAATCCTAATGGCAATGGGATGGATGCATCTGGGAACCATGGAGCAGAAAGAGATTCTGCCAGATTGCATGACAGCTGAGAGGAGAACAGGAGGCCGGGTGCTGTGCAAGTGAGAACCACCTAAAAGAGGGTATGGCCCTCTAGACAAAACGGGAAGGGGAGAATTGCTCTACTTTTCGCATACATGATCTCCTTCTCTCTCTAAATTGAGTTGAAACAATATGGTGTTAAATACATCCTATTAACCCTGGTTCTCACCTCATAGAAGGTGCTTGGGCTTCCCTTCAGAATGTAAAATATGCCACTTCAATATTTGCTTTGATCTTTATATATTAAATACGAGCAGATTAGCACCTAACAGAAGCATTCCCTAGGTGTACAGGATAGGACCCAAACAAGCAAACAGTCTAATTTCTGACATGTTGAAGAGCTAAGCTAAGTCCGGAAAGACTATCAACAGCATCTTTTTGATCTGAGGGACTATTTATACAAAATGACCAGGGTCTAGTTACATCTCTCCAGCTACTAATCAGTGATGGTTCAAGCCAGAAAATGCACCCTTTCTAATGAATATTGAAATTGGCTGTCATTAAGGGAGAACATTCACAGGAGGGCAAGGAGACAGTGATCAATATTTATATGGATCCACACTGCTTCATTGATTAATAGCCTTCAACTGTAAAAATGGGAATAGCGAGAATAAGGCATTATTTTTTTTTGTGCAGCCTGGCGCAGGATATTACTTAGATTTAAACATTTTAAACAATCTTTGGTCAACCCATAATATATAAATTGCAAGGCAGCGAAAGAGACAACCTCTCTCCATCCCTCAAAAAGAACATTCTTAACATCACAGGAGAGAGAGGCATCATATTCATTCCACAAAAGGCTAATTTATCCCAAGGTATGACTACCCATCAATTCAAAGGGCAAAGGCAGCCCCTGCCTCTTCATCACCACATATATCCATTCTTTGTACATAAGTGATGAAGCTACGGGGGCTCATAAACTACCAAAAACTACAAGCATCTCCTTGTTTATGATGTTAACATTTTACAAACAAAGGTCCTTCAGCCAAAGTGGTTTGGGACTATTTCTGTTCTTTTTTTAAAATTATACTTTAAGTTCTGGGGTACGCACGCAGAACGTGCAGGTTTGTTACACAGACATACATGGTGCCATGGTGGTTTGCTGCATCCATCACCCGGTCATCTACATTAGGCATTTCTCCTAATGCTGTCCCTCCCTTACATCCCCACCCCCTGCTATCCCTCCCCTATCTGTTCTTTTCAGTGCAATAGGCCAGATGCTCATTCTCTTGCCTCCTGGATACATAACCCGTTCTAAGCCAAGAGCCAAAACTATCACTAGGGCATAGTCAGGCTGCGGCCCACACTTTGTCAATATTGAACAAGTTGCTGTCTTTCTGTGTAACTCATCCCTGAAATGTAAAATAAGAACCCTCATCCCAGAGCGCTTCTCTCCTTCCTAAGGAATGCCAACATTTTAAAGCACTTTGAAAATATATGATGCCAAATGAATGTTTATCATTAGTGTGACTGCTACCGATGTGTAGATTTATATACCTCTTAAAGAACTTTTGCTGCTTTACATTCTTCCTTCCACTGAAGCATGTCTTGCTAAGAAGAATTCCACCATAGCATGTTGACTCGCCCTGCAAAAACTCGTTAGACATTCCCTTTTTTGGACTGCAGAGGTAGAAATAAATTTCTTGGATCCAAGCTACAGGCATAAAAGCAACTCTACAATAAGTCTCTGAAAACGGAACTGGGAGATGTTCATGAATAATTCTTATAGGATATATAACATTTTTATCCATTAAATGCTAAAAAACATCCACATACCAAAAATGGGGTGCCTTGCATTTTTGTGGAAATTGAAAATGAGTTTGAATGTAGTCTATTACTCACTTCTGACTTCTCCATTCAGGATAGGGTGTTTACAAGGATTTGGTGAAAGAGCAAGTTATACCTATATATATGTGTGTGTGTATATATGTATGTGTGTATATATGTGTATATGTGTGTGTATATATGTATGTGTGTATATATGTGTGTGTATATATGTATGTGTGTGTATATATACACATGTACACACACATGTGTGTACATGTGTATATATACACACACATGTGTGTACATGTGTATATATACACACACATACATATATACACACACATATATAGGTATAACTTGCACACACACGTGTATATGTGTGTATGTATATATGTGTGTATATACATATGTGTTTGTATCTACATATGTGTTTGTATATATGTAGATACAAACACATATGTATATACACACATATATACATACACACATATATATGTGTATATGTGTGTGTGTGTGTGTGTATATATATGTATATGTGTGTGTGTATGTGTGTGATTTACAATAGAAGACTTCATTGTTAAATGCTTCATACTACCCAGGTCACGATGCTTACATTCCTGGTATAGGGCAAAGCTTGAACCTGCTCCCCACTTCTTTGCTGAGGAGGGAGCGTATTTTATCAACAGTATCTTGCACTGTTAGTTTTTACCTCCCAAAGGTAAGCTTTTCCCACTTTGTGGTTTTGCTGGCAAAGGGATGGAACCAAAACCAAATGGATTCCTCATCCTAACTCACTATATTATATGCAGCACCAACCCACTGGAAAAATAAACCACTGAGAAATGAGCTCTTTCACCCTTCCAGTGGGGTTATCCATTACCTGGCCTGAGTAACCCCAGCCTTCAGCATGTGAGTGCTCAGTGTACCTCTGCAGCATGCCCCAGCCTGACTGCCTGCCATAGCCACATATCTGACAAGACTGTCCGCCAGCAAAAGAGACTTCTGTGAATAGAGCTGAATGCAATGAAAATTGACTAAGCATTCTCGTGACATAATTTCCATGCTATCCTCTCTCTTCTCATGATAATGTAACTCCTTGATGTTGTCTCAGTTTTGCTGAAAATGAAAAGCATCAAAATAGAATTAAGCACATTTGCTTCTATTCTCTCAGGACCAGCCAAGCCAGTCAAGATGGAAATTTGTCCATTGGCCAAACAGTCAAAGTAGCTCCCATTGAGTGGTGATTGACTTTTTGGCTAAGCTCAGCAGAAATAAACCTTGCAGTCAATTAGCTTTGCCTTTAATAAGACTGCATTGGGCAAAATAAACTAGAGCAAGAATTTGAAGAGGAGATTGTCATTTAATAAATTCCCAAATGTTGTTATGTTTCTCTGACACATATACCATAAATACAAGATTGGTGTGGCAAGTTCATGGGGCCATCACCTTTTGCTAAGGTCACATTTCTTGTTGAAAGGGCAGGATCCAGGGAAAGAATCAGATGTCCAGAACGCAAACTATACATGTATCCCCCAGGCCATTCCACCAATTTGTACTTTCGAGCAAAACAGGCTTTGCAAAATTTTCAGGACTATAATAATAATAATTTCCACACATCAATCTCATTTAGCAAGCACTGTCCACTCTGTTAAACAGCAGAGAGCTGCCTTCATGAATAAGACAAAGAGCAAGGAAAAGCAAGTCAATGTTTAAAATTACAAATGGTGATCAGGACTTTGAAGCACGTGAATAGGGTGTCATGGAGAAGAATATAGAAGGGTTGGGATCATTCTTTTAAATAGAAAAGGTCTTTGAAGTGGTGACTTTTCACTTGGGATACAGCCAGCTTAGAAACAGTCAAAGTCAATGGGATCAGAATGAGAAAAAAAAAGCGATGAGTTTAGCGAGGCTGGCAGGAGGCAGACTTTCAGGGCTTTATATGAAGGTGGTTGGGATTAATCCTAAGTACAGTGGGGTTTTTAACTGGGAAGGGAAAGCATCCTATGTGCCTTTTGAGATGGACTCTTTGGCTGCCGTTGGGAACATCAAGAGCAAGCAAAAGGGATAGAAATGGGGAATGTAGCCTATTTTATTAGTCCAAGAAAGGAGGGTGGTAACCATCACCGGTGTGGAGAGGGAAAGAACAATTTTGAGAAATATGGAATACAAATTGGACAAGGTTTGCTAACATTGTGTGGTAAGTTCTTTGCTTCTGTTATCTCATTCTTTGAAAGAGCACTATTAAATAAGACTTATTGGGTACTGATGGGCATATGCATGTGGAGATGTATTTGCATGCACACTCTTTACTGAGTGCCTAATAGTCGCCAGGAACCAAGTCCCCTATAAATATCCACTTATTTGAAGCTCATCATAACCTAAAGACGTAGGCATCTTTTGCCCATTTTATCAAAGGAACACACAGCTCAAGCAAGTTACGTATCTCACTTATTTTTCCCTAGATCTCCATGTTTTTTTTTTGGAGTGGGTGTTAACCATTTAAAGTAAAAAAATTCTCAGGAGTTCATGACCAGCCTGGCCAACATGGCAAAGCCCTGTCTCTACTAAAAATACAAAAATTAGCTGGGTGTGGTGGCATGTGCCTACAGTCCCAGCTATTAGGAGGCAGAAGCAGGAGAATTGCTTGTACCCAGGAGGTGGAGGTTGCAGTGAGCAGACATCAAGCCACTGCACTCCAGCTGGGGTGACAAAGCGAGACTCCATGTCAAAAAAAAAAAAAAAAAGTTAAACAATTCAGTGGCATTTTGCTCATTCACAAATCTTATGCAACCACCACCTCTATCTAATTCCAAAATATTTCATCATTCCAAAAGAAAACCTGTACCTATGTAATGGTTACTCTCCAACCCCTTCCTCCTAGCCCCTAGCAAGCACCAATCTGCTTTCTGTTGGTGTGGATTTACCCACTCCCAACATTTCAGATGAAGGAAATCACCTAATCTGTGGTCTTGTGTCTGGGTTCCTAGCATCGTGTTTTACAGGTTCATTCACACAGTAGCATGTAACAGTAGCTCCTTCCTTTTTATGGCTCAATGATATCTCATCGTGTGGACAGACCACACTTTGTTTATCCATTTATTTACTGATAGGCATTTGAGTTGTCTTTGCTTTTTGGCTAACATGAATGGTGCTGTTATCAACATTTGTGTACGTGGATTTCATCGAATCTGTTTACAGTTCTTTCCTTTAGGCAGCTAACTGGGAATGGGATTGCTGGGTCATGTGGTAATTCTATGCTTAACTTCCTGAGGAACTGCCTTTTAAAAGTTTGGTTAGGATGATGAATGAGCTGATTAAACTGCTTGCTCTTAGAAGCTGTGTTGCAGTGAACACAGCTACACTCCCTCATCATGAACCTTACTGATTTTCTAATACTCCAGTTTAGTCAAGGGAACCACAGTAATCCATTCCTGACTCATTCTGACTGGTTTAAGGATAAACCTACCTGATCCAAACAACCACACTTATCTTGTCCTGAATTCTGGAGAGGTAGATTCTGGAAGATACTCTCTATTTAATAGAAAGATCCCCGATGCTCAGGGGGCTAGAGGTGCTTGTTCGGATTCCACGGTTGATAAATGTCAATATTGGGACTCAGACCCAGCTTCAGAGACCAGTGACTGGTTAACTAATATGAGAAGGCAGAATTAACACCAGTAACCTTGGGAAGAAAGAGTTGCTCTCCACAAAATGAGAAACCGTAGTTATCCAGGAATACAATGAGCTGCCCTCTGCAGTATCTGCTCTGTTGGGTGAAAACAAACTAACCAAAAAAAGATACAGAAAGCTGATGTCAGAAGAGCAGAAATTCAGCAGTGTACATTCATGCCTTTGGTTCAAAGATGACTGAAGTAGCCTTAAAGGTCACTTTCAACTCCAAGTGGCTCTCCCTTTCTATATTTAGTGTCTCAACGGATTTTCACAAGCAAGTTCCAGAATGAATGCATCACAAGCTGGTGGTAGAGCCCAGCAGCATCACGTGGTTTTGGGAAATGAAACCAACCCTGCTTTCCATTCCTTCATTGATTGGGGAGGCTGAATCTGTCAAGCAGTGCTTTATCACGCCTGATGGGTCAGCCCATTCCTGAATGTGAAGCCCTTGAGAGGACAAAGCTGATCCACATCTCAAAATCGGTGGGATGTGGGAGTCCGGCAGATGAATAAGTTAACTGTGGAAGCTGATATGTCAAGCCAAAACCGAGGCCCGACTGCAGGAAAAACAGACCCTGCCCCAACACACGGAGTAATTATTGAATTTTTTGATTTTTTGCCTTGTCCGCTAGACAGTGAGGGCAGGTGTTTTTTGCTTATTTGGTTTTGTTTTGTTTGCTAGCCATTGTTTCCCAAATGTCTTCCACGGTGACTGACATATATAGATGTCCAGTTGTTTAAAAATAGTGAAATGAGTAAACGAATGCAGAATAAAAAGATGAAGAGGCTTCCTTCCTTCCTCTCCCTCCCTTCCTGCTTTCATCTCTCTCCCTTCCTTCCTTCCTCTTTCTCCCTTCCTCTCATCCTTCCTCTCTTCCTTCCTCCCTTCCTTCCTTTCTTCCTCTCCCTCCCTTCATCTCTCCCTTCCTTCTTCCTCTTTCCCTTCCTTCCTCTTTCTTCCTCTCTTCCTGTCTTCCTTCCTCCCTTCCTTCCTTCTGTCCTTCCTTTCATCCTTCCTTCCTCTCCCTCCCTCCCTTTCTTCCTTTCTCTCCCTTCCTTCTTTCCCTCTCTCCCTTCCTTCCTTTCTCTTCCTTCCTCTATCCCTTCTTTCCTTCTTCTCTCTTCTTTCCTTCCTATCTCTCCTTTCCTTCCTTCCCGTAACACTCATGTTTTCATATTTTGACTTCTGAATAAGGAAATAATCTACATAGATGACAGAAAAATACGACTAAGCCCTTTCTGTCTATCATTCACGGGGCAAGGACCAAAACTTCATTATCTTTAAGGTTAATGTAAAGAAAGCTGAGCAGTTTCATTTCATTTATAAAGGAAAATTGGGCCATCTCAGGGTCTCCTCAGCTTAGGGGGTAAAAGCATGCGTTCGTAAAATACTTCAGTGTCTTGCAGAAGATTGCAGTGAATTATTGGGACACTGCAATGTTTAAGGCTGATGCTTTCTGAAGCATGAAAGAAGTATCTGCGGATTTTCCTTTTTATGTTTAAATTACTTTGCTTCTTACTTGACTACTTTTTCTGACCTTTCAGAGTGCTCCCTTCTTTATATTTCTCCTTGAGTCTCTTAACCATTTTTTAAGACAGTTTAGATACATCTGTTATGCATTGTTCTTCTTAGCCCGCTATTCCCCATCCTTCCAGCTCATCATCCCCTCACTTGACCTTCCATATAAAGCCTTGTAATATTATTACACTCTCTACCCCAATCCATCCATCTTCTTCTCTCTCAAAATGCAATAGATAGTGTGGAACTGTGGATCTGTAAAACACTCACTTTTCATTTTCAGTGAACATGAAGTTAAAACTAAGGGGTTCTGTGTTTAATCCATTTTCCCCAAAATAAATTATAATAGGAAACTTGGTCAAATTCACTTAACCCCTTGCACATTTCACCTTGGAATTAATGTTCTTTCATGTGGCCCTGAATTGAGCTTTGCCTGAATAAAGCAAGAGCCACAGACAATCAGGTGTAGAGAGAAAAAATTCTGAGAATCCTTCCAGCACAAGAGCTGAATCAGGTCTCTACTCCCTTACAGCTGTGTGTAATGGACAACTTACTTCACTTCTCTGGTTTCCAGTTTCCCCATCTGTATAATTTCCTTGCTATTCCCCATGCTGATGAATCATTGAGAAGATCAAGTTGAATGAGAACACCTATTTAGAACAGCCACATAGCAGGTACCCTGATTAAGAGAGCCACCATGATGATTTAGGTTTTCATTAAGCAAATCTTAGCTGATCTCATTTGATAATGACAGCAGGGGAGTAGTAGAGAAGATAAAAAGGAGTCCTTGATTTTCCTTCTAATACGTAAATAATAATCATTATATTACCTTGAGGATGAACATAGTACTCAGCTCTGATCAGTAGGAGGTTCATTCATTCATTCAACATTCATTTATTGGAAATTTAGCATGTGTTGGCACACAACCATGACCAAACCAGATACAATGCCTGGTCTCCCGGAACTTACAGTACAGTACTTTCGTCTTTGCCATCTTCCTGTAAGGCAGTGATTCTTAACCAGAAAAATTCACCCACAGGGCTCATCAGACAGTGCCAGGTGAAATTTGGGTCGTCATCACCTGGGGGGTGAGTGCTACCGGTATCTTGTGTGTTGAGGCCAGGGACGCTGCTAAACATCCTACAGTACACAGGGCAGCCCCCTCACAATGAAGAATTGTCTGGCTGTGGAAAAAATCCTGCTAGAAGGGAAAGGATAACCATGTGAGCTAATGTCATTAAGGTGAGGAGTAAAAACAGCCAATACAGAAGGCATCATTGCCGTGGGCTTACCCACACATGGAGCTGCAGTGTGATAAGGTAGGAGCTTCCTGTGTCTGCCACAGGAAGGGAAGGATCCCTGGCTGCCTGGGCCAGGTGGTGCATGCAGGTCAGCCTGCAGGCAGGGGGATGGGCCCAACGTCGCAGATGCCCGCTGGAAGGGCCCATCCACCCAAATCCGCCTCCCCGACCCCCACCCCAGTCTCCAAGCGGCTACAATGACTGGGCTTGGGGTGCTGGGGCCTGCAGCTAGCTTTCTGGCTTTGCATTTCAGTCAATGCTTTCGGACTCCAAAAGCTGCCCCCGGGGACACCACTGTGACTGAAGAGCTGCAGAAGTAGCACTTCAGTAGAGATAGTTAGATAAATAATCCTGAATAAAACTGCATATTTTTAAGTGCTTTATTAATACGGTTGGGTAGAGAGCATGTGAAATTCCGATGTTGTAGAGATGAAGGTTATGAGAGGAGGATTATGCAGTGAGCTCAGTGAGAGGTGGCAGGGAAGGAAAAGAGCAAAGCAAACGCAAATTCCTCCCTTGCGTGTGTGTGTGTGTGTGTGTGTGTGTGTGTGTGTGTGTGTGTGGGTTGGGAGGAGGTGTGTGTGTGTGGGTGTGTGACAGTGAGAACAGATAGAGAAGTATGGATAGACCACATGGCATGTTTTGCAACAGTTAAAGAAGAATGGAATGACACATTGCATAGGCTACCATGTACTTGAGTGATATAATAGGGTACTATTACTCCAGGATTTTTAAATTCGGGTATCTCCATGACAGAAGCTGGCCAGGTAAGAACGCTGGGGGAAAGGAAAGCATGCATTGCCAGAGGGGGACAACCACAACTTAACTTCAGCCATGTGTTATCTCGGAGAGATAAGGAGAAGCCAGAAATTCATATTCTCACATAAAATGTTATTTGGGGCCAGGTATCGTGGCTCATGCCTGTAATCCCAGCACTTTGGGAGGCTGAGGTGGGTGGATCACGAGGTCAAGAGTTCAAGAGCAGCCTGGCTAAGATGGTGAAACCTCGTCTCTACTAAAAAAACAAAAATTAGCCGGGCATGGTGGCATGCACCTGTAATCCCAGCTACTCAGGAGACTGCGGCAGGAATTGCTTGAATCCGGGAGGCAGAGGTTGCACTGAGCTGAGATCATGCTGCTGCACCCCAGCCTGGGTGACAGAGCAAGACTCTGTCTCCAAAAAACAAATAAATAAACTGTTATTTTGTAAATACATACATACATATATACATACATGGGCACATATCCCTACTGTATCTGCAACTCATAAAGTCCATTTGCCTGTGAGCCTGAAGTTGGCAATCTCTGACTTAGATTTTATTTTAATGAGATAATTTGCTCACTGATTTATGTGCAAAGAGGAATATATAGGAGTACGAATTTGAAGTGAGCTGGGAATCCCAGCAGTCCTCCCAATTAGCTGTGACTTTAGACATCACTGAACTCGTCTACGGTGCCTTTTCTGGTTTTGGAGATTCAGTCTGGAAGAGTTGTCTTATGGAGTTATTTGAATATAAAACAGGTGAACTCTGAAAACACTTAACACTGTTCCAGAAAAGAACCACCAGATGTCGGCCCCTTTCTCCCTGTGGAGGCACAGTTGAGAGGATTTGTTATGCAGACTCAGGGAAAATTCAGGGTTTTGCCCTCAGAATGTACATGGCCACAGGTGGAGACTCAGTGCAGGCTGGACATACACACACCCCACCTCTTTGGTCCCTTACACCTGCTGGAAATTCCTTCACTCTTCAGGTAGGAATTTACCCACTGCACTTCTTTGAAGAACTCTTTCTCCAGTCTTATAGAACTCTATAGTTTGTAGTTCATGAGGAGCCTTATTCATTCTTCAAGTCAAACCCTTCCTGATCAGAATATTCCATGCATCTGATTTGAGTAACTGGCTCAGGATGTGCACGTAACCTAAGAATTATCCCTGGGATGTCAGCTTTCATGACTGTAAGAGAGGTGCTCTTCTTCTGCTGGTCATAAGAAATTGACAGGATCTTAGTCCAGAGTTGAGGATGAACATCTTGCCACTATGTGGGGAGAATGTGCAGTGAAATAAGGTGGACACCAAGAAAAGCAGAGTGTACAGATTCAGCAAGGACCATTCCTTAGAGCACCACCATTTGGTGACCTTGATTCAGCTATTCCTGTAACTCATCTCAGAAACATGACATTCACATTTTTAAAGGTACAATATATTCTACTTTTGGCTAAAGTCAACTCTATTGGGATTTCTATCACCTTGCAACCTAAAGATTTCAGGAGAACAAATAATTCATTGCCACCCCAGCTTAGTTATCTTTGAATGGAAGGTCCCAATCTCATCATCTCACACGGCCCACTGTGTTGGTCTATTTTCATGGTGCTGATAAATATAAACCTGAGACAGAGTAATTTATAAAGAAAAAGGGATCTAATGGACTCACAGTTCCAAGTGGCTGGGGAGGCCTCACAATCACGGCAGAAAGCAAAAGGTATGTCTTATATAGTAGCAGGCAGGAGAGAATGAGAGACAAGCGAAAGGGCAGACCCCTTTCTTAGATCTCATGAAACTTATTCACTACCACGAGAACAGTATGGGGGAACAGCCCCCATGATTCAGCTATGTCCCACCAGGTCCCTCCCACAACACATGGGAATTATGGGAGCTACAATTCAAGATGAGATTTGGGTGGGGACACAGTCAAACCATATCACCCATGGAAAGGAGATCATGTGAAAACTTACAACCAGATTCGTGCTTCCTGTCCTAGTGTGACTATGGATTTAAGTCAATGACGATGATGATGATGATGATGAGCTCTTTGTGGAACACCTGATATTGGATACTGCATTTAGTGTTTTAGACACATCACTTTATTTAATTCCAGCAACAACATAAGAAGTATGTGACAAACAAGTCTTAGCATAGTCCCTGACACAAAGCAGAGACTCAACAAAGTGAATTCTGCCATTATTATCACCCTCGTCTTTACTGTAACTAGAGCAGTGCTTCTCTAACTCAAAGCACATGAAATCATAGTAAAGTGCACATTCTGATTCAGTAGGTGTGTCTGGAATATAAGAGTCTGCATTTCTAACCAGTCCCCAAGTGATGCTGGTCTTTGGACCATACTTCAAATGACAAGGACCTTGGACACTCATAGCCAGATAAAACGAGAATTCCGATTGACGGGTTTTAGAATATTCATTGCTCTCCCCAAACATCACTTATTTGGTCTTTCTACTCCATTTTAACCAAAGAGAGGTTTTAATTTGGGGACATGACCTCCTGCCAACCCATCCCACTATACGCTCAACTGAAAATATAAAAGTTTAGAAATCCTGATGTTCAGACCTCTGTCCATACTCATTAAATCAGAGTTACTGAGGGCAGGTCCCAGGTAGCGGCATTTTTATAGCTCGATCACTTGCAGCCAAGACTGAGAAGCACCGGGCTGGTGATGCTTGGTGTGGGGCATTATAGGCCAAGGGTGATGGCGGAATTCAAATGTCACTGGGACTGAAAATGGCTTTTGGTAGAATTAGTATATTGATATGAAACCTGCTACACTTCATTTAGAGAAACACAGTCCATAATTGTTGGCTTGTACGAAGACTAAAAGAAGCCATTTTGTAACTGGAATGTCAGTATCATGGACCTCTTCCCATTGCAGTATTGCATTGAGTGAGTTCCTCAACTGAGCCTTTTTTGTTTTTAAAGGAGGAGTCAGGATAGAATATCTAGACCCTGAAAGACCTAGAACAATGAGCCTAAGCAGTCTCCTATGCATCCCAATACTCACAAATACAAAATATATATAAAATATATATACTTTACTTATGTACTTACAATGTACATTAAAGCACAGAAGGAATATGTGGAATAATGAAGTGTGCCTACCCTGATAAGTGTCCACTTTCAACTTGGTACAATTAAACTGTAAGGTATGCTCACCAACCGGCCATAAGAGATTTATGGTTTTTAATAATTGGCTATTTCTACCAAAAAAAAAAATGCTCTTTTGGTTTAGGAAGTGTTTTATCAGACAGAAACAAAAACAAAACTTTGCCAGAAATCCATCCACTTTGTTCATTTTTCTGCAGATGCTGCATCACTGCAACACTGACGGCACATATTAGGGAATTTAATTCAATGTTTCTTTAATTCTGAGGCAAAAGACCTGGACATAAACAGCATAATGCTTGAAAGCATTAAGAGGCAGTTAAGCTGAGCTGGATGAGAGCTGGATTCCCTGCACAATTACTGGCCATGCCAATGCCCCTGAAAATCTGGAGTTCTGATAAGTAACTTCTACAGGTAAAGTACTTAGGTATAATCTATCATATTGTATCATTAGCAATGCCAATGCAAATTTGTCATGATTGAATGGAATACATGTTTTGATTTGGTTTACCTTCTCCCATTTATCCATGTAGCCCACCAAAGACACTTCTCAAACTCTGAGGCCCCTTCTACCACTGACTGTTACATTCCATCCTCATGAAAAAATCATTGACATGCTCTGAGAATCAAGAGATACCCAAGGTTTCGCCTGAACCTGTGCAGACTCCCCCTAGAGGTCTTACCCTCTCATGCTTCCTAACTCAAACTTGAGTTCTTAGGCTGACGCTGCCATGAACAATGATCTTTCTTGTCCTGGCTAGTCAACCCTTCACTTCAGCCCTTCTACCCTTGTAGATGTGGTGACCTGCCTTTATTCACCTCAGCTACTAGTCTCTGAAGTTGCTGCTGACAGCTAAATGAGAATCACATCTGCAATCAGGCTTAATTCTGTAAGAGGTGGCCAGATGGAAGAGAAGCCACACTAGTCTGACCATGCAACAGAGATGCTTATATTGGACAACATGGGACTCTCAAAGAAAAAAAATATCACCACAAAGGAGAGGACTTGTGGAACAAAACGTAGTGAGTGAACCTCTTGGACAAAATCACACTGTTTAGCAAACCATCAACCAATGCCTATAAAAGGAACACTGCAGTCTTTCATGATGAGCACCCAGAAGGTGCCTAATAGTTGTGAAAAGGCACTGGTTCCTGGTTATCACTTTCATAATGATTGCTAAAGAATATATATGTGTGTTAGGCATTGGGTTAACCCTGTTGTATCATCTCATGTCATCTGCACCACAATTCTACAAGGAACAAAGATAAAAGGGGACTAACAAATCTGTAAATGCACACAGGTCACAAGCAGCAGATGGGAGATTTCAACCCAGGCAGCCGAACAACAGCCAGCACTCAGATGCATACCAATTGCTGCTTCGCCGCCTCCTCTGGGTTCTGTTATCAAGAGACCTTTAGCATCCACTAGGTTGTCACTTCCTTGCATTGCCAACTTTTCAAGGGGGACAATTCATTTTGACAGAGCTCTGGGTTGCCACTTGCCCTAACAGTTCAGTAAGAATGAATGAGAAAACTCTAGTTGCTGAGGAATGTATTCATCACTGGAACGGACATAGAAACTACCTATAAAGCCAATATGAGACTTTGCACATTAGGTCTGTGTGCCTGTCTAGTGTAGTATTATATCTTAAGCTTCTGAGACTCATTGCCCTCATGTAAAATAAACAAGAGCAAAGAGGAATGCAAGGCCCTTTGTGGACCACTTGCCCTCTGGTGTGTTCGTGTCTATGGCACTGCCTTACTTCAAGCTGGGCTTTTGAAACAAGGAATCTTTTTTTAGTGGAAATCTTCACCACCGCCTTTTATATCAGCTGGAAGGAGTGACACACAGTATTCAAAACTTGGCTTCGTGTCTTCATGGGGAAATTTTAAGTGACTGACAGGCTGGCTAATAATGGTAAAAATAAAATGCCGCCTCTCTCCTGTTCCATCACAGAAGCAAACCAAGACTTGGAAGCGTCTTCTGCATTTCATCATTTTCTACCCATTTTGTAGTTGGACATGAAGAGATGTCAGTTCTTGTGGACTTAGGAATATAAATCAGAAACTCCTCCAAGGAAGGAAATCAACTTTTCAGGCCTCTGTATCTGCTTTCTTAAATCTTGCTTGTAAAAGACAAGACCGTTCTGGTAGAACAACAAACTTTGAAGGCCACTGAGTAACCATGCTGAAATTTTGAAGTACTTTTTAAAAGCATATATGTGGGGCAGAGGATGCTTTACAAATAAACAAGTCAAGGGCAGGGGCTGTGGCTCACGCCTGTAATCCCAGCACTTTGGGAGATGGATACAGGCAGCTCACAAGGTCAGTCTGGCCAATACGGTGAAACCTTGTCTCTACTAAAAATACAAAAATTAGCCAGGCATGATGGCACACACCTGTAATCCCAGCTACTCTGGAGGCTGAGGCAGGAGAATCGCTTGAATCTGGAGGCAGAGGTAGCAGTGAGCCAAGATTGGGCCACTGAACTCTAGCCTGGGTGACAGAGCAAAATTCTGTCTCAAAAATAAAATAAAATAAACAAGTCAACAGTTAATATTTCTGTTTTATAATCTGGCCACATCAGCTTCTGAGACCCTCCTGCTGGCAATGAAGCCCTCATTCTGACACTTTACAAACTATGTTTGGACACTTACAATGTACAAGGCAGCTGTTCCAATTCACACTCTCTAGAAGACACAGGGAGATATTATAGAGACATTCAAATATAAGCCACCACATAAAATGCAGCAAATCAAATCAAAATTTGATCACATCAACCTGGACTCATGTTAAGGAAGAGAGGGAACACACCTCTACTCGTGAGACAGCACACCTGAAAAACTAAGTTCTTCACTGTTAGAGTTGGAAAGGCAACGACTTGTTGTCTTACCTGGACAGCTGTTCCTTTCTCATCAGTCTTTGAAATGCAAATGCATTTAGATTTCCTAAGCACCCATTCCATAGGGCAGTTCCAAAAGTATCCTGAGTCTTCACAAGCAGAAAGTAGGATGGGCTGTTAAGTGTGATAAGAGATCAAGAGCCCATGGGAATACCAAGATGCCCATTTAAAATGCTGATGTTAGGGCCACCCCTGATAGATCAGATGTGGGCCTGAAAAGTTCAAACTAAGCCAGGATCCAAGATGATCTTGTGTCAAGTCCACAAATCACAATCAAAAAACACTGCCACCCCCCAGCTACAAAGAAGGTAATTCAAAAGTCCAGGTAACAAGTCCTCAACCAGAAGGAAAATGCAGCAATTATACCTGCACAATAGAAAATGGTGAAATTTCCAAGAGTCACACCTGACATCAGGGTCACATCCAAAGTGGTCACATAAGGCAGAAATCACACATAATCAAATCTCAGCAACTTGCTTGGGGAAGTCCCATGTTGGGGTCAACACACTGTCTCCTAAAAACTTCCTTTGAATAGTTTTCTCTCTAGCACTGTGACGCACTGCACCTTCTTTGAGTAACGACAGATTAAGTAGTTGGCCTATACTTGGGGCCATGTTGTATCAATGACACCCAATTTAGAAATGGAACCTCACTCTGCATGATGAAATGTCAGAGCCAGGAGAATAGGGCAGGACCAGATACTCACTGACGGGTACCATACTGAGTTATCCTTCTCTCACTTGCTTCAGAGCATGCTCTGTGCTAACGCCAAGAATCTTCCTCCTGCACTTTCGCTGTGATGCTCATCAGGAGTGGGTGCTAGGACAATTGTTGAATATGTTGAATTTTGTTGGGTCTGATACACACAATTAATCTCTCTAAGGTCAAACAATGCAACTCCATTTTAGACACCTTTAATTTTAAAACGAAGCCTTAATCAAACCAGATACACCACATTAACAAAAATCAATTGAACTCATATTCAATTGGTTTGAATTCAGAAAATTTCCAAAATAGCCCAGTCGAGGTGGCTCATGCCTGTAATCCCAGCACTTTTGGAGGCTAAGGAGGGTGGATCATGAGGTCAGGAGTTCGAGATCAGCCTGGCCAAGATGGTGAAACCTCATCTCTACTAAAAATACAAAAATTAGCTGAGCGCAGTGGTGGGTGCCTACCATCCCAGCTACTTAGGAGGCTGAGGCAGGAGCATCTCTTGAACCTGGGAAGTGGAGGTTGCAGTGAGCCGAGACCACACCACTACACTGTAGCTTGGGTGACAGCGCAAGACTCTGTCTCAAAAAAAAAAAAAAAAAAAAAAAAGAAAAGAAAAAGAAAAAAAAATTTCCAGAATAGCTACTGAACCCTATTGATCATTCTATTTTTTGATCCAACCGATTTCTCTTTGGTTACAAAACTTCTTTATATAAATACACTCACTGTTTCAGAAACAATGGGAAATCCTTTGGTGGAAGGTCATGCTTTAATCTCACAACCATAGAGAACAATAATTAAATTATCCACCTGGCTTTCTAAAAGGAATGGAATCATTCCAATACCACTCTTAAAGATTCCCTTCCTCCTGTTTCCAGGATGTACTCAGAGCAGGGACCTATATGGCAGAGGAGCCAGTTTTACTCAGAGTTTGACAAAAATAATCCCATCAAATGTGAAAAACATACCACACTGGTTCTTTCTTGAACAGCTATGCCTCCTATTTTCTGGGAACTACAAAATGCACAGTCTATCATATTTGTTTTCTGTTACACATTACATCCTTTAACATACCTAACAGTAACTTTCAGGGAAAGACGCGTTTATAAATGAGCATGGCTGGAGCAGCCGACGGCTGTCTTTCCCCCCAAACTTTTAACTACGTTCATCAATTACTCTTAACGGTGCAAAGAGTTGGCAGTGTTTACCCAGCACTCCTTTCTGAGTTATTCAGCTTGATCCTGTGGCTCATTAAAAGCATCTCTATTTATTTGCTGTGTGTTACAGTCCTTAACTTTGGCACAATACGCCAAAAGAAACCCCATTTTACTTTTCCCTGTGGTGTTAATTGGTAGAGCATGCTGCCTGCCTCTTCATTAATTATGTCAATGTGTATGAAACTTCCATTTTCATGGGGGTGAATTAACAAGGCTTCTCCGAGCAGGGCTGACACAAAGCCAGCTCGGCTGCCTGCAACGATGGGGATAATGAAGACTGCTGGTGGCCAACGCCACATTCATTTACAAAGGCTTGCTTTGTCTGGCCCCGAGCCCTTCTCACCTCTTCTTCTCTTGTGACCACCAGCATGTAACAGGCAGTTTTGTGGAACCAGCAGTATCAGCTCTGCTAGGGACAGACCATATGCCTGCCCAAACCCAACAGAGAAGACTGTACTCAACAGGCTAACAGCATGCGATGCGTGGATACTGGAGAGGTGAGTCGGAGGCACGCCTACCAAAACGTAGCAGTGGCTTCTGATGCTTTTAGACGGTTCCTGATTGCGTCGTGCAGGAGAAGAGAAAAAATAAAAGGCAATCTCTGCTGAAAACTCCTCTTTAAAAAAAAAATAAGATGACTTGCCAAAGTCTCACAGCCAGTTACAAATCAAAGGCTACACACACACACACACACACACACACACACACACAGACATACACAAACACATAGACACACACAGAGACACACACACACAGACACAGACACACACACACACCCACAGCAGAACCCCACAAACTTTAAGTCAAATCATGTCTTCTGGTTAACAAAATCACTCTAAAAAACGTTTACCTCTTTCTCAGCTCAATTACTGTGAATGCTGGTAAAAGAGTGACACCTAGTTACCGTTTTGCTGTTTTCTCTCTCAACTATGCTTCCTCCTGTATGAGCTCTCTGACTAGGACCAAACACAGATTTAAATCTCTCACCCTTTCACCATCTCTATCTTCACTTCCCTTTCTACTTCTAACTCTGTCTCATAGGATACATACCGAAGAAGATGAGAAACAGAAAACAATACACTGCTGATGGCTTAGAGTGTTACAGCAATTTTTAAATTAATACTACCAGCCACAGCTTTGAGAGGCAGAGAATAGTGATTTTTCAGATGATTTGGCCAAATGAATGAAGAAAAAGAAGACATAAGGTTTAGGCTCATCCCCCAACTACCCAGGCAAAGGATCAAAGGGCTAGAAAGAGTCAGCAAGGTGGTATGACTCAGCCTGACTTCTGCAGAGGGAGCTCCACTCAGGCACATGTGCGGCGCACACACACACACACACACACACACACACACACACACACACGCAGTCAGTAGCTACAATGCTGTAAGCCTCTCAGATGAGCTCCCTAGAATCTCAAAACCTTCACTATAAAAATGCTCTTTCTGATGTCTCCTTGCAGTCTTTATTGCTGTAAATAAAGCTTTGTCTCAGAATAAACAGAATGGTGACTCTTCACCAAAAAATCCACCCCCCGCCACCGTGATTAAAAACAAATAAACATAGACTCTTTTTTCCCCTTTTCAAGCCAAGTACTTGATTATATTCTCAGCACCAGACTTCTCATAACCCCTTTTCATGCCTTTTTTGAGGGATAAGATAAAGAGTGGTGGACGAGGAGCTGGAGGTCAAGAGGTCAGAGGACAACAGACTCCCCAACACCAGGAACAAAGCTTCCAAATGTTCACTGGTTGGCTTCGCTCAGAAATCCTGCTGTAGTTTCCTGGCTGGGCATGGTGGCTCATGCCTGTAATCCCAGCACTTTGGGAAGCCAAGGCGGGCAGATCACCTGAGGTCAGGAGATGAAGACCTAGCCTGGCCAACTTGGTAAAACTCCATCTCTACTATAAAAAAAAAAAAAAAAAAAAAAAAAAATTAGCTGGGCGTGGTGGCACGCACCTGTGGTCACAGCTATTCTGGAGGCTGAGACAGGAGAATCTCTTGAACCAAGGAGGCAGACGTTGCAGTGAGCCAAGATTGCGCTACTGTACTCCAGCCTGGGTGACAGAGCAAGACTCTGTCTTTAAAAAGGAAAAAGAAAAAGAAAAAGAAATTCTGCTGTACTTTTCTTTACCCATGTGCCCTTCCTACATTCCTGAATTTTCTGACTTTATTTCCTCCAGTATAAAATGAGAAAATAATGATTATACCACAGGATGATTGAAAAGAATGAATAAATGACTAAGACTTGGTAAAAATTAAATACGTGGTAAAAATTAAATACATATTGTGAATAAACAATAACTACCAGCAATTGCTACCCTCAGAATTTTTCTGTAACAAAAAGAGGAATTACAAGAACAGTTCAGGTTTCTGGAGGGCTAATAACATTCTAGGTGCTGTGCTACACTCATTGTTTAGGTTTGTTTGCAGGGTTTTTGTTTTGTCTTGTTTTGAGATAAAGTCTCGCTCTGTCGCCCAGGCTGGAGTGCAGCGGCACGATCTCAGCTCATTGCAACCTCTGCCTCCCGGGTTCTAGTGACTCTGTGTTACACTGTTCACTCCTGTCACATATATATGATATACTCCTATCATTATAGAATTATATTTACTCCTATCAGTGTGTGTGTGTGTGTGTGTGTGTGTGTATACATATATATACTATCATTATATAATTATATTTATCCCTATCAGTGTGTGTGTGTGTATAATTATATATATATACTCCTATCATTATAGAATTATATTTACTCCTATCAGTGTGTGTGTATATATAATTATATATATACTCCTATCATTACATAATTATATTTACTCCTATCAGTGTGTGTGTGTATATAATTATATATATACTCCTATCATTATATATACCCACGAGGTAGATGCTATTAAAAACATTTTTAGAGACAAGGTCTCACTCTCACTCCCAGGCTGGTCTACAACTCTTGATCACAAGTAATCCTCCTGCCTCAGCCTCCCAAAGTGCTGGGATAACAGACATGAGCCGCTGAGTCCGGCCCAGGATAGATTCTATTATTATTCTTATTTTATGGAATAAAAAACTGTGGCTTAGACAAGTCAAAAGACTGGCTGGATTTCTGATCATGGAAAATAAGGAAACCTGGACTTTTTGATGCTCTTAACTAATATGCAGATAGTGGCATGATTCACAATAGCCAATAAGTGGAAACAACCCAATTGTCTACCAACCAGTAAACAGGTAAATACAACATGGTATATCCATACAACACCTATGTCGTCTGGCACCACATCCATGACACGGACGAGCCTTGTAAACACTACGCCAAGTGAAAGAAGTCAGATACAAAAGAACAAATACTGAATGACTCCACTGACATAAAACATCCAGAATAGGCAAATTCTTACAGATAGAAAATAGATTAGTAGTAGCCTTGCGTTAGGGGACTGGGGGAAGAAATGCTTATCTACCCAAGGATCTTCTGGGGGTAATGAAAATGTTCTAAATTTAGAATGTGATCATAGCGGCACAGCTCAGCAAATGTACTTAGAAAACACTGAACTGTACAGTCAAAATGGGCGAATTGCGCACTGTGCAAATCCTATCTCAATAAAGCTCTTTAAAGAATAAACAAAACTCCATGGTGTATATGTGCCACATTTTCTTTATCCAGTCTATCACTGATGGGCATTTGGGTTGGTTCCAAATGTTTACTATTGTAAATAGTGCTGCAATAAACATACATGTGTTCGTGTCTTTATGGCAGAATGATTTATAATCCTTTGAGTATATACTCAGTAGTGGGATTGCTGGGTCAAATGGTATTTCTGGTTCTAGATCCTTGAAGAATTGCCACACTGTCTTCCACAACGGTTGAATTAATTTACACTTGGGGACATCGATGAAGCTGAAAGCCATCATCCTCAGCAAACTAACACAGGAACAGAAAACCAAACACTCCACGTTCTCACTCATAACCGGGAGTTAAACAATGAGAACACGTGGACACAGGGAGGGTAATATCACACACCAGGGCCTGTTGTGGGGTTGGGGGCAAGGGAAGGGAGAACCTTAGGACAAACACCTAATGCACGCAGGGCTTAAAACCTAGATGATGGGTTGATAGGTGCAGCCAACCACCATGGCACACGTATACCTGTGTAACAAACCTGCACATTCAGCACATGTATCCCAGAACTTAAAGTAAAATAAAATAAATAATAATAAACAAAACTCTTCTTACTGTAAGATGAAATACCCAGAACACCCCATTTTTAATGTCATATATGCAGACATAAAACGTGCAGAACATGTGTCTACATCATTTGGCAAAGGTGGGATTGAGACAGTGAAGGAAACCATGGAGAGAAAGAAATCAGGCTGGAGAGCAAAAGGAAAGATCACGCAGTACATGGTAGCCTGTGTGAAGGGTTCTGGATTTTATTTGCAGGGCTCAGAGAAGCCACAGAAGCAGCTGAGTTTTAAGTAGCTCGCAGACATGATCAGATTTGTACTAAAAGTTATTACTCTGGCTGGAGACGAGGAAGTGGGAGCACAGCTAGAGGCTGACCAAGCAGAAACCACGGCGGTTTCCTGTCCGAGAGATGGATGAGGTTTGGACCAGAGAGATGATGGAAATGGAGGCAGTGGATGGATTTGAGAGGCATGGCAGGACACGGTGATGTATTGAGTAGGAAGGGAGCAGCCTGCCCAGGCAAGAGGAATTAAGGAGGACAAAGAAGTGCTTAGCTTGAGCAACCAAGTCACGCCATCTGCTAAACTAGGGATCTGTAGGGAAACATATGCTGGGGGAAGATCGCTGGGTCATCATAAAAATCATCCTCCACCCAGGTGCATAAGAAACTCAACTTCTGAAATCTTTTGAGAAAAAAAAAACGATTAGCAGAAAAGTGTAGGGATGACATATCCTGGGTTAAATGAAGGGTCAACTTTGGCTTCATTAGAAAGATAGTAATTCCTTGTTCGAGATACATGGTCAGAGAACAAGAAAATAAGGTGGAAGGGGAAAGAAATAGAAAAAAATTTTCCATGGCAAACTCAGAAGCTTCCAGAGAAGATCAATTTCTAGGCAAATGGGAAAGGTCAAAATCCTTCCCACTTGCTCCATCACGACAGTGGAAATTAATTCTGAGCTCTGTGGTGCAAATGGAATATTTTGCTTTCTTAACAATGCACAACTTCAGAGTTCCAGCATGCCCTCTGGCTGACAAAGCCCTCTAGCTGTCTTTGAGTCGTTATCCCTATTTCTGGGCAGGACTTTTTCAACCCTCATCCATCAGCGAAGTCTATTAAGAAGAACTGGCTTTGGCATTAAATAGACTTGAGTTGGTTTATGGCTCTATCCATTATTCGTGATGACATATCAACCATGTTCCGTGGCCTTCTGGAACCTCGGTCCCTTGTGTATAAAATGGGACAATACCAGGGCCCTTAGGATGATTAAATGAGATAGTTCATCTAAAGATCCACTTCAGTTTCAGGCACATGGTAGACTCTCAATTAAAGGTGATAACATTCACCATCATCTTCCAAGGGAATGATTTCCCACCTTTTTTGCTTTTTGTTTTTATTTTTTATTTATTTATTTATTTATTTATTATTATTTGCATTAGGGGATTCCTTTGAGAATTAGGAAAAGCCATGCCCCACATCTTTACTAAATACTCTCACATGAAAACTGGGGAACAGACCTATTGAGGTCTGATTCACGGACTACATTTTGTGAATCTTTAATCTCAGGCAATGGTTCTCAACTCTGGCTGCCTATTACATGGGGAACTTAAAGAAATACTGACAATTGAACTCCATATTCCTAAAATTATCTTTAATTGGTTTGATCTTGGAGCCATGCAACCTGATTCTTAAGAAAACTTCAGAGAATCTATTTTACAGCCAGAATGGGGAACCATTGATAAAGGGAGAAAAACTGATGCCTCATTTTTTTTTCTGCCCCAGATATAGTTCTGTGTATTCTGCATTTTCCCTGATCCTGATAGTGTTTTGAAGTGGTTAGGGAGTTGAGGCTCCAGGGTCTGGATAACCTGTAACTCTCCTTTCTCAATCCCTATTAGCACTAAAGTCCTGGCAAGCGATTCCAATCTCTGGCTCTCATTTACTTCTGCTCATCTATAAAAGTAAGAGTAGGCACAATCATATTTGTCTTACAAGATCACTGGAAGGATCAAATCAAGTGTTCCCTGTAATTATTCTCAAAATATGAGTGGCAGGGAAAGGGCTTGGTACTAGGTCACATGTGACCACTATTGTTTTCCTTATCATTCACACCAGCACCATCAGTCATCATCACTGTAACTTAAGTTACTGTTTTTCATTTTTTAATTTTACTCTAAGTTCTCGGATACATGTGCTGAATGTGCAGGTTTGTTACACAGGTATGCATGTGCCATGGCTGCTGCACCTATCAACACATCATCTAGCTTTTAAGGCCCACATCATCTAGGTTTTAAGGCCATACCATACATTAGGTATTTGTCCTAATGTAGCCTAAGTTATTATTAATAACTATACTCTTCAAATATTGAGGCTATTTTCTCTGTTTTTTTTTTTAAGAAACTGGTGAGAATACCCTTATACTAGAGTTCTCAGCCTTCAAGGGACATAAGACTGCCCTGCTTGGAAAAATGTCTATGCCCAGGACTCATTCCATTATTCTGGTGGTGCTGAGAAATCCTACTCTAGGGTGTGCCTGATTTTGTAATTCCCTACACCCTAAAGCAGCATCTGCACACATACAAGTATGCCCATTCATTTAAAGTAGTGAGAAAGAGGGGTTGCTAATCAAATAGGTGTATCTCAGTCATCAAGCGCCAGGTTCAATGAGGCTACAGCCAAGGAAATACTTTCCTGAGGGTAGAGAACCATCTCAATGGTGGGAAAGCAGAGGCAAAGGGATTGTGTACAAAGGCAGCTGGTGTGATGGCAAAATTTTGCAGCTTGTGCTTCTGTCATTCTCTGGTCTCTCTCCCCTGACCCTAAAAGACGTATGTCACTCAAACAGTCTACCCCAAGCAGCCCTCCCAGACCTGCCCCTCATGCCAATGAATGCCATCTGCCTTCCTTCCGCACATGATTCTCTTCTGACCACTGATCATCCACTAATCACCACTCCAGTGACTCGTCTGGAACCTTCTTGGCCCCACTTTTCCAGAAACCGTGACTCAGCCAGGCAAGGCAGGTTATTTGGGGTGGCTTGATGAGGGTGAGAAGGGGTGGGAAGAAGGGAGGAGGGGTGAGAGGAAAAGGCAATTTACGGCGCCTGTGGGTAGCTGGCTTCCCCCCACCAGCACTTTTCTAATTTTATTTTGCTTGCATTTATATTAGGAAATGCTGCAACCACCTCAAGCTAAGGGCGGGGGACGGACCAGAGGAAGACATGAAAGCTCACAGCAACCTAGAGACAGGAGGTTTGAATCCCCCAAGTCTTCCTAGTTCAGGCTACTTCCTCCCTGGCACGAGAGTTGGAAAGGAAACCCACCCATTACCCCAGGGCAGGAATCCGGGTAACTCAGAGATTCTTCTTCATCTTCTTCTGGATATGAAATAAATTACCCTTGCTTACAAGTGTGGTTCCAGATTTCAACCACACTTTCTTCCTCTTTTAAGACTCTAGAGCTTTTTTGTTTTGTTTTGTTTTGCATGGAAGCTACTCCTTGGCGTTGTTAATTCTCTATATTTATTAATAGAATTTTTTATCCCTATGACCACCAACCCACTAGTTAAAATCTTAGATTTAGAGATCTTAGAGTCCTGTCTTTTTAAAGCATATGTATCTAAGGTATACAACATAATACTCTGATATATTTATCTTGATATCCACATAGAGAGTGAAGTGATTACTGTAGTCAAACAATTTAACACACTCATCTCATATAGTTTACTTCCTTCCCTTCTTTCTTTACATGTAAAAAAAGTTTTCTTTTTCTTTTGTTATAGCAAGAGTACCTAAAATGTATTCGTTTGGCAAATTACCAGTATTCAATACATTATTATTACTTATAGTCATCGTATTGTACATTGGATCTCTAGACTCGTTCATACATAGACATACTTTTCAGCCCTGTGTGACCTTGGACCTGGCATTTAACCTCCCTGAACCTTCTTATTTATACTGAGAATAATAACTGAAGGGACAATGTTGTAAATTAGAAAACGCATGTAAGAACTTTAAATGCACTCCTGACACCTGTTAAGAGTAAAATGAAGACTACCAGTTGGCATTATCATCAACGTTAGGGTCACTATGATGGTCAAGTTTTACATGTCAAAGTGGTGAGACTAGAGTATGCATTTATTCCATCACACGTTAGGATGGTATTTAGGTATTGCTGTGAAGGTATTCTATAGCGATGAAAAACACCTAACATTGATTGTCTTTAAGTAGATTGTCCTAAGAAATCTTGAGGAGTATAATGCAATCAGCAAAAGGCCTTAGGAGCAGAACTGTGGTCCCTCCTTGAGGACCACATGATGCCAGCCCCTACCCAAGAGTTGCCACCATGCTCTTCCTGATGGCCTGGCCTATGGATTTCTGACTTGCTTAGTCAGCCTCTCAGTCATATAAGCAATCTCTTGCAATAAACTCTTACCATATAGAAATATCCTATTGGGTACGTTTCTTGTGTGGGATCTTGACTGATACAATCATCATCATCATCACTTCTGTTGAATACATACATTTGCAGGGCAAGTAAGCAAGCAATGCGTACACCGCAAAGGCTCACTCCACTGGATTTCTTCCTTTGGGGAACCCCCCACAGAGCTGTGCTGTCCCTGGTTTTCAATGAAGAACGATCCTGTTTAGAGGCAAGGCAGTCTAGTAAGCACATGTGGATTAATTGGGCTTAAACGTTTTCATTTTGCCCGCCTTCCATCAACTCTATGGCGCATCACGGAACCCCTGCACTTGTGGTCAGGCGTTTTCATGACCCTGAGAATGCGTGTGTCATTTCAGCTTCCCTGGAGAGACTCCTGTCTCATTCATCTATTGCTTCATCCATCCATTCAACATTTAGCTGAATACAAAAGATGTCCTCTGGGCAACGATGACTCGCACAAGACTCCTGCCCCCACAAAGGTGACACTCAGTGAAGGGAGGCAGAGAAGGAACCAACAAACCAAACACGGATTAAAAATTTTCTAAATGTGACTTAAGCACTCAAAAAGGAACAAGTGTAATAGAGTGGTGACAACAGGTAAGAGGAGCCATTTTAGATGAGGTTAGGGCTGGCCTCTTTGAGGAGGTAATGTTTGCCCTGAGAGCAGAAGGAAGGGCAAGAGTCAGCCAGAGAATAAGCTCGGATGAGCCAACTGCAAGAGCAAAGGCCCTGAGGTTATTATCCAAACAACAGCAGGGGCTTTCAAAAGGTAATTAAGTTAAATTGAGGTCACTAGGGTGGGCTCTAATCCAGTATAACTGGGGTCCCTATGAGAAAAGAAGCTTTTGTTGTATTTTTATTTATTACTTATTACTTATTTATTATTTGTTTATTTTGAAACAGTGTTGCTCTTGTCGCCTCCGCTGGAATGCAATGGCATGAGCTCAGCTCACTGCAACCTCCACCTCTCAGGTTCAAGTGATTCTCCTGTCTCAGCCTCCCAAGTAGCTAGGATTGCAGATTGTGTGCTGCCATATCCTGCAAATTTTTGTTTTTGTTTTTGGTAGAGACTGAGTTTCATCTTGTTAGCCAGGTTGGTCTCGAACTCCTGACCTCAGGTGATCTGTCGGCCTCGGCCTCCCAGTGTGCTGAGATTACAGTCATAAACCACCATTCCCAGCCAAAAAAGGAGATTTTTGGATACAGACATGCATAAAGGGAAGATAAAGAATGGGTGTGTCCCTCATGAATACATTAATGCCCCCCCAGGAAGGGAATAGAGGGTGAGTGAATTCTTGCTCTCTCAGTCCTTAGGAGAACTGGTGGGTTTTCTGTCCGTTTATTTGTTTGCTTACAGACACAGAATCTCACTCTTTTACCCAACCTGAACTTCAAGTGCTGCAATCATAGTTCACGGTAGCCTCAAATATCTGGGCTCAAATAATCTTCCTGCTTCAGCTTCTCAATTAGTTGGGACTACAGATATGTGCCACCATACCCAACTAACCTTTTTAAGTTGTTTTAGAAATAGGGTCTTACTATGTTGCCTAGGCTGGTATCAAACTCTTGGCCTCAAACAATCCTCCCACCTTAGCCTCAACAATCCTCTGACCTTGGTCTCCCAAATTGCTGGAGTCACAGGTGTGAGCCGCTCACCCAGCAGAGAACAGGTTGTGAAAAAGAGCCTGGCACCTCCCCAGTCTCTCTTGCTTCCCCCTCCTACTATGTTATCTCTGCGTGCACCAGCTCCCTTTCTCTTTCTGCCATGACTGGAAACAGCATGAAGTCCTCACCAGACGCAGATGCTGGTGCCTGCTTCTTGTACAGCCTGCAGAACCATGAGCCAAAAAACAACAACAAAAAACAACAACAAAAAATAAAACAAAAAAAAACCCCTCTTTATAAATTCACCAGCCTTAGGGATTCCTTTACTGAAACACGAATGACCTAAGACAAACTCTGTCTCCAAATACAGTCACACTGTGAGGTAAAGGGAGCTAGGATTTCAACACATGAACGGATGGAGGAACAATCTGCCCAATAATAGATGGTGAGACAATTGGCTACAGTTTCACGCCTTAGTCCAAGATACCTGCCTCCAAAAGCCAAACTCCAGGAATAAACAAACAGCAATCTCCTGCTTTTCCTGTAACCAACCAAGTTTCTCTTGCTTCTCTGCTGCAGGACTGATGTTGTCTAAAGTTCCAGTGTTCTAGATAAAATATCATGCACCAGTTTCAGTGAGTGACAGAAAAGAAACTCCACTTACAAGAGGCCCCCACATAAAGGTAACTGAGAGCTTCCCTAGGACTAAGATTGGGAGGGAGGAGAGGATGCCCTCCTTGGAGATGAACTCCCACTGTCACTCCTGAATAAAGGTAAGATATTCTCTGGTGATAGGTGGTGGCCTGCTCCTTCTATTGATGCAGATCCTAGGAGAAGTGGCCTGAACTGCGTGAAAAGGGCAAATTAACCCTGGTTGTGTTGGAGGCAACTGCCATACAGAGAACCTCAGATAGCTACTCAATTGCTGCAGCCTTTTAAATGAAGATAAAACCTTTCTTCTCCTCCCTCCTTCTTTAGGTTGCAGAGACAGTTCTCAGCACGGAGCACTGTTCTGCTGTGACTCTTTAATGTAAGGGCTTTGTGTCTTCTGTATTATTACAAAGATGCTAGAACCAGAATGGCTCCATTTCCATTTCATTTTTTTTTTTTTTGTCTCGAGGTCAGTCATTAATCCGATCGTGTCCTCATTCCATCAGTATTTACTGGATCATCTAATTATGTAGCAGGCACTGTGTTAGGGGCCAGTTGTGGGGTTGCACTGGATGTGGTTTTAATAAAGTGTATGTTTTGGCTATTTTGTGCCCTCTGAGTTCCTCTCTCTACCATTCATGTGAACCTAATGGAGAGAGAAATAAAGATTCTTGCAAGGGACAGTGGAGAAACAAGAAGAATCATGTTCTGTCTGGTCAGAAAGATGTGTGGCTGACCAATTTGAAGCTAGCAGAATGCAAGGCCACAGCGTGACCAGAGGAATCCCCATAAAGCCTCGCCAATGATGCCATATACATAAAAATGAGCAGCTATGGGAGAGACAAAGGTAATGAAGATGCTATAAAAGAAAATACAGACTACACCTCTTGCTGATCAGCTAAGAAACGCCATGAAGATGGATGGGGTTATTTGAAGCCTCAGATACCACTGTACAAAAACACCTACACATCTGTAGGGTATTTCCATAAAGCCCTTGAAGTTGCCAGGATGAAGCATGGGATTGCACTGAGCTGCAAGGGGCTAAACTGGCTGCACAAGGACGTGAAACTCTGTGCACTGTATGTGGGACTAACACACAGAACAGAAACAGACCATGCCGTAGCAAGACATAAACTACTATTTCAAGTTAAGATGGTTTCTCCGGCCTCTCCATTTATTTTTTTCTAATAAGAAGAGGATTGTTGGATTGTTTATAAATCCCAACTTCAAATGCCCCTCTTACTCTTCCTCTGTTGCATATTTCTTCTTGGCCAGAAATGGGAATTCAGTTACGAGAAATCTCACAGTAAATGTCGTGGGCATCTGTTTGTCACTTCGTAAATCCTCGCTCTGTGCTTGTCAGGACTCCAAGATCACCTTTTAAAGCTAATCTAGCTGAGGGATAAGACAGCATTCTTAGCACTTCAACTTGAGTTCGATATGACTGGCAGTAAAATCACCCTTAACCCATATGATTGGCAGAGGGTTTTGGTACTGTAGGCAACTCAGTTTGAGAGCGTGCAAGCATCTTTCTTAAATAAAATTTACAAATATATAAAATACATATAAAAATATATATATATGTGCATACACATACTATATAATATATATATTCCAGTAAGTAATATCCCCTATAGACATTACACACATATATAATATATACATGTATTATTTTGTAACTAAATATCCTAATTACTAAAAACACATATAATGTATTTATAGGGGGCATATTAGGCTTACTTGGCAATGCAAGGTCAAACCAATTACATGGTACACAACCTCAAAACCTTTACCTACTTCCCATTATTAACTTAGATTCTTGCCACACAAACACATAAGACTAAGACATTACTCTCTAGCACATTCACTTTACCTATTAGGTCCGTCTAAAAAGGTCATTAGTCTGTTTCTACTGACTTACTCCTATAATAAATATGACTCTGTGCAGAAGATTATGTTTCTAAATTAGACTATCAGCTAAACACTTCCCTAAACCTGCTAAAGATTTTATTGAGTTCCTAATGTCGGTTTAAGAATAGCTAAACAGCCTACTCATGTCTGGGTGGGCAAGCCATACCTGTGCTCAGAAAACAACATTGGCCATAGATACATCACACTGTGGATCCAATCAGATGAGAAAACCAGATCATCCTCCCGTATTCCAGCATACACAGTGAGGGGTGGACACCACTAATAACTGCCTTGCTTGGAGTAGTAAGCAGAGCACAATTGGTTCCTCAGTAATTACTCCATACAGTTCTCTCGTTGGTGAGGTTTCCATTCACCTCCGAGAGATAATCACTGCAGTCCCTGCAATCACCTTTGTCCTTTTCAAAGATTCAGGGGGCTTCCTTTTCTTCCTTTTCTTTCTGCCCATCACCAAAGACTGTAGGTGGAAGACCAGGTTCATGTCAATGCTATTAATGATCAGAAAGACGTGACATTCCAGTTCTTTAAAATGTAGCATATTTTGGCCAGGCGCGGTGGCTCACGCCTGTAATCCCAGCACTTTGGGAGGCCGAGGCGGGTGGATCACGAGGTCAAAGATCGAGACCATCCTGGCCAACATGGTGAAACCCCCGTCTCTACTAAAAATACAAAAAAACTAGCCAGATGTGGTGGCACATGCCTGTAATCCCAGCTACTTGGGAGGCTGAGACAGGAGAATTGCTTGAACCCAGGAGGCGGAGGTTCCGGTGAGCCGAGAATGCGCCATTACACTCCAGCCTGGGCAACAAAAGCAAAAACTCCGTCTCAAAAAAAAAAAAAAAAAAAAAAAAAACCTGTAGCATATTTTGTAAACACAGATGGTAGAAGTAAAAACAGGGTACACGGGAACCTGGTACTGAAAGTTTCACATTTATTTCCATAAGTGTTCTCTTTTGTTTCCTTTTTTCTTTATTATTTTTTTCTTTTTGAGATGGAGTCTCGCTCTGTTGCCGTGGCTGAAATGCAATGGCGTGATCTCAGCTCACTGCAACCCCCCACCTCCGTGGTTCAAGCCATTCTCCTGCCTCAGCCTCCCAAATAGCTGGGATTACAGGCGTGCATCACCACACCCGCCTGATTTTTGTATTTTTAGTAGAGACTGGGTTTCACCATGTTGGCCAGGCTGGTCTTGAACTCCTGATCTCAAGTGATCTGCCTGCCCTGGCCTCCCAAAGTGCTGGGATTACAAGTGTGAACCACCACGCCAAGCCCATTTCCACAAGTTTTCACTCAACTGGAGTTTTCCAAAATATTCACCTGGGAAGCCTCATCTCTTTCACTGTTTTCTTGGTCTCTCAGCTTCTACCTTAATATCAGTGAAGGGAGGTGGTAGGAGAAATCAGGTAACGGGAATTAAACATCCCACATGTAATTTCTACCTCTATCTCACAGAGGAGTGGCATCATACCCCCACCTCCCCTTCTTACACATGGAAAAGAGAGTGTAGGATAAAGAGAAAGTCACAGTATTCTTCAGGACAAAAGAGAAGGAGCTTCAAGTTCAAGTGCATAGTCTCAGAGAGTGCAAGGGACATAGAAAGATAAAGATATCCAAAATAGTCAAGAACATGGAACCAAGCAGTGGAATGGCGAATGCCAGGAACTGTGGAGAGGGGGACAATGGGGAGTTACCAATTAATTTGCATTAAGGGAAAAAAGAAGGAAAAGAGAAAGTACTGGGGAGAGGTGGAGAAAAGGACATGAAGGGAGCCTAGCTCTAAAAGTATAAGGAAAAATGCCAGTGGATAATCCCTCATGTCTTAGAAGACCGAGGAACTTTTTCACTTTTATTTTTTTGAGACAGGGTCTTGGCTCTGTTGTCCTGGATGAAGTGCACTGGCGCGATCATAGCTCACTACAGCCTGGACCTCCCAGGCTCAAGTGATCCTCCAACCTCAGCTTCCTGGGTAGCTGGGTCAACAGGCACATGTCACCATGGCTGGCTAATTTATTATTTTTATTTTTATAGAGACAGTATCTTGCTATGTTGCCCAGGCTGGTCTCTGACTCCTGGGCTCAAGTGATCCTCCCACCTCAGCCTCTCAAAGTACTGGATTTCATTACCCCTGAACAGAAACCTATATATATGGGGATGCTAATATTCTATGTTAACATGTATGCAGTCCTGTCATTCCTCTGATTAAAATGTGATACACTCAATGGCCTTGAGTGATACTGCAGGTTTAGAGTGGACCTGAGAAAGAGGCAAGAGATGACAGGTAGGAGGAGACGGTTCATTGAGACTGGATCATTGGAATGAATGCTTACTCTGAGAAAGTAATGCATCCCAGCAGGTGTCTGCAGATACCCCGTGGGGGCTGTGGATTTCCCACCTCCCATGGATTAGAGTTGTAGCCTGTTTAAATATAGAAAGCTGGAGAAGTTAGGGGCACCCTGGCTGCAGATCTAAATGTTAGTTAAAGATTGCGACAATCTTAAAATATAACGTGGGTGATGTTTGAGAACACAGCACAGCTTGTGCAGCCCTATGTAAAGCAGATGCAAATCATATGTAAATGTGCACCTGTCCTTCTTGACGAGTTCTGACTCCAGCCCCTTCTGAGGACTGGCTCTCTGGACAGACTTAGGTATATGGTTGATTCAGTGGCCAGTAAGCTACTCACTTGCTGGAAAGGCACAAGACTGCCTTTGTTGGTGGGTTATGAGGAGATTTTGAGAAAGAGTCACTACGTAAAGTAGATATTTGCAGAGGGAAACAGAAAACTGTAAGACACCATGTATCAACCAAAATGTGGACTAGGGCTCAATGTTAAAGGGACCTGTTTGTGAGAAGCATGTTCAAAGTTGTACCGCCTGAAAACTCACTGCAATCCCAGGCACAACCCACCACTAATTTTTTTTTTCCAATGTCTCATGGTGGTAAAATACACATAACATAAAATTTCCCATTTTCACCGTTTTTAAAAAGCATACAATTCAGTGGCATTAAGTATACTCACATTGTTAAGCGACCATAATCTCCAAAACTCTTTTCATCTTGTAAAACTGAAACTGTGTATGCATTAAACCATAATTGCCCTCTCCCCCACCTTCCTATCCACCAACCACCCCCATTCTCCTGGTCTCCAATTCTGACTACAAATTCATGTGAGTGGAATCATAGAGTAGGTGTCTTTTTGTGACTGGCTTATTTTAGTCAGCATAATGTCCTTAGGGCTCATCAATATAGCATATGTCAGAATTTTCTTCTAAGGTTAATATTCCATTTTGTGTGTATCACATTTTGTTTATCTGTCCATCACTAATAAACAGTTGTATTAGTCCCATATTTTAGCTGTTAGGAACATGACTGTAAAAACATTTCCTTGAGACTACTTGAGCCATCCCCAACCTTTTTGGCACCAGGGACCAGTTCTGCAGAAGACAATTTTTTCACAGATGGGTGGGGTGGGGGCGGTGGCAGGGATGGTTTCAGGATGAAACTGTTCCACCTCAGATCATCAGGCATTAGATTCTCACAAGAAGCACACAATCTAGATCCATCACACGCACAGTTCACAATACGGTTTGTGCTTCTATGAGAAACTAATGCCATGGCGGACCTGACAGGAGGTGGAGCTCAGGTGGTGATCAGCAACCGACGAGGAATGGCTGTAGATACAGAAGAAGTTTTGCTGGCTCACTCACCATAGCGCAGTTCCTAACAGGCCATGCACCTGTATCAGTCCGTGGTCCAGGGATTCTAAGTATATACCCAGAGTAGGAACTGTTGGATCATCTGGCAGTTCTATTTCTAATCATTTGGGAATCTCCATGCTGTCTTCCACAGTAGCTGTGCTATTTTACATCCCTACCCACAGTGCACAATGGGTCCATTTTTTCCACATCCTTATCAAAATGTGTTATTTTCTGTGCTTTTTTTAAAATTGCAGCCATCCTAATGTGTGTGAGGAGGTATCTCATTGTAATTTTGATCTGTCTTTTCTCTGAGGATTAATGACGTTGAGCATCTTTTAATGTGATTATTTGCCATTTGCTTACTTTGAAGAAATGTCTATTCAAGTCCTTTAACTGTTTTTAATCAAGTTATTTGTTTTGCTATTGTTGTTGCTGAGTATCCCATATTGATTTCTGCACACAGTTAAGTGGCTCTAGGAGAAGACCATGGGAGGATCGTCCAAAGTCAATGCAGATGCTACGTTTATGGATACCCTCCTAATGCAAGCTACTGAGGTCTTAAATGGCTTCCCAAATTTCTGCAAGTTTTGCCAGTGTTACCTCTGAAATCAATTCCTTGTGCATCTCCACTAACACCTAAGTCTGCCTCACCATCAACTTCCCTCTCATCTGCTGTCTACAGTAACTGGCCAAATGAGCTTCCTAACTTCATGCTTGCCATGCCCATTCTCTACCAGCTTGAGTGAGCTTCGTAAATAAGAATCAGATCGACTGGGTGCAGTAGCTCACGCCTATAATCCCAGCACTTTGGGAGGCCGAGGTGGGTGGATCACCTGAGGTCAGGAGTTTGAGAACAGCCTGGTCAACACGGTGAAACCCCATCTCTACCAAAATTACAAAAATTAGCCAGGCATGGTGGCAGACACTTGTAATC
Source organism: Ateles fusciceps (assembly GCA_036589455.1). Taxonomy (NCBI): domain Eukaryota; kingdom Metazoa; phylum Chordata; class Mammalia; order Primates; family Atelidae; genus Ateles; species Ateles fusciceps. The sequence continues at coordinate 3,490,940 of JAZHEH010000903.1, forward strand.
CCAGCTATTCAGGAGGCTGAGGCAGGAGAATTGCTTGAAGCAGGGGGGATGGAGGTTGCAGAGAGCAGAGATTGTGCCATTGCACACCAGACTGGCCAATAAGAGTCAAACTCCATCTCAAAAAAAAAAAAAAAAAGAATCAGATCATAGCATTCTCCTGCCTGCATCAAACTAAGGACCTCCTGCCTCACTCAGAAGAGAATCCCTACTTCTTACCATGGCCCATAGTGACAGACAGGATCTGAACTCTCCTGTTTGCTTGACCTCAGCTGGTGACTTCTTCTCTTCTTTTACTTCCTGGCTCTCTTTTGTTTCTCTGTTACGCTATGTTAGCGACTTTGGTGTCTGGCATTCCTTCCATTTGGAACGTTTCTCGCTGAGAGCTGCACATGCCAGACTTCATTTCCACCTTAGAGAGGTCTTTCTCTTCATCCCTTGCCCCAAGTCCTCTTTCTCCTGTCTTCCAGCTTGGGTGCCAGCAGAGCAAATTTTGCATTCAGAAATTAATTTATATTTGTGTTTCCCATACTGATCTAATATAATTCAATTTGGTTGCTATTTATGGAGTCCTCAAATAATGATTGTTTAAACAAAATATAGGTTAACTTTCTCTCCCATAAAGAAGTTCAGGGCTACATACTCCATCCCATCTTTTCTTTTCTTTTTTTTTTTTTTTTTTTTTTTTTGAGACAGAGTCTCACTCTGTCACCCAGGATGGAGTGCAGTGGCACAGTCTCATCTCACTGCAACCTCCACCTCCCGGTTCAAGCAATTCTTCCACCTCAGCCTCCCAAGTAGCTGGGACTACAGGCACACATCACCACACCCGGCTAATTTTTGTACTTTTAGTAGAGTCTGGGTTTCACCGTATTGGCCAAGATGGTCTAGATCTCTGGACCTCGTGATCCACCTGCCTTGGCCTCCCAAAGTGCTGGGATTACAGGCCTGAGCCACTGAGCCTGGCCACTCCATCCCATCTTAATCCTTGTGGCCTCACTCATTTTTTTATTCTACCATCCTTAGGACATAGATTCCACCATCAAAAGTTGCCCCAAAATCACATAATGTCATATAACAGCGGAGAGAAAGTGTGAAAGGGCACATGGTGTTTTCACAGCAATGAGTTAGTCCCTATTAAAGGGTTTTCCCAGGATGCACATCTAGTAATTTTCACTGCCATCTTATTGGGGATCCCTCTGTGCTAAGCTGAGGAACACAGCATCATTACCCTTTAATTTGGGGCATACTGATTATGACTAAGGGAACTATTTCTGAGCGGTCTATTCCTTACAAAGAAGGAATAAAGGGATACTGGGTAGATAGCTGGCAGTTTCTGTCACAATTCCTTCTTAAATGTTTTTCCTCGAGCAGAAAATATGAGCTCCATGCAAGCAGTGATGCCTGTGGGGTGTATTGCAATATTATCCTTAGTGCCTACTGCAGTGTCTGACAGGCACACCATAAATAGAGGTGCAATAAACATTTGCTGAATACCGAGAGGGCACAGTTGTGGCTTATATTTTCTAAGATGATGTTTAAGGATGCACATGAATGCTTCCTGTCACATTCAGGTTCTTCCATAAGACAGGCTGACTTAGTGCAATCACCAACTTATTCACATCCCCACTCCACTCCCTGGGAAAAGCCATCTGCTTTAAATCTGAGAACCACAGTATCTTCCTTGCCATCTACAAGGGGAGTCTAATATCCTTTCTAAAAGTCAGTGCTTCCTAGGGTTTTGCACTGTATTCCAGGTGGAGGCCCAATTTGCAGCCCAGAACAATTCAAACCAGTTTTGTTGGTTCTATGTGTTCATGTCCCTGACACTTATGTATTCAGACTAGTATCTGATTTTTAGATCTCTCTCCAGAATTTCCTGGAAATCTGGCTCTATGATTGTGGCTGTCCACATTCATAGAATGGGAGATTGCAAAAGTGGTCCCCACCATGTTCTTTTTGTCTGATTTCTTTTTCTGATGGATTGACTCATTGATTTGAGACAGAGTCTCACTCTGTTACCCATGCTGCAGTGCAGTGGCACAATCTTGGCTGGATGCAACCTCCACCTCCCGGGTTCAAGCAATTCTCAGGTCTCAGCCTCCTGAGTAAACTGGGATTTCAGCTGCCCACCACCACCCCCCACGTCCAGCTGATTTTTGTATTTTAGTAGAGATAGGGTTTCACCACATTGGCAAGGCAGGTCTCAAACTCCTGACCTCAAGTGATCTGTATGCCACAGCCTCCCAAAGTGCTGGGATTACAGGGATGAGCCACTGGGCTGCCCCAGCCTTTTTGTCAAATTTCATCCCAGCCCTGCTCAGAATACTGGCTGATTCTGTGTGAATAGAAGTAGATGCCATGCCTCCAAACATGAGTGTACAAAGGGATGACAGGTGTTTGGCTGTGTTAAAACTTCCAAACCTTCAGGCGTATGCTGCCTCAAACACTGAGGCATCCATTTCCAAGGACGTTTTAAAGTGCACGATTCAGGGCCAGGGCGTACTTTGAAAACATTTCTCACCTACTACTTTTTAACCGATTACCATTCGATTTTTCAAATGATAAAACCGAAAAAAAAAAAACCCTTTAAACACTCAGTGGATCCTGAATTATTAAACATAAAAGGGCTCTTTGGTGTATTTATTATCACACTGAAGGAAATCTTGCCTGGTTTAAGCTCTTAGCTCCTTAAAATGTCCCCCCTTTATGCTGAAGTGGAGTTAAAAATGCATTGCCATAAAACTCCATCCATTTCCAATTTTCTCATCAACAGTTCATGACACTGTGAGCTGTCACATTCTCAGCCTGCATGCTTCCTCTGGGGAGGTGGATGGACCTGTGGTGTTGATGCTCATACGTCCCGGTCCCTTGGAACTGAAACTGAGTCCTGGTGCTTGGAGCTGTCTCCTTTTCTATTTTCCCAGATGGACACCATTTCTTTAAGGGTTGATTTCAGGGGTCCTTCTGAAAGCATGGTTTATACTGAGCAAACTGTGAACAAGGCAGCCAACTAATTGCCTGGGAACCATCACTATCTTTTGCCTCTGATAGTGTGCTACGGTTTTAATGTGTCCCCCAAAGCCCATGTGTCGGAAATTTAATATTCAATGCATCAATGTCGGGAGGTGAGGCCTGGTAAGAGATGATTAGGTTATGAGAACTCCACTTTTTTTTAAGTCATTATTGCTGGAGTGAGTCAGTTATCATGAGAGTGATTGTTACAAAAGTGAGTTCAGCTCTCTGTGGCTCTCTCACTCTTGTTCTCTCTTGCTTTTCCACCTTCCACCATGGGATGGAACAGCAGGAAGGCCCCTGTGATATGCAGTGTCATGCTTTTGGACTTCCCAGTCTCCAAACCCATGAGCCAAATAAATTTCAATTGCCTATAAGTTACCCAGTCTTAGATACTCTGTTACAAAAACAATACAAAACAAACTTGTGCATTTTTGTTTTTGATTTGGTCTTTTTGGTAACAGAGGTAAAATTCATATAACATAAAATTAACTATTTTTAAGTGTACAACTGACTAGCATTTAGTACATTCACAATGTTGTACAACCACCACCCTCTATCTAGTTTCCAGCACTTTTATCACCCTAAAAGAAAACCACTAGGTATGGCTAGGCACGGTGGCTCACACCTGTAATCCCAGCAATCTGGGAGGCCAAGGCAGGTAGATCACAAGGTCAGGAGTTCAAGACCAACCTGGCCAAGATAGTGAAACTCCGTACCTACTAAAAATATAAGAATTAGCCAGGTGCAACGGCAGGTGCCTGTAATCCCAGCTACTCTGGAGGCTGAGGCAGGAGGATCACTTGAACACAGGCAGCAGAGGTTGCAGTAAGCCAAGATCATGCCACTGTACTCCAGCCTAGGTGACAGAGTAAGTCTATCAAAAAAGAAAAGAAAAGAAAGAGTGGCGGGGAGGGATGGAGGGAGGGAGGGAGGGAAAAGTGCTAGGTATGAGCTGAGTGGAGTGGGGGAAAAAGAAAACCCATGACCATTTAGCAGTTAAATTCCCTATCCCTGCTCCCCCTGGCAATTCCCATTCTGCTTTCTGTCTCTATGAATTTGTTTATTGTGGAGATTTCACAGAAATGGAATAATATGTGACCTTGTGTGTCTGTTTCCTTTCCTTCCCATAATGCTTTCATCTACATTGTAGCATGTATCAGTACTCCTTTTCTTTTTACTGCTAAATAATATTATACTATAAAGACATACCCCATTTAGTTTATCCATGCATCTACTGATGGACCTTTTAGCTATTGTGAATAATGTTGTGATGAACATTTGTGTATACATTTTTGTTTGAGTACTTGTTTTCAATCTTCTTGGAAGTAAACCTGCTAGTGGAATTGCTTGGTAATGTGGTAATTTTATGTTTAACTTTTTTAAGGAACAGCCACACGTTTTTCCACTATCTCTGATAGTTTTGCACTATCACAGTTTGATACTGTTTTTTCACCCACAGGTTTTTAGGCTCTCTACCCATGACTACCTTTTAATTTAGTATTCAAAAAAACAACACTCCAGAAACAGAAAGAAGCTCTGGATTTCCCAAGAGCAGGAGTTAACATCAACAGCAAGTTCAGTCACTCCCTACTCCAACCACGACATGAAACAGTAAGTGCTCAGAGTCACATTTTTCCTTATTCCTTTCTTTCGTCCCTAAAGACAGCAGCTTTGGAGGAGGCTGGGAAGAGGCACATCTGTACTTAGTTCCAACAGCCTGGAAAAACCAGATAACACTGGAATGAAGGACAGATTGGAGATGGAGTAGAGAAAGAGTAACTGGGAGAGATAGGAAAGGAACAATATATGTGTTCAGGTGTCTGGTACACAAGGAGAAACCACTTGGGTGCAGGATGGCTATGGTGTGCACCTTTGAAATTGAGTGTTTTAAATTCTCCTTAAAATTACCCAGACTTGCATGCAAAGATTAGACCACTGGATTTATATATTTCAGATAACCCAACTTCCCCTCTGCACACCATTCTAATTATATTTAGCTGTGTATATTTATCTTTGGCTCAGAATTCCATTTCCCTTTCCCTTTGCACATGCTGTCCTCTTTGCCTGAAACACCCTTCCATAAATCATCTGTCTGAAAAAATTCCTACCCATCCTCAAAAGCCTGCCCAGGCTTCCCTTCTTTCCACAAACCTTCCAAAACTCACTGTACAGCATGACTCCTGACCCTCTGTACAGAGATGCCTTTCCATTTTACTTATAGTTATACATACAAGCCTGTCTCATTTGCCTAACCATGTGTTCTTTGAAGGCAGGGACCCTGGTTTCCTTTAAAAAATGGGAATAAGAATATTCATGACTCAGGGTTGTTATCAGGGTGAAGTGAACTCATATGTTTAAAGAACCCGCTGCACTAACCTGCACACCATAGATGCCTCCTAAGTGTTTGAGAAGCCAGTGGACCTTCAGGTACCTACACTGTCAGTGTTGGCAATGGTCTGAACAAAAGATGCTTCTTGATATTGCACTGCTAAGCAAGTCAGTGGCAAATTGGGCTAGGGAGGGGGGAGTGAAAGGGGGTAGGCAGGAAAAGGTGAAGGAAAATTTCCCTGGGAAATCTTCAGGATGAAAGGGGAGACTGAAGATAACGTAGACAATACCATGAACGTTAAATTCACCAAACACACAAACACTAAATAGAGTTATCGTAATCATTATTACCATTCTGACTACAGAACATAGTGATTAATTATCCTTCAAAATTATTGGACCAAGCCTGTTCCTTTACTTTCTTTAGATAAGTGACGAGGAGTAGGATGATGAAAAGAGTGGGAGTCCAAAGCAAACCAATAATAATAAGAAGAAGAATAAAAAATAAAGATTTAAAACTCCCTATGAGAGGCTGGGGAAAATGATACTCACTTTTTTTTTTTTTTTTTTAAGATGCTGAGAGCCTGGAAGAAACTCCTTAGATCCTGTCATAGACAGCAGTGTGGCAGTGGAGAATGAAGAGATAAAGTCATGTCACATGGGCTAAGCTTTACTCAGTGATACATTTATAAGAAATATAAACCAGGCACCTTTCTTTAAATTATGAGCATCAGGCTGGGTACCGTGGTTCATGTCTGTAATCCCAACACTTTGGGATTAATTAACTAATTAATTAATTAAAGCTCAGGTTACCTGAGGTCAGAAGTTCAAGACCAGCCTGGCCAACAAGGTGAAACCCTATCTCTACCAAAAATATCAAAATTAGCCAGGCAAGGTGGTGCAGGCCTGTAGTTCCAGCTACTTGGGAAGCTTAGGCAGGAAAATCACTTGAACCTGGGAGGTGGAGGTTGCCTTCAGCTGAGATTGCAACACTGCACTCCAGCCTGGGCAACAGAGTGGGACTCTAAATCAATCAATCAATTAATCAATGGTGTGGGGGAGAGAGAGGGAGAGAAGGAGAGAGAGAAGTGCTCACGTGCATGTACATCTCAGGTCCTCAGTCTGCGAAACCTGTGCTGTTGGGTTGGTTGCCCTGTTCTGCCTTGCAAATATCAGAGGACAGTCACCTGCCCAGGTCATGTAGTAATGATCATCTCCTCCCAATACGTGTTTGATAATCTTACAGCAAGTTTACACACTAGTTCATTGGTGAAATTGGCTAGCAAAGACACTACAATCAAAACTTTCACAAGAAGCCTTATCTTGCAAGCCTGTGTAATGAAATTCGTTTAAGAGAATGAGGCTCAGCCAGCGACATTATCACCAAATATAAGGCCATTCTGGGAAAGGCAGTCCACAAGCAGAAACCAACTCAATTCCTAATATGGCTGGTTCAACAAGAAATGCAATTTGAGGTGCATTTGCACCAGTGAGGTTGACAGACTTAAGTGCTCTTTATTACAGTTCAGAGAATACAATTTTTTAAGCTTTGTTGCTAGAATTAGAAGAAAAATAAACAGCTAATTAAGAACCAGTTGATTTTGTTAATCTCAATAAAATACTGAAAGTGGTTATTCAGCTGTCTTTGAATTCTCTACTTTTTTTTTTTTTTTTTTAAACAGAAACAGGGTCTCATTCTGTAGCCCAGGCTGGAGTGCGGTGGCACAATCTTGGTTCACAGCAACCTCTGCCTCCCAGGCTCAAGCAATCCTTTCACCTCAGCCTCCCTAGTAGATGGAACCACAGACATGCACCACGTCCAGCTAATTTTTATAGTTTTTGTAGAGATGGGTTTCACCATGTTTCCCAGGCTGGTCTTGAACTCCAGGCCTCAGGCAATCCACCCACCTCAACCTCCCAAATTGCTGGGATTACAGACATGAGCCACTGCACCTGGGCTGAATTCTCCACTTTCTAAATGTAATACAACTATGTGTTTCTGGGGAAGGGACAGAAACAGAATGAATTCAAAGATGGGTTCAGGTGTTGTGTTTTCATAATGAGTAACTGTTTAGTAATTAAAATGGACACGTTGAAATCTTTAGCCCCCGGGAGCTAGATTTTCCCAAACCCTAGCCCTTCCACTGCCAAGGTCACTAAATAGTCATCACGTACCATAATGATAAACTGTCAGCTGGTTAGTATCTTTTTACATTGATGTCCTTTGTTTAAACTGAAATACTTTGTTTTTAAAAGGCAACAGTATATCAATAATGTAAATGAAAAAACAACAATATTACTCATTCCAAATAAAAGGTAGCTATAAAATAAATACAGTGCAGTCACAAGTTATTAAAATCTAACTACCATTACCTGTAGACACTGAGCCTGAGGCTTCCATTTTATTACTAAAAATGGAGATCACAAAGTGTCAGAGAGATGTTTAAGACACCCTAGTACCAAATAAAGACCTCCTCATTGACATGAACAGGGTAATGGAAAGAGAATTGAAAAGAGAATAACTCCTTCTCTCAATAATTGATTTAATGTTATTTAATAGCATCACATGTACCCATCTAAATCCATAATAATATAATGAGGCTTATACTTGAGAAAGACTGTTTTTAGCCAATCCTTAAAAAAAAAAATGATAGATGCTATTATATTTTTAACTGCTCTTCAAATATCTTATCTTTCCATTCATTTCTCCAAGAAGATCTCAGTCCCTCAATCTTTCACTCTTGTGTCATTTGTTATCATTTTAAGTTACCTACATATGTTACCATAATATCTTCTAGGGCTTGCTGTGCTAGAGTATAGTACTAATATTCTGAGCTGCCTTCCATGATTGCTGGTTCAGAGCAGGGGCTCTGTATTTCTGACTAAGCATCTGCTCTGTCACATACCAGCTCTGTGACAGAGGGCAAGGTAACATCACTCTATTGCAGTATCCCCAGTTATAAAGCTCAGTATACAATGTAGTACCTGCCTCATTAGATCAAGGACAGTAATGCATGTAAAATGCTCTTAAGAGTACCTGGCACATGTAAAGACCATACAGGCACTTGCAGTTATATTGACTACTTGCCTGTATTAGCTGCTGTGACAAATAACCTCAAACATAATGGCTTTAAACAACACAAACAACTCATCTTACAGTTCTCTAGTCCAGAAATCTGATGCAGGTCTCATCGAGCTACAGTTAGTGAGTTTTGCAGGGCATGTTCTTCTCTGGAGGTTCAAGGAAAGAATCTGAGTTCTTGCCTTGTCTAGAGTCTAGCAGCCTGCTGTTTTTGGCTCATGGCTTCCTTCCATCTTTCAGACAGCAATAACGTGTTGAGTTATTCTCAGGAAAAGCTGCTGTGATTCTCTCTCTCTTCTGCCTCCTTCTTCACTTGTAACAAACCTATGTAATCATATTGGACCCATCCAGATAATCCAGGATAATGTCCCTATCTCAAGGCCAACTGATGAGCAAGCTTAACTCTATGTGTAATCTTAATTTTCCTTTGCCATGTAATCCAACATGGTCACAGATTCCAGAAATCATGATATGGCCATAGTTGAGGTGAGAGCATTATTTGCCTACCACATTGTGAAACCCAAAGATGTCTTCTCCCTGCTTCTCATTATTATTATTATTATTACACTTTAAGTTCTGGAATACATGTGCAGAACATGCAGGTTTGCTACAAATGTGTAACATACTATGGTGTTTTGCTGCACCCATCAACCCATCATCTACATTAGGTATTTCTCCTAATTCTATCCCTCCCCTAGCCCCCCCACTCCCTGACAGGCCCCAGTATGTGATGTTCCCTTCCCCCGTGTCCATGTGTTCTCACTGTTCAACTCCCACTTATGAGTGAGAACATGCAGTGTTTGATTTTCTGTTCTTGTGTTAGTTTGCTGAGAACAATGGTTTCCAGCTTCATCCATGTCCCTGGGAAAAACATGAATTCATCATTTTTTATGGGTGCATAGTATTTCATGGTGTATATGTGCCATATTTTCTTTATCCAGTCTATCACTGATGGGCATTTGGGTTGGTTCCAAGTCTTTACTATTGCAAATAGTGCTATAATAAACATATGTGTGCACGTGTCTTTACAGTAGCAAGGTTTATAATCCTTTGTGTATATACCCAGTAATGGGATTTCTGGGTCAAATGGTATTTCTGGTTCTAGACCCTTGAGGAATCACCACACTGCCTTCCACAATGGTTGAACTAATTTATACTCCCACCAACAGTGTAAGAATGTTGCTATTTCTCCACATCCTCTCCAGAATCTGTTGTTTCCTGACTTTTTAATGATTGCCATTTTAACTGGGGTGAGATGGTATCTCATATCTCCCTGCTTTTTATGTTGTTCTCAGAAGAGGGTGTGAGACTGCCAAAATACGAAGCCACCAGCACATGACCCCTGGACTTGATATTCTCTATTAGAGTGCTTTGTATGTTCCAACTTTACTTTTTAAAAATATTGTCTTTATTTTGAAATGATTTTAGACTTACAGAAAGATTGCACACAAAAAAATACAGAGCACTCCTGTGTCTAATACCCAGCCATTCCTAATGTTTAACGTCACACTTAATCATAATACAATGATCAGTACAAGGAAACTAATATTGATACAACACTGGGTTCTAAACTGTAGATGGCACTGGGATTGTGTTAGTTTTTCCATTTGGCCCCCTTTTCACGTGCCTGGAACTCATCTAAGATTTCCCCTAGCATTTTATTGTTATTTGTCTTCAGTCTCCTCACAGTTGATGCTTCAATACCTCAATATTTATTTGAAGTGAAGAGTGCTTGCTGCTAAGTACTTTACCACATTCCTTATATTATAATCTCCATTGAAGGGAGCCTCCTGGCCTCCATAGGCATTTGAGTCTGAAGCTCCTGTCTAAGTAAACACTACTAGGATTCACAAAAGCATGCAGTTCAGCCAATTTCTCACCCCAACTCTTCTAGATTAAACCTTTCTACTGAGTATGACATTTTCCCTAATGTCAGATTCACAAGCAAACCCTGTCTCCTTGCACAAAACATCAACAGGCTACCACGAGACTAAAACAATAAAATGCCAAGAAAGCACAGGAGATTCTGAGAGATTTGGCATCAGAATTAGAACTGCTGGTCAGCATTCCTTCTACTACCCTCCCCACTTCCCCCACCAATTATTATTATTATTATTATTATTATTTTACACCCCTTTCTCCGGTTTTGAAAACAGCTCCTGGGATTGTACAGAAAGGGCATCAATAGATTAAAAACTGTTTCCCTCTTAATAAAATGCTAAACGATGTTGAAAATTAATCACCAGGGTCGTTTGTGCAGCCCTCCTTAGAGGGAGACGGCTCAGGAAATTTAATAAATTATTATCACAATGATGTTCCTATTACAGAATTTGCATTTCATTCCCAAGGCTTGCATTTCGCCTCAAAGTTGCCTGACGATGGTTACTAAAACCAAACAGACTCTTTCGCCTCAATGGTTAGAAGGCTATGCTTAGAGTTATCCGCCAAAGAGTATTCTTAGGGCTTCATACGCAATTATTTCAGCTTTGGCTCTAACCCCCTTCTTTATAATTTTTGTTTCTTTAAAACAACTAAAGACAGTATTTAATCGTGAGCATGCCCTTCTGATGGAAACCCACACTGTAATGATATGCCTAGCTTAAAAGCAAATCTAATCTACTTGCTTATTAAATTTAAATGTGTTTAAGGCTGATATGGTTTGAAGATGATATGTAAAATAACAGCTTCCATGGTTATAAATGTCAACTCTAAAAATTATATGCAATATAACATACAAAATAAATGCTGCTTCATCTTTACATTCCACTGTGATCAATTCATTAAACGATGTATTACAAGCCATGAGGACGATGGTACAACGTGAGGTGCCATTTGTCACAGTGTATTCTAAAGCACCCAGGAAATGCTGTAGAGACGTGGTGGGTTTTTTTTCCTTTTTTGTCAGCAATGGATTATAGGTCTTATTAGGAAAAGGGAAAGAAGCATCTTTCTGATGTACCATGACTGGAATTACTTCTCCCATCAAATATTAAAGACTGAGGAAATCCATTCTTAAGACAAAGTTCCATAATAAAAAATAAGAAGGGTTGAAAGGGGCTTCCTTTTGAAGAGAGCACTAACTATAAAGTAGGATGGTGAAGAATTAAGATGGATTTTCCTCTGGGTTAGGAATCACAGTTTCATTATGTTCCAATCATATCACACTCATATCCCAGGGGTTCCCAGATTGGATTGATCATCTTGCCACTACTTGGGGGTGAGAGAGAAGCGTACACTATGCATTCCTGGGTCCCCTTTTTAAGGTTCTGATTGAGAAGATTAGGGAGAAGTCCAGGAATGAAAACAAGTCTTCATAAACTATGCTTCCTTCATGATTCTCTAAACAGTGAGCATCCTCTAAAGAAGAGTTAAACCTTGTTTATCATGTGCATCTGTGCAGACAAATTCAATGTAATCTTTACAACAAATGACTGAAACGGCTAATATGAGCAATGCTACAAATCCCAGTGAAAAACTTGCTCTACAAAGGTAGAACCACCCAAGGCTGGGAGAACAACACCGTGGCTCATTTTGTTGATGGAATGGCACTGATTTCTGGGTAACTGAATTTCTGATTTCATGTGGTATGGTTTCTGGGTAACAATACAACTCTACCAACCCTCTACACGTCAGTGCTACACCTACCCTCTCACCAACCTCCTCTACTTTCCCTGCTAGCTTAGATGGCTCGCACTGGTCACTTTTCAGCTAATCAGACGGAGATCAGTTTCACTAAGGGGGGGGAAAAAAAACACCACCCGGATGGTAACTAAAAACACCTGTTGGGAATTTGTGGAAGAGTTGGAAGAATCAATGCTTGTAAAGGCTACAACAAAAATAATGAGGGAAGTTTTGTTTTTATTTTTTTATTGATTTTTGAGATGGAGTCTCTCTCTGTCACCCAGGCTGGAGTGCAGCGGCACAATCTCAGCTCACTGCAACCTCTGCCTCCTGGCTTCAAGGGATTTTCCTGCCTCAGTCTCCTGAGTAGCTGGGATTACAGCTGCATCATCATGCCTGGCTAATTTTTGTATTTTTAGCAAAGACAGGGTTTCACCATGTTGGCAAGGCTGGTCTCAAACTCCTCACCTCAAGCAATCCACCTGCCTTGGCCTCCCAAAGTGCTGGGATTACAGGCGTAAGCCACTGTGCCTGGCCAAGATTTTTATCTTAAATTTAATTGTGCTAGTCTTGCCAGTCAATCATGGTTTTCTGTTTTTTAGTAGTCTTCTAGGAAGTCTTGGGATTTTGTCATTGCTCAACAGAGAACTCTACATTTGGGCCACATATTGATGTTCTGCCCAAGGTCCTCTATTTCAATTAGGAGAATGATCTGTTTTACTTATAGATGTGAGTAGGGCCTATTCCAGACATACAGGCAATCAAGATAGAGACAGGTAAACAGATTCTTCCAGGAAGTTGGAGTAAAGAAAGAAAACTTCTTCACTGGATGCACTGGGAAAGTTATGCAAGGTATTGACTGCAGGTATCTCTGAGAATCATGGGAACTGCTGACCTAGACCCTGTCGATAATTTATAACCTACAGCACCTTTTTCCTGGTGCTAGGCTAGTTCACAAGAGAAAATGAAATACAGATAATATGATGCACAGAGAAGTGGCTTGTGTGCTCTAGGGATGTGTGTGTGTGTGTGTGTGTGCGTGTGCACGCACACGCACGTGTTGGGAGACATAGTGTTTTGGAGTAGGCGCAGTGTATTCCTAACTGGAGAAAATACCTAAATCAGTGTGGGCCTCCCATTCTATCCTCTGAAGTTTCCCTTACTAGAAATCACTCCATATCACCTTCAGATGCCTTGAAGTCTTGACTTGTCTCTAGTCTTATGTTTTTCAAGCAACCCTTCCTCGGGTGGTTTGTCAAGCTACCCAGGCTGCAGTGAAAGACTTCATGGTGTCAAAGAACTTTCGCCAATCCTTAGCTGTCTGTATCCTCTGTTCCTTAAGCCATTTTCTCGAAGTCCTTTCCAACCTCGAAACTTGCATTTTTAACAGCCAACTCAATGTCATCGCTTGGTGCCTTTGTAGCATGCCCTATACCAGCTCTTGTGGCCTTACTTTTTACAATCATGAGGGAACTCTGTATCTGAATCCCCACATATATGGTAGAAATGAAGACTACAGCAGAATAAATGAAACCTGCTGCAGGATATGTTCAACTCCGGATGATACTGAATTGGTATAATGAGTCAACGCTCATTGGACAAGTCTGCAGCATAATCCACTCTTATTTGCTGAGAGTATAAAATAGCATTCAGGGAATGGGGATGGGGAAGCACTCATGCACACACCCACACACACCAAAGCATCTCCTTTCTGCATAGCTTCAGTTACGGTGCATATTAGACCTCTGTAACATGCAGCTAAAAGCTTCCTCCAAATGGCATTTTGAAACTAATTGCAATGCAAATTTTAACTCTAGGTTTTTAACAAAACCCCACTTAAAAAACATCAGAGCATGTTAATGCAGGACTCAGAAAGCCAAAGGAAATACAGGAAGATGTACAATGGTTTCTTCATTTTAACTTAAAGCACTTATGTTAACTTTTTCATCTTGGCAGCCATGGTCTATTTTAAGAAGCTTATGCGGAATGCACAGGCATAGGGTTGGGGGGTGTTTCACCCCATCATATTTATACCTCTGGTTTTCTTTCCAGTTAGACAATACATCTCTTGCTGAGCTGGCTGATTCTCCAAAATTCTTTAACACAATTACCGAATATTCCGCACTGCATGCAAAAAAATGTGAAAAACATAGAAAAGTTAAAATGAAATAAAAATGACCCATAATCTCACTATCTAGAGATAACTACGGCTAGCACACAGAGAGATACATTCTCAAGATTTGTTCTCTGTGTGAGTTAATTCTTAAAGTGCTGTGATTTCACCCATGCAGTCGTGGAAACCACTTTGTTCACGTGACAATACATTGTGAACATTTACCAGTATGACAGCCATAAATTAGCCAATTTTCTATGTCAGAACTTTAGGTTGCTTCTAATTTCTCACCATTAAGAAAATATGCTGACGAATATTATTTTACAGAGAGCCATCTTTGTTTCTACGACTTTAAAAGGGCTTTTTTAGTATCAAATTATGTGTTTGCTCCTTTGTAAGACTTCACACAATTTTTTTAAGTGACTGATAATCTCTCAAGAAGATTAAGGAAGGACGGATGCACTTTAAGAAAAAAATACTTCAATTATTTATATCCTGTGTTTTGCTACCAGCTTCTACTCTTCTTACATACAATTTCAGTAGTTCAAAATGACTAGAGAGCTACATTGTATTTGTTTATTATCATTTTTTGAGACAGAGTATCACTCCATCACCCAAGCTGGAGTGCAGTGGCACAATCATGGCTTATTGCAGCCTTGACCTTCCCAGGCTAAAGTGGGCCTGGGACCTCAGCTTCCCACCTCAGCCTCCCAAGTAGCTGGGACCATAGGCACACACCACCATGTTCAGCTAATTTTTGAATTTTTTTTTTTTTTTGGCAGACATGTGGTTTCCTCCCATTGCCCAAGCTGGTCTCAAACTCCCAGGCTCAAGCAATTTGCCTATCTCAGTTTCCCAAAGTGTTGGAATTACAAGCGTGAGCCACTGTGCCTGGCCTGGAGAGAGATATTTTTTAAGTAACTCAAAAAGAATATTTTTTAAACATTGAGTAAATTTAAATATAGACTGGATACTTCATAATAGGATGGATTTAAGTTAATGCTGTTAGTTATAATAATAATGTCACGGTTTCATATAGAACCTCTAAAGACATGAACATGTATATAACTATACCCATTTCATGATATCTGGGAATCTCCTTTACAATGGTTGTACATATCTGTGCAATGAAATCCCAATCACAAGAATATTCTGCAAAATAGTAGCATTTGTGTTTCCCAGGGTTAGCAAAGACTGCTGAACCTGACTGTCTGTGTCTCCTTGATCTATACGAATGTCCACCAACAAACATAGGAACTAATGGCTGAGACATAATTGGAGAGGAGTAGAAGAAAGGGTCAGGAAGTGAGTCACCAGTGGGCACTGTATATTTGCTAAGAATTGGTTGGGTTTGTTGTTATCCAGGGATATGATACTGTGGAATCCAAATCACTCTTGCTCGTCAAGTACCTGAGAGTCTGATTGATGCTCAGATCTTCACATGTCAGTGTAAAGACTTTAAAATCTAAGAAGGAATTCATATCTCGACATGTGTGTGCATCATTTACCACTTTCAGTAGTAGCAAAAAGGAGTGCATTTGAAGATAAACTGCATAACTAGCCTATCTCCACAGACTAAATTGATTTATGATCCTGGCACACAAATATTAGTCCAGATGTTTCTCAAAGTGTAACAAAAGTGGCAGGGTTTCTCAAAAACCAGTGTACCCCATCTGGCCATGAATGTGTGTCCACAAAGATGATCCCTGTTATCATGAGAATTATTAGGATGCAATATCATTGGAGGCACTAGACCCAGATAGCTCTAATCTAGTCTTATCATTTGCAGACAAAACCATGGCATCCAGTGGCCCTCCATGTAATCCATCTCTGTCAACCGCATTAAGGAAACTGCCTGTCAGAAACATCATGACTGAGATTCTGTGATTAAACACAAACGTAAAAATGCTCAAGGGTACAGTGGAATCATTAGGAAAAAAAAATTACACACAAACACCTCCTTCAATTTACTTTCTTTAGAATTAATTCTATGGTCATAAATGTCTGAAATCTGCAGAGAGAGAGGTATAATGTGAAACTTATCAAGCAATTCTTCTGTGGCTGACAACTAGCCAAGGGCTACCATATGCTCTTCCATAATATCTCATTGTTAGGTGGATTAAATATACTATATGGACATTTCTCCATGTACTTACTGTACAATTTCAAATATGTTACTTAATCTAAGGATCAATTTCCTTATTTGCAAAGTGGGGCTTTCATATGTGTATGGTGTGTTTATTGTAATGCTTGAAAGACATATATAAAGTATCAAACATACTTTTGGCACCAAGTAAGCATTATTATGCTTAATATTAACTGTGTGTAAACATTATTACTACTATTAATTAGTAACACTTCAACACACAAACACACCTAAAGGGTAAGGATCTCCTCTAAAGTTCTGAGTTGATACATAGAAGCATAAACATGAAGAACCAAGGTTGCTCTGACTTGAAAAGCTCAAGCTCTATCTGTAACTGCACAGTGCCCAGATTTTTAGAAAAGTTTCACAGGAGTTCATAATCAGGTTTGGGGGTTCATATCCTTTTATGGTACACCCATGTGATCAAGACTAGTGTATTGTGACCCCTCTAGAATTCCAAGTTGCCACACCATTTGCTAAACAGACAAGGCTAAGGATTATAGCACACCCAAGGTGTCACACTTCAATCACTTCGTTAACTTTTGACCATAAGATAGGGCTGCAAGAAATTATGTCAGAGGAGGTAAAAACACAAATTCAACGCAGATGAACAGATGCCATGAGCCATGTGGTGAGTGTGTGGATATGCTATAATCACCATCATCTATCCCCTAGACTTCTGCTAAAACCTTTTACTCTTTGCTTCTGCTCTTTCTCTCTTTAGTTGAGGAAGAGAGTAAATTGTAATTTGGATGACGTCTTCCTCTCTAAGGTCATTTCCATGATTTTTTTATTGTTCTAATACTAAAATTGAACTCCCTTGTTATGAGCAAAGAAGTCCTCCTCGATCTGTTCTCCACCTCCTTCTCTCCACTTGTTCATGGAGCTAATTACAGCCCTGTGCTACTCTTTTACTGCTCTTCAAATAAACCAAGTCCTTTCCTGACAGTGACTTTACACATCCCTTTGTGCTGCCAGGCTCTTCTCACCAATCCTGCCTTCTCCTCCACCAACATGCTCCTGGGCTTCAGGCCACCTCCAGCCAGCTGTATCACCTCTCATCATTTCAGTTCACATCGTCCTATTTCATTTATTTAATGACATCATCATTGCAGTCTGAAATTTTACCCTCTCTTTATTGGTTTATTCATTCCCATCTATCTCTTTTAAACTACGCCCCCAATTAGAACAGTGGTTCCATGAGAGCAGAGACCTGATATGAGTGATACCTAAAACCGCACCTGACAATCGGAGGTGCTAAAGAGCTCCTTGCTGAACCACACTGAAAGGAGATAAGATTTCTCCTAAGCTTTCTCAATTTTATTCTAACAGTAAGCCTAAGCCCTAGCTTGTGTTCATTGTGAGTCAAATCTTTTCTAATTTCTGCTTGGAGATATCATCTGGCCCTGTATTCTCATACATGTTCCTGCTTTGGGACCCTATGAGATTATTAATGCAGACTTCTGAGAGCCTGGAAAAAATACACACACCTGCAAGCATACACACACACACACACACACACACACACACACACACATTTATTCAGAACTACTGACAAAGAAAAAATAGATAAAGCATCTCTTGTAGCTAAAATCCGGATGAACCCCATGAAGGTTTCACTAGTTAATAACAATAATGAAATAAAACTCTTACATTCAGGATGCTTTCATAGTGCCCAGTGGCCTCAAGTGCTGGTAAGTATTTTCAGGTAGAAAAAAAAGTACCTGTTTCTTCTGTTAAATTTGAGATCAAGCCCTACGCTCACTACCCTCTATAAATTCAGAAGCACAATGCACTTCTAGTCATTGGGGAATATGCTTTCCTGGTTCATCATCGTTTCCTTTTCTTTCCAAATCAAGTACACCTCCCTTTAGAGATCGACAGCCAGGAGAAGTGGCTATTCTATTGGACTCAACCCACTCTGTCTCAATTAATAAAAGAAGAGGTGAAAACTGACCACAGCTGGGCCAATTCAATTCTCTCTCCTAGGTAATCTATAGTTAGGGAGTCATTCTGTTATTTATACTTGTATTTAAGCAATAACATTGCTGTGTGCCCATTATGTGTCAGGTATTATTCTAAATAAGTCTTAGCTCTCAGGAAGCTTAGATTCTAGTGTGGGAAGGTGCATATGGTAAATGAAGAACAAAGAAAAACAAAACAATTTATGATCAGAGCTTGGAATTGTTGTGGCCAGATCTTTGGAAGTCATAGCATGTGAGGTAAAATGCAATTGACATAAAATACTCAGGAATGGAGATCTAGGGAAGGCATTCCCAAGGGATTCTGTACAAAGCGCAAAGTCAGGGGGTGAGGCAAATCTGATGGGTTCCATTTCTAAAGAGAAGTGAGGGGGAGAACTGCTGTCCATGGTGCTGAAGCCTTTCCTAGTCTGCTTCACTGGGCATCCTGCTGATCTTCCTTCTCTGGAATGCTCTAGAATCTATGAAATATTTTTAAGCTACATTTTCCCTCTGTGATTAATTGAGTCTAAACCGGGTTTCTGTTCTTTGCAGAAGGATGTATTAGGACTATCCCTTGTTCCCATATTTCTATGACAACAGCCACCATAAAATATCTACAAATTGTAAAAACATGCAAAGAAGGACAGACAACAGAAATCAGCGCTGCGCCAAGCAGTTTAAAGCCAAGAAAATGAAAGAATTAACCAGGCTTCAATGTGAGAACATTTCATGAACAGAGGGGGCTTCAGGAAGAATGAAAGATGCTTTTTACTTTTTGGTCTTTTTTTGCAAGGGGACGGAGCTCAGAATCAACTTGAGGTCTCTATAAGAGAACATCACTGTTTACAAAACAAAGAT
The DNA here is from genome assembly GCA_036589455.1 of Ateles fusciceps. Lineage (NCBI taxonomy): Eukaryota > Metazoa > Chordata > Mammalia > Primates > Atelidae > Ateles > Ateles fusciceps. Next base: position 3,510,067 of record JAZHEH010000903.1, read on the forward strand.
AAACTAGCATTGCTACAACAACTTCATATAGCTTATAATCTGAGAAAAGCTCCAAAGTCTCTGACCCTAAAAGCTAAGTAGGTCAAAGACACCTAATAGGTTTTATTTTATGAGACAACTACAAATCATTGGCAATGACTAAAGAATTGTTATGAACAAGCTTCTGAAGGCTCATTCAGTTTATCAGTGAAGAAGATCTTTTAGTGATGTATGTCATATATGTTGGATTGGAAGAATCAGTGGTATGCTTCCTATTCACTGTCTCTGTTATACAGAAATTAACTACTTTCTTTCCTGCATTTTAACAGCTGAGATTTTTTTTCCTATCAATTATATAAGTACCACTGCACATATGGTGGCTCAGAAAGCTCCCCTCTGGGAGCTGGGCATAGTGGCTCACACCGGTAATCTTAGCACTTTGGGAGGCTGAGGTGGGCACATCATTTGAGCTCAGGAGTTTGAGACCAGCCTGGGCAACACGGTAAAACCCCCTCACTACTAAAAATACAAAAAAATTAGCCAGGCAAGGTGCGTGCCTATAGTTTCAGCTACTTAGGAGGCTGAGAGATGAGGATCACTTGAGCCTGGGAGGTGGAGGTGGCAGTGAGCCGAGATCATGCCACTGCACTCCAGCCTGGGTCAGCAGAGCAAGACTCCATTTCAAAAAGAAAGAAAGAAAGAAAGAAAGAAAGAAAAATGAAAAGAAAGTTCTTCTTTAGGGAGTGCTTTTCTAATACTAGCCTGACCAAAATGTAAAAGCATCCTAAATATCTCAGGGAGCCCTAATTAACTCTTACCATGTATCCACAAACTAATAGAAGGTAGGGAAAAGTAGAAAGAAAGGAGTTTGGAGAGGGCAGGGAAGGTGGCATGGAATTTCTTTTATTGAATCTGGCACTTCACTCATTCCACTACAGTACTCCATCAGTGCTCATGACCATGCTCACAGGGACGTGGCTGTTTCCCTATTTAACATCCAGAGAGACTGTGACTGTGCAAGGTTCAAAGACTTTCACAAGCCCGTCCACCTGGCAGATGGCAAGGAATGAGCCAAAGCCTATCTTCAAATCCCTGGTCATTCCTTGATAGCAGGGGGTGTGTAAGCCACAGCCTGTAGACCAATTCAGCCTCACTGACTGTGGTTGAAAACATTTACTGGAATGCAGCAACATTCAATTGCTTTTGCATTGCCTAGGATGGCTTTTTCTCTACAACTGCAAAGTGGAGTAGTTGTGACACAGATTGTATGGTCCACGAGACTAAAATATTTATTATGTGACCCTCCACAGGAAAAGTTTGCCAACCAATGCTTTATGGCATTGTGATGAGCTTTAAACATAAAATCCTAAATCTGACACACGCTTCTTTTTAACCTTGATGCTTAAAATAAACTTTCTCTGTGGTAATATTTTGCCTAAATATTTTCACCTTGAAGCCAATGTTTGCGGCGGGTTTTTTTTTTTTCATCATCATAACTCACAGTAGAAATGGAGCAGGGGAGTGCAGAGGAAGATAATTTTCCCCAAGTAAATCTTTTGCAATCCTTTCTAATACCACAGGGAACCATCTCACCTTTTACAGAAAAGGGGAAAAAGACAGTGTTACTATCCTTAGTGTCATCTCATTTATCAGCCCATAAAGTACTACCCAATAAAATCAAAGGGCCCTACCCGATAAATCAATACTAGTGCATAAACATGGTGGAGACTTTCTGAAAACATGTCTTTAGAATGTAGAGCTTCACTTTGACCCTGCATCTGCTAAGAAGAGGGACCCATCATTAGGAGTCAGACTTCCAGAGACCCTGTTCCTTTCTTGTGTGAGATACGTGTAACTTACTTAACCTCTCTAAATCTCAGGCTATTTTTTTCTGTTTTTTGTTTTGTTGTTGTTTTTTGTTTTGTTTTTGAGATGAAGTCTCGCTCTGTCACCCAGGCTAGAGTACTGTGGTACAGTCTCGGCTCACTGTAACCTCCGCCTCCCAGGATCTAGCGATTCTCTTGCCTCAGCCTCCTGAGTAGCTCAGATTACAGGTGCCCACCACCACGCCCAGTTGATTTTTTGTATTATTAGTAGAGACAGGGTTTCATCATGTTGGCCAGGCTGATCTTGAAATCCTGACCTCGTGATTTACCTGCCTCAGCCTCTCAAAGCACTGGGATTACAGGCATGAACCAGCGCTCCTGGCCAAGTTTCAGTTTTCTATCTGAAAAATGGGAATAATTATAGTACCTTCCTTGTAGTATTACATAAGGACATAAAAAGTTAATATAGGTAAAATGCATTTTAAAAATTGTCTGAAATACAGTAAATGCTATATAAAAATTGCTACTGTTCTTTGGACACTATTATTACATTATAATAATAGTGCTGCAAGGTAGAAAATGGCTAACACAATATTCACCATGGATATGAGAGCTGTTGTGGACAAACAAAAAATATTTTCTCTAAGAGCAGAAAGACCTGTTCAAAATATCTTGGGAGGGCTAGGCACAGTGGCTGACACCTGTAATCCCAGCACTTTGGAAGTCTAAGGTGGGCAGATCACTTGAGGTCAGGAGTTCAAGATCAGCCTGGCAAACATGGTGAAACCCCATCTCTACTAAAAATAAAAAAATCAGCTGGGTGTGGTGGCAGATGTGTGTTATCCCAGCTATTCAGGAGGCTGAGGCAGGAGAATTGCTTGCACCCAGGAGGAGGAGGTTGCAGTGAGCCGAGATCATGACACTGCATTCCAGACTGAGTAACAGAGTGAGACTCCATCTCAAAAAAAAAAAAAAAAAAAAAAAAAAAAAATCTGGGGAGATTGAATTTTTTTCAATGAGTTCTATATACAAATAAAGGACAATGCATCTCAAATAAATTCATTTTGTTGCTGTTGGAATCACCCCCTATGTGGTCAGCTTGGTACTTAAAAAAAAAAAAAAAAAGAAAACCATGTGTCTACATTAAATTTAAAATGTCTGACAAAATGGAAATGCCAACACCTAACAGATAGATCCAACGGCAGACATAATTAATTGGTCTACAGCTTGGCAAATCTCCCACAGATTTTGGTGAATTGTAAATCAGTTCAAAAAGAGGCCAGACAAATTGTAGAGACTGAACAAATCATTGAGAGAGATGGAAGGCAGAGAAAATTATCCTCCAAAGAGATGTTTAGAATTATGTTCTCTTAGGTAAGGGGAGAGGAGTGCTTTTAGAATGTCTGAACATAGAATCTCTTTACATTTCAATGGACATGAACTCTGAAAGCAAGAATAATTTAAGTGCTTTCTTTTTTGGAAAAAAAAAAAATCCTGGTCAAGGATCCGTCCATATAGATTAAAATATGTTGTTTTATCCCAACCTCCTACCCGAAATACATCAAAAAAATTAACCCTTCTGGATATCTCAAGTAAACTAGGATCTGACAAAAAAAAAAAAAAAAAAGTTGAACTTTGTACATTAATTATGTATCAGATTAAAGCAACAGCCATAAAAATAAAAGCAGAACTATTCTTTCTGTGGCAGCTTTATTAGTTAGTTTATCACCCACCATATGTGCTGCCACCGAAAATTACAATGGGCCAGCATTGTTAACCATAAACAAAGAGAGACTTGATTATTATTTATGGTCTTGTTAACCACATCAGTGAAGCCAACCAAACTGAATCAGTACAGGAAGTAAAGAAGTATGCTCCTTAGGCATAACTTGCAGAGTAATAGGTGAAACCCAATGGTTCCCCTGTGATCAGAGCACATTTGGTCAGTATAATGTGCATGACTTTTTAAGACAGAAATATATCCTGAGGTTTGGCATGTGATTAATGAAACTGATAATGACCTTTAACATGGAGTCGAAGGATATAACAAAATAAAAGGTGTCTAACCTGAAGTCTAAAGAGTAGTTTCCTTTCAGATTTCAATTATTTAGATCACTGGCTAAATTCTGGTGATGCAAACAAAAATATACCCATAAATATAATGCAGATAGGTTCTTTGCCATGCACACATCACGTTGTATAGAATTGATTATCAATCAAATACATTGATTGACTCAATTTATGAAAGCATTAAAAAAAAACATTTAGTGTTTACCCATATCCAATTCTATCTCTTTGTGAGAACATGGGAAGATTGTGCTTGCCATCTCCTTGCAACTAGCCATGCCCAAATTATTAGTGACCTGGTCATTTAATTACTACTGCAAGACCTTCTACTCGGTTTTTCTCAGTGACATCAGTCAAGAAGGCTGTGTGTCATGAAACTAAAGCTACAGGTTGATAGTGCCTCAAACAAACTGAGTCACTAGGTCACTATGTGGAGAAGATGATGTGGAGATGATCATGGTGGACTTTGCATGAGCAAGAAACAAACCTGTTTTTCATCTTTTTTCTCGTCTGTTGCTAATTGTTGTTGCTGTCACTGAGATCTTGGGGGTTATTTGTAACAGCAGCGTATCCTGACATGTAATGACTTTCTGCATCTATCTGTACAACAGTACAAATGTACATGGCTGGCCTTGACTCTCAGAGATTCTGCATGAACAGGTCAGAAGAGAGGAACCAGAGCATGGGTATTTTGTGTTTGCTCCCCATTTGATTGTGTGAGCATACCTACAAAGAGAAAAACTACACTACAACAGGAGCTGGCAAACCACAACCCACAGACCAAATCCTGCCTGCTTTTGTAAATAAAGTTTTATCGGAATACAGCCATACTCATTCATGTATGCATTGTCCACAGGGGCTTTTGAGCTGCAACAGAAGACTTGAGGAGTTGCAGCAGAGACCATAAGACCTGCAAAATCTAAAATATTTACGATCTGGCTCTTCACAGAAAAGGTTTGCTGATCCCTGTCCTGGAATTTTGTGAAAGTGCCCTACTTCCTGGTACAATCTAGTTAATAATGCAATTTGCTCGGATAGGAGGCATCACGGCAAGCTACCTGTTCTACAAAGGTAGCTACTGTGAAAACACACCTCAAAATAAGACACAAGGCAGAAAACCATACAAAGCATCTCTGACCTACTTCTTTTTCTTATTCTTTAATTTTTTATTGATACATAGTATGTGTACCCCTTTATAGTGTACTTGCGGTATTTTGTTACATGCACAGAATGTGTAAGGATCAAGTTAGGGTATTTAGGTTACCCATCACCTCCAGCATTTCTCATTCCTCTGTGTTGGAAACACCACTTGTTCCTCTCTTCTTCAGCTCTTGAGGCCTTGAGGGCTTTTTGCTTGTTTGCTTGTAGAACTGATACTTTTGAACTTGGTGCTATCTATGGACAATCAAGCTAGACAAGGAGCACAAATTTCCCCTCTGATTGGAAGCAGTGGCATTCTCGCTATTCTCCACATGGGAAAAACTACTCCTAGGCAAAAAAATGTATGCCAGTCAGCAAAGTGTCATGTTCTTTGCATGATTTTACAGTACTAAATGGAGATGGCCCCAAACCAGCTTTTTATGATAAGCAACGTCTGAATTTATTTGCAGTCTGGGGTGGTTTCTGAATGTTGTGCTCAATGAGACTTAATGGGGTAGTGAGTTTTTATTTTTCTGTTGAAAACTACCTTGTAAATGAATCACTGAAGAGATACTCTGAAATTCTGAGATTAGAGGCATTTAAATGGGAGGTATTTTTAAAACTTTCCTCTCCCCCACCATCCTGGTTTTTCTCTGTTACACTTCTTTATTTTTTTCATTACAGTTATTACCACAAATATTTTGTGCATATGTTTATAGGTAAGTATGTATTTATTTATATGTGTAGTGTCTGTCTTACCTCGACTAGGATGCGAGAAGGAATATCACCTTAATGTGTTGATTATTTTATTCTCAGTACCTAGAACAAGGATTGGAAACCATTTCCAGTAAAGAGCTAAATATTAAATATTTCAGGCTTTGTGGCCCATATAGTTTCTGTCACTACTCATCTGTGCCGTTGCAGCACAAAGACAGCCATAATCGATACGCAAGTGAAGGGGTGTGGCTGTGTTCCAATATAATTGTATTTACAAAAACAAGATGAGGGCTGGATTGTTCCAGAGCGCTATAATTTGTTGATGTAGTACATACCTTGTACACATAACAGATACCTCATACATATCTATTATACAAATGAATGAATACCTTAACTGTGTGTGGTCAAATTATAGTCACAAAGTACACACCATATGGCAGGCATTCTTCCCAGTGCCAAAGATGTAAAATCAAGTATAACATAAAAATGATAAAAGCTAAAGAAACGCAGAATGCTGCTAAGCACTTACATGAATTATCTCATTTAATCCCATCCACGATTTTAAGAACCAAGTATTATTATGAATCCCATTTTACAGTTTAGTTAACCAAAGCTTAACACGGTTAAAGAGCTTCCCCAAAATCACACACCCAGCATGTAGCACTGAGATTCCAACCAGAGAAATTCAATTAAAAGTACATGCTCCTAACCACATCAGCGGTCTGTGAGTGGAGACCGCTGTTGGCTGAGGTCCATCTTGGTGATGTGTCAAAATGAACTGACATTCATATCGGCTGGATGCTAAGCACACACCTCCCAGATACTTAGGTTTCTGCATTTAGAGCTTTTCAAGATTAAAAATCTGCGCAGCAGAGAAACTGGTGTCTGTTTCTTGGGCCTTTATATGCTCAGAGGGCTAATAATATAAGAGCCTGGAGTCCTTTCAACTCCTCTAAAGAGTGACCTTTTCCTAGAGAGCACAGATTACTGTAACCCAGCTGAGAAACATGTGCAGAGACTTGCTTTGCTCTGAGAAAGAGATAGCAAGACATTTCATCAAAAGATAAAAGAAATAATACCAACTACTGCGTGGCTGGAAGAGGTAACCTCGGGAAGCTTGAGCTAACAGGGTAACATGTGGCTTTCAAGCTGCACACTGGAAGCACACAGCTGTTAGGGTGGATGACATATCCAAACCCTACCTTCCAAAGGGTGCCTTATGCACAAATGGGATCCTTTGCCTTCGAGATCTCTGTCCCCAACCATGGCATGCTGCCACAACCAGCCCATAGGCTCCATGAATATAACCAGGCAGGGAAAGGCTCAGTTTCCCATCACACATTCCAGAATCCACATAAAAAAAGGAGGAACTCTTTCTCCCACTTCAGCCCCCTGCCCATTCCTTTGCTGGCTTATAACAGAAAGGGAATTATGAGTAGTAACGTAAGATTCCTCTCTCACTGAGAACCATTTCACAGGCGAAAAAGGTTATTTCATTAAAAGCTCATGCACCTTGTTCTCACAAGTGGGAGCCAAACAATGAGAATCCATGGACAGAGGGAGAGGAACAACACACACTGGTGGTGCCTGTTGGTGGGTGGGTGGAAGGAGGGAGAGTATTAGGAAAAATAGCTAATGCATGCCGGGCTTAATACGTGAGTGATGGGTTGATAGGTCAAGCAAACCACCATGGCACATATTTACCTATGTAACAAACCTGCACATCCTCCACATGTATCCCAGAATTAAAAACAAAAAATAAATAAACAAAAAGATCATGTACCTGAAAAGATGCTCAACATCATTAGACATCAGGAAAATGCAAATTAAAACCATGATGATGAGATGTCATTACATACTCACAAGAATGGCAGTAATTCAAAAGATGGATATGCAATACGAACAGTTGTCAAGGATGTGGCACAACTGGGATGCATATTTGTTGCTGGTGGAGATACTGAATGATGCAACCCCTTGGGAAAAACAGTTTAGTGGTTTCTTTTTGTTGAGATGGAGTCTTGCTCAGCCACCCAGGCTGCAGTGTAATGGCATGATGTCAACTCACTGCAACCTCCACCTCTTAGGTTCAAGCGATTCTCCTGCCTCAGCCTCCAGGGTAGCTGGGATTACAGGCACTCAACACCATGCCCGCCTAATTTTGTATTTTCAGAAGAGATGGGATTTCACCATCTTGGTCAAGCTAATCTCGAACTCCTGACCTCAAGTGATGCACCTGCCAAGGCCTCCCAAAATGCTAGCATTACAGGCATGAGCCACTGCGCCCAGCCAGCTTAGTGGTTTCTTAAGCTCAACTTCAACTTACGATACAACCCAGCAATTCCACTACTAAGTATCTACCCAAGAAAAGTGAAAGCATAGGTTCACCTAAGGACTTGGAAACAAATGTTCATAGTAACATTCTACATAATAGTTTAAATATGGTAACAATCCAAGCATCCATCAATGAATGGGTGAATGTATACACAAAATGTGGTACATCCACATCATGGAATATTACTCAATAATAAAGAAACAAAGTAGTCATACATACATCCACATGGATGAACCTCAAAAACTTTCTGCTAAGTTAAAGAAGCCAGATGCAGATCTCACACTGTGTGGATTTATTTCTATGACATATCCAGAAAAGGCAAATCTGGAGCTTAAATCACAATACAGCACTTAACACAAAACAGATGCTCAATAAATACTTGTTTAATGAATATACTCTAACCAGTTTACTGTGATGGACTGAACTCTTACTTGGAGGACCAAAAGGTTTGCTTTTCATTCCATTTCTCAGTGTCACCCAGGGTGTGACATGTTTTGCTCTCGTCCTCAACTCTTAGAGAAGCCGCTGAACATTATAGGTTATTTAACTTGTATCATATAATACAATATCACAGTATTACGTGACAACAGTTATGTGACATTGGGCTAAAGAATATTACTGTATTCAATTTTATGATGCTTTGTGCTGTAAGTGGGACTTCACTGTAGATGAGCCTATGGAATTAGTTTCTTTATAGATGATTAAAATAAAAAAAGTCCTAAATGTGTTCCACCCTCCTGGAGCCATTCTCAGTCTTAACTACCACTTCGTGATACCTTTACTGCTCTTTCCCTATTGTTCCTGAAAACGGCATTTGAAGTGTAAAAACCATACGCACTACTGTAACTGAGATGACAAATGCTGAAATACAAGGAAGCAAGCAAGAAATAAGGGACAAAATGGCTTCTGAGAGAAAAAAATATTGCCAGTCAAATGGAACTCATTTTCACACAAAACATTTGAAACCAGTGCCTACCTTTCAGAGTCACTGAATGCACAGATGTGTATGTGTAGCCTGTTGTTTCTGAATTTTGTTTTACAACATTAAAGTGAATGGTGTCTGGAAGGACATGTGTTTTTGATGGTGGCACTCAGCATCAGCTATTAGTTTCTTCAAATTATGGTTTCTAAATGCACGGTGGGTCTGACTACGTGTTCAGAGTCTATGGTGGAATTTGAAATAAAAGAGGGAGGAGAAAAGCAGTGATTTTTTTCTTTAATTTTATGTTAATAAAATAGTTGTGTGATTTTTGTTATAACCCAAGAAAATAAGATTTTATGAACTACAAATAATAACAAAGTATGTCTGATACTAAACCCTAGTTTTTATTCTGAACTTATATTCTTTTCTACTTGTTGGGTATTAAAATGTTATTCCTACCAGGAAATTCAAGGGAAAACAGATACGTGGTAGTTTCTCTTTGTTTGTTTTGCAATTCTTTTACATGAAAACCATATTGAGGGAGGAAATTTTAGTTTTTAGTTAACTGCTCTAGGATATTCAACTCTTTTGCTTGGAATCTCATGGAAGGTCAGTTTTAAATTGAGGGAGATAATCATCTCCCCATGTTCTCTAAGCCTTCACTGCAGAAGGCACTGCGCCAGCTGCTTAACTGTACACTGGGAAGCCAACCTTTACTTTGAGAAGCCAAGACTGATGCCTCTGTGTCTGCCACTCAGGCCTCTACACAGGTGAACCCATCCTTGTATGTCAAGATCCTCTTCCGTCTCCTGCTTTCAGCCTTGTGCTGCCTCCATTGGTATAACTTGGCATGATGTGTGTTCCCAGTAACTCAGAAAGAGTTTTCTTTTTCTTTTTTTTTTTTTTCCCCAATGTGAAAGAAACAACAGGAATGCTAATTACGCTTAATGGAACTTGGCACAATTTCTCAGGAGGTAGTGCTAATTTGCAGAAGGTAGCACTTCAGATTTGCTGATAAAAGGCTGGGGATCAAAGGGTGGTTGTGGGAGACAGAGAAGTATGTATTTTTTATCCACCACTGCCATGGTGGGAATAACAATGTCTTCCACGCTATAAACACACTAGTGGGAAGATTTACTTTTATTATATACTTTATTAGGAAAATGTGGAGGGCATTGAGGAGTAAAAAGAAAGAAACCGCTGGGCATGTATATGAAAGGAGCAGTTTTTCTGATGGGATTTGAAAACCCTATGGTGGTAAATTTATTGTGGGATATTTAGATTTTAGGTAATACAAGAAAATATGGAATTATTGGCTCATGCCAATGCACTTTAATTCCAAGATGCAGAATTCTGGAAGTGAAAGGTCATTTATAACTGACCTAATTTGGATGTTTCACTTTACAGATGAGAACGTTAATGCACATCAATCATTTTTTTTTTGAATTGCCCTATATTATGTGAATTATGACAGAACTGGAAGCAAAAGCCAGCCTCTTCGTGAATGCTGGATTCTTCCCACTACACTACAGGGCTTCTGGGACAGGCTCGCACCCTGTGCCCACATCTCCTCTCTGGAAATTGTTCTACCTGGGGACATAGCCTCCCATAAATGGTACTCATCAGCAGAGATGTGTCTCTGTAACCAGCCCACTTTAAGCTATATGTTAAGCTACATTTTACAGAGAAAAAAAGACACTGGCCAAGCCAAAATTCAAAGGAGCTGGGAACTTTGACGAAGGATGAAGACAGATTGATAATGAGTTATTACAGTTCTGAAGCTTAGCTGCTCAGAAAACACAAGCTGATCATTTACGCTATAAATAAACCCATTTGCAATGGCCCTTCTGGTATGGTGAAGTAAGTGGAAATGGCCCCTTCCATATTATTGATAAAGACAACAGAGTTCAGAACAGAAAGAGAGAAAATTATGTTCTAAACATTGAGGTGTCCTCTTGGCCACAGTCTTACCCCTTGTGCTGAATTTTGTGTTACATTAAAGATTCACTCTGAAAGAAATCGCTTTCTATAATCCTGCACTCTACTTCGAAAGGTAAGGCACACATACATAAAGCAATCAGAGAACAGAAAAAACATGGGAAAATTGACATTAATGATGGCAGGAATTCATTAAGAACATACTATGTGTCAGGCCAGGTGTGGTGGCTCATGCCTGTAATCCCAACACTTTGGGAGGCCAAGGCGGGTAGATCACGTGGTCAAGAAATTGAGAGCATCCTGGCCAACATGGAAAAACCCGTCTCTACTAAAAATACAAAAAAATTAGCTGGGCTTTGCGGCGTGTGCCTGTAATCCCAGTTACTCAAGAGGCTAAGGCAGGAGAATCGCTTGAACCAGGGAAGCAGAGGTTGCAGTGAGCCCAGATCATGCCACTGGACAGAGTGAGACTCCATCTCAAAGAAAAAAAAAAAGAACGTACTATGTGTCAAGAGCTGAGCTAAGCATTTTCCCACTGAATCCTCACAGCAAACTGGTATGTACAATGATATTGCTGTCCTCATCAGAGGGATGAGGAAATTGCGGTTTCATGGACTTTAAGCTGCTTTTCCAAGAGCACAGTTCATGGAGGGTCAGACCTGCTGGGAGTTATTCCCGGATGCCCCTGGCTTGCACAACTCCTCACTCATTGTTGGCTGGCAGTGGCAGCAGGCGACATGCAAGGCCTTAAGAGTGCACGAGACATAGGGAGAGTGTTTGGGAAGAAGGCTGGGATGAAGCTGGACCTCCAAAGAGAAATAAGATTTTGACAAATGGAAATGAAGGACACATTCCAGGCGAGAGGCAGAGGGTAAGCAAACAGACTGGAGCAAGACGGGAGAAAGTGTGATTCAGGATCACCTACGAAAGGAAACCTGATATACAAATAGAGTCATAAAGACAGACCTCACCAGATCGCTGAGGGCAGAGCTGGATGTTTAGATAAAACCCTCAACAGGCACAGTGGACAGCAGTGGATTTAAGGGGAAGGGATCTCCAGAATTTAAGAGGAAGCTCTGTCACCACCTTAGTAAGCTACATGCTTTCTCTAAGACTCTAGCTCCTCATGCAGTCATTCATTCAGCCAAGGTGTATGGAGCCTTCACTCCATGTGAGGATACAGGAGAATCAAACCAAACCAAACCAACTCTGAATTATACTGCTTAGGGCTAAAAGATACTCAAAGTAGGTACTTCTAAGATGTGAGAATTAAACAGGTGATCCAGTCAAATCCTCTACTTTCTCACATGGAAAGTGCTCAATGAGCCAGGAGTGGTGGCTGGCACCAGCAATGCCAGCTACTCATGAGGTGGGAGAAACACCTGAGACTAGGAATTGGAGACCAGCCTGGGCAACACAGCAAGACCCTATCTCAGAAATTTTTTTTTTTTTAGTTAGATGGGTGAGGTGGCCTGTGCCTGTAATCTTAGATACTCAGGAGACTAAGGTGGGAGGATCACTTGAGCCCAGAAGCTCAAGCTGCAGTGAGCTGTGATGACTCCACTGCACTCCAGCCTGAAAGACAGAGAAAGACACCACCTCTAAAAACAAATAAACAAAAGAGTACTCGATTAATAGTGGTGGAGAGCAAGAGGATAAATTGTTATTGTTATTATCGCTACTGTTTTAAGAAGTATTAATCTGGCCATCACGCTATATTTTCTATATATGGGGTTTTGGAAATTTGAAGTTATGTCTGTGCAAAACTTATAATAATATTGATTATCCAGCAGGCAAACACAAAATATTAATTATATTAATTAAAAATTTTTTTTCTGAAACAGAGTCCCTCTCTATTGCCCAGGCTAAAGTGCAGTGGTACGATCCTGGCTCACTACAACCTCCTCCCTGCCAGGCTCAAGCGATCCTCCCACCTCATCCTCCCAAGTAGCTAGGACCACAAATACGTGCCACCATGCCCAGCTAATTTTTTATATTTTTTTTTATAGAGATGGGGCCTTGCCATGTTGCCCAGGTGGGTCTTGAACTCCTGGACTTAAGCGATCTGCCTGCTTAGGCTTCCCAAAGTGTGGGGATTATAGGCACGAGCCACTGTGCCCAGTAATTATATATTTTTTAAATGTGAAAATATCCATGTAAGAGGGGGAAGGCAGAAGAATTAATGCTGTGTATCATCATATGCAACAAAATAGTCTTGACATTGGTGTAGTAGTAAACCCTGCACCAAATTTTTGTTCTGTCACTGACTCTGAGCTTCTGTTTCTTCATTGATAAATGGGACTGATAAATGCACCTATCTGGTAGGAATGTTTTGAAGATGTAATTAATCATGTAAATCACTGTTTTTCAGCAAGGGGATTTTATCCTCCTGGGGACATTTGGCCATGTCTATAGATATTTCTGAGAGAGGAATAAAATTGGAGAGGCAGGTGCTACTGAATCGAGTGGATGCCCTGGGTTAGGGATTCCATTAAACAGCCTACAAATGTACAGGAGATTCTCCAACCTCCACCCATAACAAATAACTATGTGACCCAATATACCCTTAGTGCCGAGATTCAGAAACCCTGATATAGGCAAATCCCTTAGCACAATGGCTAGCATCTCACAGAAACTCAAAATTCTTAGTATTATATCACATAATAATATATTACGATTTTCATCATCACCATTATTGTTGCACCCTCTTCATATAAATATGAGGAAACCATGGGCATAAATATTGTCAGAATTTGAAACAATTATTGGTGTTGTCTTCTTAATAGGTGAGAATTTCATGTTTTTCCTGGCCTGAGACACTGATTTGCCTCCGTCCTCCACATCCAAACTACACTGTCACCATAACAGATACCATCTATAAATCTAGTTATGTTTCTGTGCTATAGTTTATTGCTCTTAATTAGAGTATAAGAATTATTCCCCATGGAGTTCACCCAAGGAAGGACATCGGAAAACCTTTAAAAAATGTATGACGTTAAGAAATGGAGTTAAGACAAAAATAGAGGCACATTCCTCCTATTTGAAAGTATATTTGTTCATGTCAGGAGAATGAAGACTGCATGAATTATTCATTAGAATAACAGTTTATTGGCAAAATTGTTGTCTTTGGATAGTGTGCATTATGGAGCGAATAAATAATGTGGCATGGATATTTTTAGGGACTGAAGAGTCAATCTAGGAAGAAAATTTGTAACAGGAAGGAAAGGAAGTTATGGCTAGAAGTGGTGGAGGCTTCTCACTAAAATATGCAAAAGACATAAAAATTGCCTCCACTAAGATGTAAATTAGGGAAACCAGAAAAACCCTTCTAAACGCTTTCTTCTGCATGTGGCCATTTTTCTGCAATGTAATTGAAGGTTTTCTGTACTAGTATGAGCAAAATGAGACTTATAACTAGGTTTATATAGCCACTTTTTTGAGCTCTCCAACGAGGTCCACAAAGCACGTGGAATGAGAACTGGAGGACAATGTGGCTGTTGAGGCTTGGGGTACACTCTTTCCCATCTCCTACCTGGCTTTGCCCCCTAACATGTATTAGACAAGGCTTCCCTTCATTTACGCCTCAGCTGCAAAACACACCTTGGTCCATTTCACACTCAGAAAGAGAAAAACCACTCATACTCCCCAAAAATTCTAGATCAAACAAAAGCTTGCTGGGGAAACCACATTCCCATTAGCCATTTTAATACAAAGTTGCTTGCTCCTCATAGAAAAGACGGCATTGATCAGCGAACTTAAAGGCTGATTGATTCAACAGACGGAAAACCATTTCGCTTCATTGAATCTTTTAAACGTGGTTAATGCTGTCAACTATTCTAGAGCATTTCATGTTTTTCCTCTAAGGAGGAAAAAAAATGCTTCATAAAAGCTGAAATCTAAGTTAAAAAAAAAAAAAATCCTTACCTTGTGTGGTTCTACACTGCTAAGGACAGACTCATGCTACAAACGCCCCCTACCCGGCAGCATGCCCCGACAAGCACATAAATTAAACACCTCCCTAGAAGAGTGGCTGGCACACTTTTTTTCTGTAAAGGGCCAGATAGTAAATATTTTAGGCTTTGCAGGCCAGATGGTTTTTGTCGCAGTTATTCAACTCTGCCCTTGCAGAGTGAAAGCAGCAATAGACAATACGTAAATGAATGAGTAAAGCTGTGTTTTTGTAAATAAAATCTACAAAAACCGGTGTCAGCCTGGATTTGGTCCTCAGGCCTTAGTTTGCAGCCCTCTAGTGAATTAGTTTCCTAGGGCTGCGTTAACAAATTATCAAAAACTGGTGGTTTACAACAACAGAAATTTATTCTCTGGCAGTTCTGGAGGCCAGAAATCCTAAAGCAAGGTACTGGTGGGGTTGTACTCCCTCCAAAGACTGCAAGGGAGGATCTTTTTCGTTCCTTCCAGTTTCTGGTGGTCCTCACATGCCTCGGCTTGTGGCCGCATCACTCCTAGCTCTATTTTGGTCTTCACGTGGCCTTCTCCTCTGAGTCTCTGTGTGTTCAAATCTCCCCGTTTCTCTTACTGAAACACCAGTCACTGGACTTAGGGTCCACTCCAAGTTTAGGATGATTTTACCTAGAGATCCTTAACGAGTTACATCTGTAAAAAACCTATTTTCACCCAGGTGTCATGGTTCACATGTGCAATCCCAGTACTTTGGGAGGTAGAGGTGGGTGGATCACTTGAGGTCAGGAATTTGAGACCAGCCTGGTCAACATGGTGAAACCCCATCTCTACTAAAAATACAAAAATTAGCCAGGGGTGGTGGTGCACACCTGTAATCCCAGGTACTCAGGAGGTTGAGGCACAAGAATCTCTTGAACTCAGGAGGTGGAAGTTGCAGTGAGCCAAGATTGTGGCACTGCACTCCAGCGTGGGGACTGAGTGAGACTCCATCTCAAAACAACAACAATAACAAAGCCTATTTCCATACAAGGTCCACGTGGAGGTCACTTTTGAGGTGATGCTATTTAACCACTAAGCCTGGTTTAGCAGAAGTGCTCCATTTTCTGTTTCAGAATTTGACAAAAGACAAAAAGGAAAACAACTGCAATGAACAATGAGACAGTGTTACAAACAGTTGCACGCTAAGCCTGAAACCTTCCATCTCTTTGCTAAAAAGTAAGACTGGCAAGTGTGAGAGGGATGTAAAAGACACCAAAGCAGGCAATCCCAGCACTTTGGGGGGCCAAGGGGGGCAGATCACTTGAGGTTAGGAGTTCGAGACCGGCCTGGCCAACATGGTGAAACCCCATCTCCACTAAAAAAGCAAAAATTAGCCAGGTATGGTGGTGGGCACCTGTAGTCCCAGCTACCCATGAGGCTGAGGCAGGAGATCTCTTGAACCTGGGGAACGGAGGTTGCAGTGAGCTAAGATCATGCCACTCCACTCCAGCCTGGGCGACGGAGTAAAAGTCTGTCTAAAATAAATAAACAAACAAACAAACAAAAAAACACCAATGCAGTAATCTGGGGCTTTCTCTCCAATGTCATCAGTAAAGAAAGAAAAATTCAAAAGAGAACAAGGCTACTGGTGACTGTGTCTGTGCAGTCCTCAAACGCACATCCTACACCACTGCTGAGGCTTTCACAACCTGGGAAGGACACCGCATAGGTTGGAGCAGCGCTCCCTTGGCTGTCTGTCCTGTATCCACCCAGTAAGCACACATCCAAGGATGCTGCTGAACTCGGCCTGGACATGCTGGTTAGTCATCCCAGTGCATCAGCTGAGAGGAGACTGGGGCAAAGATGGTTTACACCCACCCCTTCCTCACCAGACTGCTCAGAGGTGTGGAAGGAAGGCTGATCCATGACAACAAAGCACACAGCCCATAACTCATTGCTAGGCTGTCTTTAATCATGCTCTGGCCACCTCAGCTCTAGGCTTGTTCCAGGCCATCCTGCTCCTTCCTCTCCAACCTCTGATCTTCCTGCCCACTCCTGTTCTTCTCTTTCATACTTCCCCCTTCCCTCTGAATCACATTTATTCATGGACTTCTCTACAGTTTTCTATCGTTCCTTACAACCCATTCCCTCAGAACCTCACCTGTAAGCTCACAAGCTGTTTGCTGATTTGGGAGTTTTCTTGAATAAAGACTGTGCACTCCAGCTAGGTGCGGTGGTTCATGCCTGTAATCCCAGCACTTCGGGAGGCCGAGGGGGAATGGATCACTTGAAGCTAGGAATTCGAGGCCAGCCAGGCCTACATGGCAAAACTCCATCTCCACTAACGATACAAAAAATAACTGGGTGTGGTGGTGCATGCCTGTAATCCCAGCTACTTGGAAGGCCAAGGCAGTAGAATTGTTTGAACCTGGGAGGTGGAGGTTGTAGTGAGCTGACATCACACCACTGCATTCCAGCCTGGGTGACACAGCAAGACTCTGTCTCAAAAAACAAACAAACAAAAAAGACTATGCACTCTTCAAAGGAAATCTGGTGTATATTGTGTGTGTGTGTGTGTGTGTGTGTGTGTGTGTGTCCACGTGGTGGGGGTGCAGGGAACAAGAGAGACAGAATCTAACATATCTACTCAAGAATAAAAACATAAAAAGGAGCAATATCATCAATCTTTTCATTCCTGGTCTAGCAGAAGGCAGTTTAAGATGAACATCCCCACCCTATTCAGAGTCACAAATCTAAGAGCTGGAGAACAAAGCCAAATCTAGTAATTCTAAGCGAGTCATGATCTGGGCCTCTAGTGGCCATTAAGGCCATTTTTTGCACTCTGGGTAGGCACAGCTCAACCCAGGGTGCATGGCTTGAGAGCAAGGCGTGTTTCCCTCTCTGCCCCCTTGCTTAGGCGTCTCGGAGCCGTGCACAGCCTCATGGTTGTATGTAACGGCTGTGGCAGGGATGGAAACTATCTTGCGAATCCCGTCCTGCTCAGTTTTTGACATAGTGTCCAACACAAGTAGGGAACCAGCAAATATCTGTGAAAATGGATGACTACTGACAGGATTGCATCCTTGGTTACCAAAGACAAAGGTGGGAATTTGGAATAGTACCTCTGCTTTACAAACTGGAAACTTTTCTGAAACAACTGAATTTATCACAACCTGTTTTATAGAGCTCCAACTTCAGGGAGAGGTTACTGTGACACTTCTTGCCAACTTCGTATCTTATTCCACTTGCTGATTCAAAGCATTAATCCAAAAACCAGACAGTTCATTCTGTTGTCCATTTAAAATTTCTTGCCTCTCCTACGGTTACCTGACAATGTCTGCAAAGAAGTACAACAGCAATGTTTTTAAAAGCAAAAGGTTGAGAATAAGCTAGGAGTTGAACAGAAGGGGGATTTTTCGTTAAATTATACTATCACCCTAACAACAGACTTCTACACAGCTATGAGGTAGGGCAAAGTTGCAGAGAAACATGATGTACACACTGATTTTGAAATGTGGTTGTGTGTGTTTGTATTTTTTGTGTGTGTGTGTATGTACACAGAGGAGAAATCATACATTATTAAAAGTGCTTTTCTCCAGAGAAGAGGATTGAGAAGGGGGCTTTTATATACTTAGTATATACATTTTATTCTTTTCTGGTTTGGATTTTTGCAATAGACACATATCATTTCTGTCAGTAATTCCACTACTGGATATTTACCTAGAGGAAAGAAAGCCACTATATAAAAAAGACACTTGCACATGTTATGTCTATAGCAGCACAATTTGTAATTGCAAAAATATGGAACCAACACAAATGCCTATTAGATAAAGAAAATGTGGTATATATAGACCATGGAATACTATTTAGCCATAAAAAGGAATGAAATAATGGCATTTGGTGCAACCTGGATGGAGCTAAAGACCATTATTCTAAGTGAAGTAACTCAGGAATGGGAAAGCAAACATCATATGTTCTCACTCCCATGTGGGAGCGAAGCTATAAGGGTATAAAAACAAAGAATGTTACAATGGACTTTGAGGACTTGGGGGAAAGGATGGAAAGGGTTGAGGGATAAAAGACTATACATTGGGTATAGTATACACTACTCTAGTGAAGAGTGCACCAAATTTCAGAAATAACCACTAAAAAACTTATTCATGTAACCAAATACCATGAATTGTGTTAAAATCAATTGAAATTAAAATTTAAAAACAGTCTGTACGCTGTGGCTCACACCTGTAATCCCATCACTTTGGGAGGCCAACATGGGTGGATCACTTGAGGTTAGGAGTTTGAGACTACCCTGGCCAACATGGTGAAACTCCATCTCTACCAAAATATACAAAAATTAGCTCGGTGTGGTGGTGTGCCCTGCCAGTCCCAGCTACTCGAGAGGCCGAGGTGGGAGACTTGCTTGAACCTGGGAGACAGAGGTTGCAGTGAGCCAAGATTGCACCACTGCACTCCAGCCTGGGCAGCAGAGCAACAGTATCTCAAAAAAAATAAATTAATTAATTAAATTATTAAATTTAAAAACAGAAAAAAACAAGAAACCTGGAAAAAAAAGTCCTCAGATTAGTCTTCTCTTTAGAAACTGAGATCATGAATGAGCTTATTGAGATTCCAGGTGGAAGAAGAGGGAGAGAGACTCATATCACAGCGAGTACTAAGGGGAACAGAAGAACAAAAGGTCTGATTGGATAGATGAGAGAGCGAAGGACGTAAGTCACCCACTTGCAAAGCAAAACGTCACCAGACCAGCCACTTCATACACAGTCATATAATTTCCTCATCTGTGTGCCATTTTTCAAAACAAAATCTCTTAACGTGTCTCTTTGCTCTGGATTGATAAGGTCACTCATCACCAGGGGACAAGGCTCTCCACAGTGACATTTATACAATTCCCTGCCCCTTCATCCAAGTCAAACAAGGTAATACTCAAAGAAATTGGCCAGTAGACTCCCCCTGCTTCAACTCAGGCAAGTCAAAACCTTTTCAACTCTCGGATGGCCAATATTAAAATAAGAAAAAGAAATCAAAAGTCTTGAGCTGCGGATGCATTCAGTAACTTGGGAATTATTTATGGGTGCCCTGCTGCGCTTGGCAGATAAACAAGATGGGCATAATCCCTGCCTGTGACCTTAGGTATAATACAAATAAGTCTGCATTTGAATGCAATGTAACAGGATCCTGAGGATGCCAGGTGACTGGCTGAAGATCTGCAAGCCCAGGTGGTGGCCAACAGGGGGAAGAAAACCCAGCTGTCTTGATTTCAACATGCCTTTTGAAGGAGGACCAGGGAATACTCCACACTATTTCTTTAGCTTTGAAGTCTATAATAATTGTTTAATAGCAAAAGAAGAGGAAGAAGGAGAAAGAGGAGGAGGAAGAGAGCTCTTTCAATTTGCCTTGTATTTATCTAGGAATCACAAAGTCTGGATTCTTTTTAAATTTTTTTATTATTTATTTATTTATTTTGAGATGGAGTGTTGCTCTGTCAACCACGCTGGAGTGCAGTGGCGTGATCTCAGCTCACTGCAACCTCTGCCTCTGGGTTCAAGTAATTCTCCTGCTTCAGCCTCCTGAGTAGTTGGGATCCCAGGTGTGCGCCACCATGCCCAGCTAATATTTTTTTCTTTTTTTTTAGTAGAGACGGGGCTTCACCATGTTGGCCAGGCTGGTCTCGAACTCCTGGGACTCCTGACCTCAGGTGATCCAACCCTCTAAGCCTCCCAAAGTGCTGGGATTACAGGCATGAGCCACTGTGCCCAGCTGAAGTATGGATTCCTTTATCATTTTTAGAACCTACACAATGGAGCATAATGAAAATTGCTAACTTCTATTTATAGAATTACTATGATATTAAATGAACAAATATATTCACTTCACTAAATATATATATACATACATACATACGGTGTGTGTGTGTGTGTGTGTGTGTGTGTATGGAGAGGAAATATAGATGATGGATGAATGGACAGATAAATTGTAGATAATATTTTAATTAGTCATTTTAAAAAGCAGATCTCATTCCACCATTATTGGAACATTCAGCTAAAGGGAAAAGTGCTGGCTTCCCTGGCACGTCTTCTGGAGCTTGGAGGGGTTTCTCTGGCAAGACACCAACTCCCTTGTGAGGAGCTGGCTGCAGCTCTGAGAGAAGGAAACAGGCTCTTGTTACAGTAAATGTCAGTCCCAGTGGGAAAACCTTACTAGCTGGCTGTGTTCTGGGAACAAATATGTTTTTAGTGGTTCACTGCCTGGAAAGCTCAACTTGGGTAGCCCCGAAACCTTTGAGTGTGTTTACCAGGGAGAATGAACATCACCTTTCTCATTCTGGGCACTGCAAATGGAAGTCAATTGAACACACTCCATCTTCTCACTTTAGGACTGACTAGAAACTTCTAAACATCCAGTACTTGTACTGAAATCACCTCTATAAATGTTGGTTTGTATTCTTGCAAGAATCTAGAAAGATGAGTCATAGGAGAGATGCTCAAATGAAGGATAGAAACCCTCGCTGGAAAAACTCACTTATTTCTGCATTTGCGAACGTGATCCTCTTTGATATCTCCATAGAAAGATCCCCGGGATTAGTTAGCCAAGATTCGAATATTAAATCTGGTTCTTAGTAGGTACAAAGCCTTAGCAAAGGACTTCATTGCCATGTACCTCAGTTTCTGAATCTGTAAAATAGGGATTAAAAATAATTCCTAACTCCTAGGGGCAAGCAAAGAATTACAGGCAATAATGACCAGGAGAGTTTTTCAAGTGACTCACAATTAGGTATAAATGTTATTTCTACACTTAGGTATAATGTGTATTTAGCAAATATATGATGAATTTTGTTTTAAAGCAATGCTAAAAGCATAAAGAAAAACATTCATTTAAAACAGTTACATTGAAATCCACAAGTTGGAGAATGTAGCACTTTAATTATTTCTAGCTCCTGATGAGTTATGGGTAAATGGGTGGGAGAAGCCATAGAACAGGTATCAGCATCCCTAATTATAATTCTTAAACTACCTCCTCAAGCCTCCAGAGGCTTCTTCTGCATGAGGGAGAAGATGAGCAATTACATTTCAGGCTACATGAACAGCAGGGTCAGGAACCTAGATAGGGGCTACTTTGCTCCTGTCCTTGCCAAATTCCACTTGACTTTCCTGTTTTGGCTAAACTATCTTCTTGAAAGGTGGTGAAATCAGATGAGCACATAAATTGCTGGGGGAATACACAATAAGGACAGGATCACCAGTTGAGTCAGGAATGAGTGGTGATCTGCTAAAGTTAAGCAAATATACCTTATACATACTGCATTTCCCTACCTCATGGCCACAGCAGACATCACTAATCGATCATAGCACTCTTCCCCCATGAACCTGCCTATGACCCCATCATCCTCCATATAGTCACGCTGCAGAGAGCCACTTCCAATCACTCAGAGATAGAAAGTGGTATAAAATCGTTTTATAATCCCAGAGGTTGGTCTTGATGTAGACACTAAATACAGTCTGGAAATAGGATAAAAGGTAGGCATTTGGGTAGCTGGGGACAACCTGAACCAAAACACTGACAACAAATGGAGCATCGCATCTAAAGAGAAAATAAAGAGTTAGCTTTGTTTTCCTAAGCATTGAAGGTTTATGGCTGATACAGATGTGGTATTAGCTGGAGAGAAGTTAAAACATAGGCTGAAGAAGTTAGAGTTGAATTGGAAAGCTTCCAAGATTGAATGAAGAAAGAAGATGAAAAAAAGGAGGAGGAGGAGGAAGGAGGAGGAGGGAGGAGGAGGGAGAGAGGAAAAGGAAGGAGGAAGGGGGAGGAGGGGGAGGAGGAGGAGGAGGAATAGATATAGGTACCTATATGCTAAGAAACTGCCTGAAAATGTAGCAGAGGAGTTACAGAAAAATCCCCCAGGAAAATTAAGATGAGGAATATACCTCAAAAAGACATGACTGGACTGTGTAAAGCATACCAAAAAAAATAAAGCTATAAAATAATTATTCGTATTATGACTTTCAGCTAACTGAAGATGATAATCTTCATTGAATCAACAGCAAGAACAAATTAATGACATTAATAAAAAAGTATATGCATATATATGTATACATATATCAGGTTATATATATATATATATATATATATATATAATATACATAGTTCACGCTGTATGTTAGATAGTTAATATACATTATTTTGTGCAACCTTAAAAAGAAGAAAGGAAAAGGGAGGGAAAAGATGAAAAATACAGAAGAGAAGAAGAAACAAAGTCTGGTTTATTCATTTGCTTTTTCGTTGCCATTTTACACACTAGGCAGTTAAAGTCCAGAAGCCTGATGTAACTTGCCTGAAATCTGCCAAAGTCAGGAAGAAAACAATCTCATCTGCCCCCTAAACACATAGTCATAAACCTTTTTGCTGTCCTTTATTTAAAAAAAAATCAAAAGCCACATGAAGTTTGGAAACCAGAAGGCCTCAGAATTCCTTTGATAGAATCGAAAATTATGAAGGGGATAATATTTTGTTGTGGTAAGAAATTAGTTCTAATATTGCTATGAGTCCCCCCAAATATTTAGAGCAACAGGCACGCTGCCACAGTTGTGCAGACAATGTTCAAATATATCAAGAAAACACAAAACAATTAATTAGTATGACAACTCCCCCCACCCCCAGGAGGGAATTCTGATATTTAGTGAAAAACAAAGATATAATAAAATACAATCATTTGGTGCCTATATTAGCAATAATTAGTATATATGATCAAAGCCAAGCCAAATATTATTTTTCTGTTCCAAGTGTACAAACTACAACATTCTGTTGGTACAGATGGGATGTATGTGCTGGCTCTTGGAGCAGCCCAGCTATTTGATGGGAGGGAGGAAAGATGGGAATTTCTGGGGCTTATCAGGCTATCCAACAGACTAGCCAGCCACATTTGTACTTGGCAGAGCCAAACAAAACAGCCTCCTGCAAATTGTGCGCTCTCCAGAATGAGCACAAACACACAAGATAAGCGGGAGATGACTGCAGCTATCATGGAGAAGAGAGATCACTGAACAAGTGGCTGGGGACCCATGTTCAAATCCTGCCCTCTGCCATGGAAGCTACAGTCCTAGCCTAAGGAGCAGGAATTCCAACCTATCACTAGTCCCATTAGTGACAGCCCTCATGACCCTCCTGAATCCTGGATACCGATGTCTGGAGTGAGATAGATGCCAATCCTCTTCCGTTTCTGATTCTCTTTCAAATATCAGTGCATACATTTAAGCCAAGCAGGTACATCAGGGACTTGCCACCCTTCTCAATCCCTGTCTCTGGGACAGGCATGACTTGGTGAGAATGGCTTCCTCTCCTGCTCAGCCTCAGGGTCTCTACTGAAGAAGATTCTTGGATGGTAGATTCCTACCATCGAATACTATACAGCAATCTAAGGATACCAACTATGGGCACAGGCCACAACTTGGAAGAATCTCCAGGACATTATGCAAAGAAAAAGATGCCAGTCTCTGAAGGTTACTTTCTGTATGATTCCATTTAGATAATATTCTCGATATGATAGAATTTTAGAAAGGAAGAACAGGTTAGTGGTTGCCAGCGGTTAGGGATGGGGTAGAGGTGAGAGAATTGGGAGGAAGCTGAGGGATCCCTGTGATGATGGAACTGTTGTATATTTTCACTGTGGTAGCAGACACAGGAACCTACACAAGTGATAAATGTGTGTATTAACAGAAATGATTACACACACATGCACAAAGACACACATACCACACACACAAACCCTTCACACATGCACACACACCATACAAACATGTGCTGACACTACAGAGACACATAAACACCAAACACATATGCAGACACACACACTGCACATATACATGCACACACCACCCAGAAACAACACACACCATATAGAGGCATGTGCACATATGCACCATGCAAACATGTAGACACACCATACACACACACGTGCATGAACATACCAGACACACAATACACACACATGCATACATACCATACAAACACATGTTCACAGTATGCAGACACACACCCCAGAGATATAGATGCACCTAGTATACAAACACAGGCACATCACACACACACATACACCTGAGTGAGTACAAATGTAACTAGGGAAATCTGAAAAAGATCAGTAGATTGCATCAGTAGGTGCTATCAACGTCTGTATAAGATCAGTAGATCTTTGTACATCAGTAAGATCAACCACTGGTTGTGATAACCCAACTCTGTAGGTTTTCAAGATGTTACTATTGGATAAACCTGAGTAAAAGCTACATAGGATTTTTCTGTATTATTTCTTACAGCTTTGTGTCAATCTGCAAATCTAAAATCATCTCAACATTAAATGTTTAGTTAAGAAAAAGCAAACACAGTTCCTTGGAAGTCTCTACCAATGGATCAAAGTAAACAGAGAAGTAGAAATTTATTTGTCCTCCCTGAAGTAGACCATCGGGTTTTTATCCATGTTTCCTTTAAAACCAAAGGAGAAATATGTAAAGCTAGTTTCTTGCCTGGAGTCTGATTTTTGTGAAGCCCTTCCACGAAGGGCTACAGTGATCACAAAATGAGGCGATGGGTGGGACTGCAGGTAGGGTGGCTATGGAGCGTAGAGACACTGTCATTTCCACCATCTCAATCCAGTGTACATGAAATGACCAGTGATACTGGAAATTCGGGGCTTCCGGATCAAGTTTGGATGTTTTCATGTGCCTGGACTTAAGCTACGCAAAACCCCATGGTTTGTGTTCACTGGATTCTGAATGGTTCCACAGGCCACTAACCAATCCCAGAATGCCAACAATCCAGGGCACAACTGCACCTAGATGCTGGCATAACATTTCCTTTGACTCCATTGCAACACTAGATCTTAAGTGCCTTTTGCATGGGCTGCAACCTTCCATTTACCCTACATTCATTGCCAAATTGAAATGATATCTTGTACTACATATGTTTTCTGTGATAGTCTGTCCTGTGAATTCATTTAATAATGAAGCATATGGTCTGTCTTCCCATTCTGAGAGCTTGGGTAGTATTCACAACAGCCAACTGCCAGCCAATGCATACACACAAGGAGAGGCTTTCCAGCCTGCAATTCTAAGGCTGAAACGATGCTCAGGTGAGTTTGCTTCCATTAACTTGTGCCAATGAGAGTAAGATTGCTTTCTCCCACACTCAGTAGCACGGAAGTCACTGAATATTTAGTAGCATAATCAAGTATAATAGGGGCAGAATAGGAGAGTTCCTTGTAAATTTTCCTTCAGCCTTTCACAGTCTGACAGCAGAGAATATGTGTTTATTATAAGGAAAATGTTTTCTTAAAGGCACTTCTTTGTTGTAAAGGAAACAGGTTATCACATACATTGTAGGAATGTAAATGGATAAAACTTTCTTGGAGGGCAAATATTAGCAATATCTATGAACAGAAAATTGATCAAGCCATTAAATAACTAAGAAATCACCCTATAAATGTGCATATACCAGTACAGAGAGATAGAAGTATACATAGATGTAGTGTTTGAAGTAGAAAAACAACAAAACCCAAGGCATTTCACATGCATCAATAAGGAATCCATTAAATACATGTTGTTTTACTCATAAAAGGGAATACTATAAAACTATTAAAAATGATAAGCTTGGTTATAGATATATACACACTAGATGTGTATATATATACACACACACGTATATACAAATATACACACACCATATGTATATACACACACTGGATGGGTGTATATACACACACACATACACACATATATACGTGTGTGTATATATATATATATATATATACACACACACACACACACACACACATACATATATATCTGTATCTTATACATATATATACCTCTCTCCAGAGTAGCAAATCTTGAGAAAGGAATCAACAGTTGAGGGACCGGCCAGGCACTGTGGCTCACACTTGTGATTCCAGCCCTTTGAAAGGCCGAGGTGGGCGAATTGCTTAAGCCCAGGAGTTGAAGATCAGCCTGAGCAACATGGTGAAACTCTATCTCTACATATATACATACATATATATATATACACACACACATATATAACATATATCTATATATTACACATGTTACATAGTTACTGTGGCTTCTGGAAAAATAGATTAGTTTCTAATGGGGTATAGGAATAAGATTTAATATCTCATTATATGGACATAAAATTTACGTCCGATTTTCTGACCATTATACATGGTCCATCACATACATAGATATTATACAGAGCACATTTATATATATAAATATTAGAACAGGTGAATGCTTATATATATATATATATATATAATGTGTGTATGTATATATATACATATATATATTTTTTTTTTTGGTGGGAGGAGGCAGGAGGGCAGGTGGCTGGTAGCTCTTTCATTCCCAATTCCTGGGAATACTGGTATTTCTCTTATTCCCCCTACTCTTTTTTTTTTTTTTAAAAGACAAGGTCTTACCCTATGGCCCAGGCTGAAGTGCAGTGGTGCAATCTCCAACCACTGCAACCTACACCTCCTGACCTCAAGCAATCCTCCCATCTCAGCCTCCCAAGGAGCTGAGACTACAAGTGCATGCTACCATGCCATGCTATTTTTTATTATCATTTTATGTAGAGTTGGAGTTTTGCCATGATTCCCAAGCTGATCTTGACCTCCTGACCTAAGTGACTGGCCAACCTCAGCCTCCTAAAGCGCTGGAACCACAGGTGTGAGCCACTGCACCTGGCTGATCCCCCAACTCTCGACTCCTTTCTCAAGACTTGCTATTCTGGAAGTCTAAACGTGATGATATGAAAGTTCACTCTTTCAAAATCAATGTTTTAAAATCTAAAATATTTGTTTCAGCTTGATTTTAAAATAAATTTTGTTATAGTACTCAGCCTCTTCAAGAATCTGCAGGCTGAAAACAATCGTTTATCTTTCAGTAACAAGAGGCTTTGGGGAGTTTGCACTGATACGTTGAAGGAAAACACACACATGGGATGGCCACCCACACACACAATATTCCACCTCAATAGCAATTCATATTGTACAGGATCCACCTAATTCAAGTCAATATATTATTCTGAGGATAGAGTTATTTAAAGAAAGGGTAACATCCTATTCTCTCACTCATTATGCAAAGTTATAAAACTCTGTAATCCCAGTTTCCCTACCTATGAAGTGGGTTTGATAACAATACAGACTTCACACAATTGTTAAAAACATTAATATTCATAAAGCATTTGGTAAAGTTTTCCCATACTCACTGATACTCCATATATACACATGGTACATACAAATATTCACACACTCACACACACACACACACACTCTCTCTCTCTCCCTCCCCCCTTGCTTTCTCACTCTCTTACTCTTTCTTAAAGGCAGAGGGTTTACCCATTTCCCAAGCTAAGTTTTATGCGTCTCCATTCGCAATTTCTTACAACTGCCCACTTACTTTCAATATCTTCTAAATGTCTTCAAGTTTAAGTAGAAATAGTTTCAACACGAGGAAGACCTTCTAACAACTCAAGTCATGCAAAAATGGCTGCCTTGTGGGAAGGTCCTGCCACTGAGCAGATTCAAGCAGATGACCTCTTGTCAGGTACATCTTAGGAAAGATCTACAGTCTTTCTGTGATGGGACCATATCTTTCAAATTTCCACCTACATTCACATGAAATGCTTGTCACACTCTTCACTGGTAGTTTTTCTCATCTCCCAGGCAGAGATGGATGAGCGATTCTCTTTCCTCTGCCCCCAGTATCTTTCACCTGTCTCCTTTACAGCACTACAGCCTACAACTAAGTCTCTGGGCCATGTCTTCCTCCCATTGAAGATCCTCCAAGGCAGTGATATGATCCTGGTTATTTCTTAATCTCACTACACTTGGCATATGATAGGTGCTCAAAGAATAACATTTGGATGATGAAATATATCCTGCACAAATAATCCTGAGTGCTTTTCTACCTGCAAAGATTCTTCTATAAATTCTAACCCATTAAATAGCCTGACGGAGTAGTTAAGCAAATCTGTTGTTTAAATACTAGTAACGGAAACAACAATGATGGTGATGATGGATAAATTGAGAGCCAGATTCACAGAGATGTCAATAGAATGCTTTTCCTCTTTGTTTCCATTCTTCTCATTTAAAAGGGGATTTTGGCCAGGCACGGTGGCTCACACCTGTAATCCCAGCACTTCGGGAGGCCAAGGCCGGCAGATCACAAGGTCAGGAGACACAGACCATCCTGGCTAACACAGTGAAACCTCATCTCTACTAAAAATACAAAAAATTAGCCAGACATGGTGGCATGCACCTGTAGTCTCAGCTATTTGGGAGGCAGAGGCAGGAGAATCTCTTGAACCCGGGAGGCGGAGGTTGCAGTGAGCCGAGATCACACCACTGCAACTCCAGCCTGGGTGACAGACACAGTGAGACTCCGTTTCAAAAAAAAAAAAAAAAAAAAAAAGGTGAGTGGGGGAGGGTTAACCAGCTTTAATGCCTAACTAGAACAATTTACCTCTATCTCCTCCCTGCCTAGTATTAAGAACAAAAACATCTGATAGCTGCCTCTTTAAAGGCATCTTCCTCATGATAGATGAGGAAGAAATCATCCCCCTCAGGATGACTGAAAACAAACACCACAATAAAAACAATTGTCCTTTCCATCCAATAAATGTCCTCCCTCCCTAAGTCAAACTTTTCCTAGAAGATGGGACAGGAAGGAAAGACTAATATAAAAGGTTGCATTTATAATTTGGCCACAGAGAGTAAATCAAATTATGTTTATTAATTGAAATAAATCAATAAAAATGATAAAGTTCAGGAGATTTTGACCCATGCCTCCAGGTATGCATTTGATAAAGGTATTACCAGACTCAAAGTTGAGTTATTGCAGAATTTTTTATAGACATGTTTGTGTCCACCAGTGACACAGATGAATTTGTAGCAGGAGGGAAAGAGGATATTCAGCTGCTTTTATTTTTCTCTCTAGACAGATTATAACATTAAGAGACAAGTTCTGTACAAAATACTAAACTATGCCATGGTTCTACACAATTAATCAAATGACAAACAAAAAACACATTAGAATCACAAATGAGCACACTCTTTTCGTAAGAATAAATAGGTTTTATGCACTAGCAATGGCCACTCCTTGGTTCCCCCCTTGCCCGGATTTTGTGTGCTCTCAGAAAGCATCTCTGTTGCATTTTTATGTCCACTTCAGTCTTGGAAATGAGGACGTGCCTTCAAGCAAGACTCGGTGCCACTGATCCTCCACTGTCTCTTATAGAGAGGGAAAATGGTCCACCATGCTTGGACCTCATCTCATGCCTGGACCCCATCAGGAACGTTTCTAAACTATTTTTCCAGGAGTCGAGATAACCAGGACACGACTCGTTTTGCTCTTGCTGTGTTTCCAAAGCAAAATTAATTCCCTTTTGCTGACATCTGCACATACCAGACTCACGTCTTTCCAAAGAGTGCCACAACCGAGAAGCCACTGTCAATGATACAAATAGAATCCAATGAACCTGACTGCCTACCTTTATCAAGACTGCATAGCTGACTGTTCCGTAGCACCAGATCTTAAGGCCACCAGGTTAAAGATCCTAGTTGAAATAAAAGCTTTAATGGAGTTTAGAACTATGATGACCATTAAGAATTGATGGCAGTTTCTTTGGCTATCAGGTCAGCCAAGGGTCGGGATTAGTTATAGGACACAACCATGGAGTAGTAAATTTATATTTTAATTTTTTTCATTATCTCTTCTACATTTATTTTTCTGGTAGCAACATCTCTCTTTCCACTAATAGAATAGTTTCCACGGGGGTGGGTTTAGTGAAGCTATGCAGAGCCTACTTGTGCTACTGCTATGGACACATGGTATAGACTAGAAATCAAAACTCACTCGCCTTCTAGCTCCAAGGATGAGCTCAAGGGTAAGGATGTGGTCCAAACAGACTTGATACCTTCTTCTTTTTTTTTTTTTTTTTTTTTGAGATGGAGTTTCACTCTGTTGCCAGGCTGGAGTGCAGTGGTGCAATCTCGGCTCACTGCAACCATCACCTCCCAGGTGCAAGCAATTCTCCTGCCTCTCAGCCTCCCAAGTAGTAGGAACTACAGGTACATGCCACCATGCCCAGTTAATTTTTGCATTTTTAGTAGAGATGGGGCTTCACCATGTTGGCCAGGCTGGCCTCGATCTCTTGACCTCGTGATCCACCCGCCTCAGCCTCCCAAAGTGCTGGGATGATACCTTATTTTATATATGGAACACATGTGTGAGAAGGTCTTGCTTTGCACTTCAATACAGGAGCTGCCAAGGATATGGTCTAGAGCAGAGGTCTACAGACCCCAGGCTATGGACTAGTACCGGTCCATGATCTCTTAGAAACCAGGCCGCACAGCAGGAGGCAAGTGACAGGTAAGCAAGGCAAGTTTCATCTATATTTACAGTCATTCTCCAGAGCTCACATTACCTCCTCCTTTTAGATCGGCAGTGGCATTAGATTCTCACAGGAGTACAAATTCTTCTGTGAACTGTACATGTAAGGGATCTAGGTGGCATGTGGCTTATGAGAAACTAATGCCTGATGATCTGTCACTGTCTCCCATCATCTCGAGATGGGACCAACTAGTTTCAGGAAAACAAGCTCAGGGCTCCCACTGATTCTACACTATTACGAGTTATGTAATGATTTCATTATATATTACAATGTAACATATAATAGAAATAACGTGCACTTAAATCATCATGAAATCATTCTCTCCATTTTTCCACCCATGGAAAAACTGTCTTCCATGAAACCAGTCCCTAATGCCAAAAAGGTTAGGGAGCACTGGTATAGAGGCTGTAAGTTGTCCTGTGAAGATGATCTGCCCCAGAATGAAGTCACACTCAGGAAGGAGTCAAAAGATGATGGACAAGTAAAAACATGAGTGACGTAAGTTTAACCCCTTTACCCTGCCCTGCTTGAAGACAACGTATCTTTTGCATTCCTAATTTCATGGGCCAATAAATCTCATTGTCAAAAAATATAAACTTTAAATATGTTGGAATTTGGTTTCTATTGGTTGCAATCAGAACGATTGTGAATCCAAGTGAAGGCAAGAAAAGTGTGGCCCATCTCCCACTTCATGGGTGACTCTTAAAATGTTACTTCTTCAGTGAGATCTGACTTTGGTCAAGGTGACCTCTAGTTCAGCAACCATCTTTCTTTCTTTTGGATAAGTTTACAGAGGCCATTGCTGGTTGGGGCTTAACACAATAGTTCCTGAAAGTAGAACACACTTTACAGTCTCTGTCATTTGAGGGAGAGAACTTCTGTGCTACATAAAAATAATTTTGGGAAGTAGTGTATCTGCTTCCAGAAAGTGTCTACCAAGATGTGGCCCAATGTAATTTAAAATGGCGAAGACAATCAGCTCGAAAATTAAGGTTTCTAATGGGAACACCTACTCAGCCCTAATAATAGGGGGAACTACCATCATAATTATAATGTGGTGTAAGCAGGCACATCATTAACTAACTTTTCTCAGCTATTGCAATTAACAAGCATCAATAGATTGAGTAAATTATTAATAACCCATACACGCTCCAGTGAACACTGCTGGTTCTCTTTTATTTTGCAAGTAAGAAGCAAAAAGTTAACAGCTGATATCCAAACAATCTTTGACTTATCTCTTTCTAAACGTCACTGTACTTTTCAATAATTCTTCCTGGAGGAGATACAGTCGTAAAGAATTACGTTGTCAATAGAGAAGAAAATCTGAAAGTGGACCTTGTAATCTAACAGAGAAATCACCTTTTAGGAGTTGATCAAACAGTATCCATCCCTAACTTTCTTCATGGTGTAATCATTTATGGAATTGTTATCTTCACAGAGCAATAGTAATGGGGGAAATGGTGGCTGACATTACATAGCAGAGTGTGATTGGCAGTTCTCAAATATAGCCCGGGGACCAATTTATGATGTTGTGAAATAATCTCAAACCATAGGGCACTAACATAGGGTGGGCATTGTCTAACATACAGTTGATAGAGAAGTCATACAAAGAGGTCCAGAAAGAATCTAGAGACACAGCCAAGGTTGCACAGATAGGTGGAGGTATCTCTCTCTCTCTCGTTTTTGTTGTTGTTGTTGTTTTTTTTTTTTGAGACAGGGTCTCCCTCTGTCGCCGAGGCTGGAGTGCATCGGCATGATCTCGTTTCATTGCAACCTCCACCTTCCCGGTTCAAGCAACTCTCCTGCCTCAGCCTCCCAAGTAGCTGGGATTACAGGCACTCGCCACCAGTGGGGCTAATTTTTGTATTTTTTTAGTACAGACTGGGTTTCACCATGTTGATCAGGCTGGTCTCTAACTCCTGACCTTGTGATTCACCCGCTTCAGCCGCCCAAAGTACGGGGATTACAGGCATGAGCCACCACGCTCGGCTGGAGGTGTCTCTTTTACCTCTTGCATTTAAACTGTTGCCAGCCTGTAGGTAAATAAAACATATTTCTTGTCCTTAAGATGTACACGTTCTAGCAGAAGGTGGTCACTGATAGGAAACATTAATAGACCATGAAAGTGCTATGACTGGAACACACACAAGGAGAGAGGGAGGGGAAGAACAGGCAACCCGCTGAGGCAGGGGGTTCAGACACAGCTTCCCATAAGAGCTGGAATCTCTGTTGAGTCAGAACAGAGGTGGAGAAGGGTTCCAGCAGAGGAAATATCACACAAAAAAGTCTAAGTATGAGAATAACAGGGTGTGTTTTACAAATAACAAGCCATGAGATGTGGCTGGAGTTTAGATGAGACAGTGATTAGGGGTCAGATAAAAAGGGCTACGTTAAGGAAGAGTTAATCCCGTTGGCGGCCTTTGAAGACTCTTCAGTGGAAAGCAATGTGGCCAGACATGTCTTAATGGAAAAGTCACTAGGGGTGCAGTTGTCAGAATGGGGTGGAGGCAGGTGTGGAGAGCAAAGGAAAGAGCAACCGGAGGCCAGGCCTGGGGGCTCGTGCCTGTAATTCTAGCACTTTGGAAGGCCTAGGCGGGCGCATAGCTTGAGCTCAGGAGTTCGAGACTAGTCTGGGAAACACGGCAAAAGCCTGTCTCTACAAAAAAATAAATAAATAAGTTCAAAAATTAGCTGAGTGTGGTGGTGTGCATCTGTAATCCCAGCTATTCAGGAGAGTGTCCTGAGAGGATCATTTGAGCCCAGGAGGAGGAGGTTGCTGTGAGCTGAGATCGCATCACTGTACTCCAGCCTGAGCAATAGAACGAGAACTTGTCTTATCAAAGAAAAAGACAAAGAAAAAAAGAGCCATGGGAATTTTGCACCAATCCATCAAAGACAGTGGTCTTAATCAAAGACTCACCAGTGGGAATGGAGTAGGGTATCAATGGATGCATCTTTATGATTACTGAGAGATAAAAACCAAGAGACTTAACTCTTTACTCTCCCTTCTCAGTGGTATGACTACTGCCAACTCTTTAACAAGCAGACAGTCATATGGCAACTCCCTCTTCCACATAATCAAAACAGAACCAGGAAGTCCATCAGTCTTGACTCGGAATAAAAAAATACGAAGGTGGAGAACTGGGGAAATGGGCTGTAGGAAAAGATTTCCAGTACTTGGTTTCTCTCTTCCATGTCTGGGAAACGTGGGTTTTCAAAGACTGTCTCCCACTGTGAGAAAGGAGATGTCTTAGAAAAAAAAGAACAAGGCCAGAACTGGAAGACCAGAGGCCTCTTCCCTTGAAGCACTCTATAAACTGGGAAGGAAACAAAACAACATGGCACCAGGTTTTTCTATCTTTGTACAGTCTTGAAATGAAACGCATCAGGCGGAACTGATTTTAGGCACATGCAAAGTCATCTGACTGAGTTTCTCTGACCAAAAAGAAGAACAAAAAAGGTGACCTGAGGGTCACTTTGCTACAAACATACTCAGAGCCTGTCTGAGGGGAAGTGCCCGGGGCTGCGGAAGTCAGGATAGGTCTCAGGCAGCTCTGCCTCCCAGGCCGCTTTGGGTTTCTGCTCAAACGATTGCCTCATTTTGAGATCGTTCAAGCATGTTAAAACTGTAAACAGCAGAGCGGCACATCTATTCAATGACCATTTAATCTATACAACTGGAATTTATCACAAGTACAAGGGAAAAGGTGAATCGTTAGAAAATCAAACTTGGAAAATCTCCACTCTCGATCAAACAGCTATGTTTTCTGTTCAGGGAACTCAGCACTGCAGCCTTAAAGCATTCACAACATACAGCCTCCTCTCAGTGTGTGAAAAAGATCTGAAGTCGAGACGTATACAGCAAAAAGGTCATAAAATAGGTAGAGAAGGGAACTTGAGATGAGCCGAAAATTAAGAAGAGGGGAGTGTTGGTTAATGCAAACAATTAAGATAATCAAGGTCTATATAGATACTAAAATCGGGCTTCTTGGAGTTCCATATAACCAATATTGAAAGGAAAATTCCTCCATAAACAATACCCAGAGCGTGCCAGAGTGTGCCTTTAAACTTTTTCTATTTGTTTTAAAGTTTTGTCTTCATCTTTATTGTTGCTCTAACAGACTCCGGCAGTATTCGGTGTAAATCCTCTGAGTTAGCCCTGAGAACAGCCATTTTTGTTTTGTTTTTCTGTGTCAGTTGAACGTTACTTCCTAGAGATTGGCTGTAACTAGGTTTGTCCATTCATCTTGGGTGTTCTGCTAAAGAAGAAGATTTTCATTTGGCCTCTGATCTTGAAGTGGCAGCTGTTACTTTTGTACACCTCTTGTGTCACTGCAAGGTGCTCATTAGACATTACTCCTTGAGGAAGGCTAATACAGTGTTGGTGGGGAATGAAAATTAGTTCAGCCACTGTGGAAAGCAGTCTGGAGGTTTCTCAAAGGGCTTAAACAGAACTACCATTCAACCCAGAAATCCCATTACTGGGTATATGCCCGAAGGAAAATAAATCGCTCTATCAAAAAGACACACACACTCACATGTTCATCACAGCTCAATTCACGACAGCAAAGACCTAAAATTAACCTGCATGTCCATCAATGGTGGATTGGATAAAGAAAATGTGGTCCATATACACCACGGAACACTATGCAACCATAAAAAGAAAAAAATCCTGTTCTTTACAGCAACGTGAATGCAGCTGGAAGCCATTAATCTAAGCGAATTAATGCAGAAACAAAAAACCAAATACCATATGGGCTCACTTATAAGTGGGGAGCTAAACACTGAGTACACATGGACATAGGGATGGAAACAACAGACACTGGAGACTATGAGATGTGGGGGGAGTTGGCAGGCCAGAGTAGAAAAACTGCCTACCAAGTACGAGGCTCGCTACCTGTGATAGCATTACTCGTATAGCAAACTTCAGGGACATACAATTTACCTGTGTAACAAACCTGCACATGTGCACTCAGACCTAAAATAAAAGTTGAAAAAAATTTGAAAAATAGGGTCGGGTGCAGTGGCTCATGCCTGTAATCCCAGCACTTTGGGAGGCTGAGTCAGGTGGATTACTTCAGATCAAGAGTTTGAGACCAGCCTGGCAAACATGGCAAAACCCTGTCTCTACTAAAGATACAAACAAACAAACAACAAAAAAAGCTGGGCATGGTGGCAGGCACCTGTAATCCCAGCTACTCAGGAGGCTGAGAGAGGAGAATCGCTTGAACCTGGGAGGCAGAGGTTGCAGTGAGCCAGGATCACATCACTACACTCCAGCCTGGGCAAAAGAGTGAGACTCTGTCTCAAAAATAATAATAATAAAATAAATAAATAAATAAACACACAATTTACCCATGTAATAAATCTGTGCATGTAGCATTTGAACCTAAAAATTACAAAAATAAAAAATTAACACACACAAAAGATCTAAAAAAGTGCACACCTGCATGCACATGCCCGTGCACACACACACACATACACACACACACAGAATTACTTCTTGAGAAGCCACTTAGAAAAATAACCCCCACTGCTTTTTCTCCAGTCAAACCTTCAGTCCTTGCTTATTCCAAGCATGGCTTCCATGGAAGTCCTTTAACATGTCACTGACCCTATGGTTTTTCTTCTTTGCTGTCAAACTCAACATGCTGTTTGATCAGATTTCTCCTGAGAAACAAACTAGGTAATCGCCCATAGCAACAGCCTCAATGTCAAGGTGGAGGCCATGAGATGAACCAAGAGTAAAACCTAAAAGGGAGGGGGAACCTTTGGCTTCAGCCGTATCAACTTGACGGCTCTTGGCTGGTGAAAAGAATCATTTGTTGACTGTGACATGCATCACACCCATCACAGTGGGATTCTTGAGGCCAGCTTTCAAGTGCTGTGAAGCTCTTGCAAATAAACACTAGAACCAACTGCAGTTGAAAAAAGGCATTGTTCTTTTTTAATTATTATTTTGAGGCAGGATATCACTCTGTCACCCAGACTGGAGTATAGTGGTGCAATCATGGCTCACTGCAACCTCGACCGCTTGGGCTCAGGTAATCCTCTGACCTCAGCCTCCCAAGTAGCTGGGACTACAGACATATGCCACATCCCTGGATATTTTTTGTCTTTTTAGTAGAGATAGGGGTCTCACTACGTGTCCCAGGCTGGTCTCAAACTCCTGTGCTCAACAGATCTGTCTGCCTCAACCTCCAAAAGGGCCAGGATTGCAGGCATGAGCCACTGCACCCAGCCACATTGTTCTTTTTAAGTTATCTGCTGGGTTCTGAGTTTCTGGAGTGATGGAGTATATGCTGGGTATCATAACCTTATTGCTCTTGCCTTGTTTCAATGAGAAACCCAAGAAGACCTGAGAGAAATACAAAAGTTAACCCTGATGGCCTACGTAACCTAGCCCTCTCTAGTATCAGAAAGCTGAAGACCACCTTTGCTCACTGTCACTAGCAAGCCAGCCTCAGTGGGTTTGACGGAGTTGCTGGGTAGGCAAAGGGTTCAGCTGGTTCAGCAAAGTACAGTGATGCAACAATTTCTTCTCTGCCTTTTCATAGGAAAGACCATCACTGCAAGTGTATTTCAAAGGCCACAGATAATGCAAGCAAGCAGAGCTATCATGTTTAGTGCCAGAGGAACTAGAAACTTCAATATGTGGCACCTGCAGTTCCTGCATGCAGGTTCTTAGGTCCAGTCTCATGGGAAATGGGGAAGGGACTTGAACTAGGACCAAAAGTTCATGCTCTGGGGTAAACGTCACGATGCCATTCCTAAGGGCTGAGGAATGGCATCGTGACGTTTACCCCAGAGCATCAACTTTTGATATAACCCCAGGCTATGACAGGTAAAGCTCATTTTAAAACTCCTTCTTGCCCCCATGTGAAATAGTCAACATGAGGGGGTAATTAGCAGCTTTAATCACAGCACTCTTAGCCCCCAGACAGTCATCAAACTGTGGCAGCAGATGGGGTGAATAGGTGTACAGAAAGGAAGGCAGTGAAGGAGGGGGTACCTGTCCACTACTGCTACTCCTCCAGAGGTCATGGACTTGAGGGGACGAGAACCTCAGAAAACCAGACTATACGTGAAGGAAGAGGATTGACCATATGCATAAGCCATGGAGAAGTAGTATGTGTGTGCTAGAAGAGAAAGAGAGAGAGGGAGAAGGAGACCCATACATGGTCCTTATGTCTCCCTAATACAGGGCCATACCACTGGGGAGACGTCAGGCTTAAAGACATATTTTTTCAAAAAATTTCAGGACACTTATCAGTATCTAAATGAGTCAAAATTCAGCTATCAAACACCCCCAAAATGAGCATGACTCCTAAATACCTTCACTAACATAACCAAGAGGGGTAAAACACAGCAGGTGCATAGAGAGATCATCATATGAGGTTCTGCACTTGGTTTAAGTGCAAGAAACAAATCACATGGCAGAAGGGGAAGAAGGCCAGGTGGCTTTCTTCCCCTTTTGCCATGTGATTTTTTTTGACGGTGGCTCATGCCTGTCATTCCAGCACTTTGGGAGGCCATGGCAGGTGGATCACTTGAAGTCAGGAGTTCCAGACCAGCATGGCCAACATGGTGAAACATCATCTCTATCAAAAATACAAAAAAAAAAAAAAATTAGCTGGCTGTGGTGGTGCATGTCCATAATCTCAGCTACTTGGGAAGCTGACGCAGGATAATCCCTCATATTCAGGAGGTTGAGGCTACAGCGAACCGAGATCATGCCACTGCATTCCAGCCTGAGCAACACAGCAAGATGCCATTTCAAAAAAAAAAAAGAAAAAAAAAAGGTTGGGGGTTGAGGTGGAAGAAATGATTGGAATGGCCCCTCCTGGCTGCAGCAAAACCATCCTGAGACTTGCAGACACTTATATTTGGAAAGGGATCACTGTCAAGCTAGGATTGGTACCAAAGAGCAGACCAGTCACATCCAGTTACAGTTTGCCAAGAAGAGAAACTTTTTAAAAAAACAATGCCAAGAATGATGGTTTCTGGCTTCATCCATGTCCCTGCAAAGGACATGAACTTATCCTTTTCACATTCGGTTAGGCTTTGCCAAGAAGAAAAACTTTTTTTAAAAAAACAATGCCAATAATGATGGTTTCCAACTTCATCCATGTCTCTACAAAGGACGTGAACTCATCCTTTTTTGTGGCTGCATAGTATTCCACGGTGTATATGTGCCACATTTTCCTCATCCAGTCTATCTTTGATGGGCATTTGGGTTGGTTCCAAGTCTTTGCTAAACAGTGTTGCAATAAACATATGTGTACATGTGTCTTTTTAATAGAATGTTTTATAATCCTTGGGGTATATGCCCAGTAACGGGATTGCTGGGTCGAATAGTATTTCTATTCCAAACACCACATGTTCTGACTCATAAGTGGGTGTTGAACAGTGAGAACACATTGACACAGGCAGGGGAACACCACACACTTGGGCCTGTTGGGGGATGGTGGGGGCAGCTAGGAGAGGGATAGAAGGGTGTGGGGGGGATTGCGGAGGGATACCATTAAGATAAATACCTAATGTAGATGACGGAGGGATGGATGCAGCAAACCACCAATGCATGTGTGTACCTATCTAACAAACCTGCATGTTCTGCACATGTACCTCATAAATTAAAGTATTAAAAAAAAGAAATGCCAGCTGACCTGTTTCAGAGTTCTCATCTCCCTGCACTCTGCTGAGGGAGGGGGAAAGGGGCTGACTTTCATATAGGCAAAGGTGCCTCACATCAGAGACACTGGGCTGCTGGAGACCCCAGGGAGACACGAACCTGATACTGCTAAATGGCAACCTTCAGCAATCACCTTTTCCGGCCATAAAGACTCCTTTACTCCAAGCTTGATTTGCTATTGATTTAGGGCTCTTTTTCATAGTGATGCAGGAAAACATTTTATTTTCTTACATGACGGTGGGAGGGAGTCTATGTGGGGTAACGGGAGAGAAGTGGTGGTACAGACTGAAAACCATCATTTAATGAATGCTGGCAGGAAGGGAGGGCTCTATGGCAACCCTAAACGTTCACACTTGAACTTTCTAAATAGGTCTAGATTCAGGTGCAGTAGCTCATGCCTGTAATTCCAGCTGTTTTTGAGGTTGAGCTGGGACTATCACTTGAGCCTGGGAGGTTAAGGCTGCAGTGAACTACTGTGTGGCACCACTGGACTCCAGCCAGAGAAACAGAGAGGCCCAGTCTCAAAACACACAAAAAAAGAAGTTTTAACCTGGGTGTCCATGGATCATGTCCAAGGATGAGTACAGAAACCATGAACCCTAAAGTGATGGTACAAAATGGTATTATCTTTGCGCATATATCAGTTCCTCTGTGGAGGGAGTTCTTTGCTTTCATCAGACACTCAAATAATTCACAGACCGCTCAAAATGAGGAAATTATTAAGATGAGAAAGGGACCGTATCCATCTATCATCCTTTCTTCAACAATCATTTCTGAAAACTAGAGAGATATTCATGATCTATTACCCAGAGGACCCAATTCCATCCAGACCTTTTCTCCAAAGGGAAAAACGACATCAACCTGAAACTCAACCTTTACAGACCTTCAAAAGTACACAGGAACCAAACTATGAATGTTCCAAAGACAAGACCATGGTTTAAAGAAAGTTATGACTGTTTTCAGGAAAAACTAATAAGACTGCCCCACCACCTGTGAACAGACATTACAGTAATAACTCCTAGGGATCGTGTAATAACAGCTCTTACCTGCTAGGATCTCATATTACCTCCTAGGATCTGGTACTACCTGTAAGACCTACTGTGTATAATCAGTATGCACAGTAAGCACAGTGTAGATACAGACTAAGCACTGCTAAACAGTATAAATGAACAAACAAACCCAAGGATGAATGGATGATCAAATGAAGGACTTCCAGGAAGTTTTATTGCTGAAGATCCCATCTGCAGAGAGCTCAACTCCCCCTTTTCAGTTACTCGCTCCCCCTCCAAGGACACAGAAAAGATAAAAAGGGTGAGTGAGAAGGAGGTCTGGGAGAAAGCTACCCCATAAATACAAGGTATTGTTATTTTTATTTTTATTGGTGCTTCTACTGCCTCCAGGGGGTGGGGGTAGGATATGTGAATATGGCTAATTTTCTGCTTGACTCCAGACACATTCTAAATTACTGAGCCACATTTTATTTTAAATTGACTAATAAAGAAATCTCACACCCCACACCATTTCACATTTTCTTGGGTCGTTTAATGCTCCCACTATTCTACAGAGCCTTAGTCCTCTCCCTGAGAGCTGGGTCGGGAGTAGGGTGGAGGGTGGGCTGGAAAACAGCTGGATGCATCATCATTTCTCCTCTCTCTCTCTCTCTTTAATTTTCCCTGATCAAAACACAAAGAAATTGACGAAAACTATCACCCTGAATCACATGCCTTGCTTTTACGCTCACTTACACCAAAAAACACGTACGGCTTTTTGCTTTCCCCGACATAAAAATAAATGGAAAACATTTTGCAAATGTCAAATGCTATATAAAAGGAAAAAATATGAAGGACACTGCACATATAAACAATAATACTAATGACAAATTTTACCTCTCCTAAAGCACTCTCAGCCACCCAGTTCCAATTGTGGAGTTTTATCTCAAGGGTCAGAAACCAACTATATCATAGATAAAAATGGATTCTCACAGAAAAAAACAAACACATTCTGCAGATGTGTCTGCAGATGTGTCTGCAGATGATATTAAGGAAAAGAGAAAAAAATAAAAGAAAATGACTCAGGACTGACCATTTTCTTTCAATCTTTCCATCATTTGACAATGGTTTAAGCAACACTATGTTGAAAATAGTTTAAGGCATTGGGAATGCCATGTACCAAACAGTAGAGGTGGTTCTCACTTGAATGCACTGGCCTTAGAGAGGGAGACACATAATGAAGACATGCATATGTAAACAAGATCACTGATGATTATGCTGTTAGCAATCAAAATGCTCTGATTGACAGTAGAGACGTGAGCAGATAAGGAAAGTCCCAATGAGAAAATAATATTGAGGCACATAGACTAATGGCTAAGAAAGAGTCGGCCACATGGAGAACAGTGATGGGAAGAGCATGTACAAATACTCAGGAGAAGAACAAAATCTTACCATGTGCCAGGGACTGTCAGGAAGCCAGAATGGCCTGCAGTACAGGGGCTGATGGAAGAGTTACAGGAAATGAGATCAACAAGAAGCTCAAGACCCGGACCTTGTTTCACGGGCTTGGTAACCAGTCTGATTTTTCCAAAGTGAAATGGGAATCTGCTGGGTGTTGTGGCTAATGCCTGTAATCCCAGGACTTTGGGAGGCTGAAGTGGGAGGATTGCTTGAGGTCAGGAATTCAAGACCAGCCTGGGCAACATGGCGAAACCCCATCTTTACAAAAAATACAGAAATTGGCCAGATGTGGTGCCATGTGCTTGCAATCCCAGCTACTTGGGAGGCTGAAGCAGGAGAATTCCTTCAGCCTGGGAGGTTGAGGTTGCACTGAGCTATAATCACACCACTGCACTCCAGTCTGGGCAACAGAGTGAGACCTTATCTCAGAAAAAAAAAACAAGAAAGAAGAAAGATGGATGAAGAAGAAGGAGAAGATGGAGAAGAAGGAGGAGAAGCAAAAGAAGAAACAAAACTCCACTGAACCATCCTAAGGGGAAAGGGGGACTAACGTGACAGATTTATGGCTTTCCAAGGTCACTGTGGCTGCTGTGCAGAGAAAAGGAGAGGAAGAACAAGAGCGGAAGCAAGGTGTCTGGTTAGAAGGCGGGTGCAGTCGTCCATGTGATAGACAGTAACCAGGCTGGTGACAGCAGACAGCGTAGGGAATATGGATTAAAACTTGCTGAGGTAAAGGAGAGGAAGGGATCCAGAAAGACTATAGTAGCTCATCCCTTGTAAACACTAAAGTTAGGTGAACTCATTCAAAGTACAAATGGCATTAATGTCTTAATGACCATGTTGTCCTTCATCAGCTATGGGGAGCCACAAATGGCCCCTCCTTCCAAAATAAAAATAAAAGTAAAATAACAACAATCATTGATGTGCTCTAGCAAAATTCCATTTCCGTGCTTTATGCTCTCATTGAATCCTACGCATTTTCCCCCTTCTATCATCCCTGAAAACTTGGATTAATAATCATCCGACAAGGTCTCTTAGCTGCCTCCCAAACTATATTCTAAGGTCCATCAGAGAAGGGGTCCTATCTGTCTTGGTCAGCAGTGCAGTCCCAGAACCAAGCACTGTGTCTGGCATTCTGTGGGTGAATAATGAATACATATTGGGTGTGAATCGATGCCCTGAAGTTAACTCCTTGAAGGGCAGGAAGCAGTCTGAGCCCAGCACTAACCCTCACCCATTATTTCCTGGCCTCCGCCACAGGATCCTCCTACTTGTTCCCCAGCCGACTGCAAGTCTAGACACATCATCCTGATAAAGCCAAAGCCACTTAGAAGAAGATGACTCATGGTTCAGAAGCCACCCCAGCTCATCATCAGGAGGTGCCCCAGTTTGCTGAGGGTGGCTTCCTGGCAGAGCTCTGCAAAGGTGGAGGAGCGTCGTTCTTCATTACTTCCAAGCAGGGTCCCTCATCACTCCCTCCTTCTCTCTCCCAATTCCACTTTAGGCTCTGAGACACTTAGAAACCATGCTTGAATCCCTTTGGGAAAAATGCCAATGACTAATGGAAGCATTTCACAAAAGAGCTTCATGAAATCCTGCTCCAGGAGTCCTCCAAGAGGTGTGGATCTTTGAAATCCATTATGAGCACACAAAGGAAACGTCCTGGAAAGTTTAACGATACCTTCCCCATAAATATTTCCTGATTCAAGTCTCCATCTCCCACTGCCAATTCTAATAATTATTACACAGGATTTCACTCTGAGGGAATTGTGCTTTCAAGGTTTTACACAGCAATTGTTGGTTCAGATACTGATGAGCCCTGCCTAGAAAGATGCCACAGTCGTTTATTCATTCATTAAAAAAAAAGATGCCTTCAAATTCATACATATATACATGTATGCACTTAAAAGATGTATTTATTAAATTCATACTATATGCTAGGTTCCGGGTATCCATCTGTAAACTGAACCAACAGGTTTTCTCCTCTTACAAAACTACATATTTGGGAAGACAGACAATAAAGCAATGAAAATGTAATTGCAAATTGAGCTAAGTGGCATAGAAAATGAAGAAAAGCCTATAATACAGACTCAGATTGGGGGGAAAGAAACTTTGGGTGGTCAGAAAAATAACCAAGAGAAGGTTAAGAGAAGATG
Organism: Ateles fusciceps; assembly: GCA_036589455.1. Lineage (NCBI taxonomy): Eukaryota > Metazoa > Chordata > Mammalia > Primates > Atelidae > Ateles > Ateles fusciceps. Next base: position 3,554,641 of record JAZHEH010000903.1, read on the forward strand.
CCATTTAAGAAACTAAAAAGGAAACTACCATTTAGAAAATGGACAAAATGGAGAGAGGGAGGGGTGAGTGGCTGGGGGAGGGGGGAGTGGTGGGGGGAGGGGGGGGGGGGGGGAGCAGAAGGGGGAGGGGGAGCAGGAGGGGGGAAGGGGAGGGGGGAGGGGGGAGTGGCAGGGGGGAGGAGAGTGGTGGGGGAGGGGGAGGAGAGGGAGAGTGGCAAGGAAGCAGGGGGATGGTGACTAAAATTCCAGAGAGAAGAGAGAATATGAATGAGAATGAATTAGTTCCAGGCAGAGAGAAGAGTCCATAAATACCTAGACGGAGTGTACCATACTTTGACAGTCCCCTAATGCCCAGACAGCTATCTTTTCCAGGTGTTCTGGGACCCATGGCCCTCTCCACTTGCATGTCAAGTCAGCAACTAAAACTCATGTCAGTTCTTCTTTCCAGGCTTCTGACTTTACCTTCCTTCTCCTCCACCACAGCCAATATTTCACAAGCTCACCCCATTCTAAATGTCTCCGCTTCCCTCTTACTTTCTCATTCCTTAAGACATCAATGCTTGTCTTCTGCTCATAGCAACCGAAACAGCCCCCTGAAAGGTCACCAATGAACTTCAAAAAGAATCCAATCAATGTATTTCTCAGTCTTCAGTCTCCTCAGCCTTTGGTTTTGCTCACCAACCCAACATTCTTGAAGCCTTTCTCCTTTCCCTTGACTCTACCAAAAACTGAAACTGCCGAGGGTGGACTCACGTCTCTCTGTTCCTTTCCTAACTGTTCCTGATAAAAATAGCAGTAGTAGAAGTTACCCGTACCCTTGATTCAGCACAGGTAATATGCCAGGAACCGTGCTGAGCATTTTACAAACCTGGTTGCAAACTATCTGGGGCTAGTCAGGATTTTTCTCCTTACGTCTTCTCCTCTCTTTCAATACTCGCACAGGTAGGTAGGCCCCTCTTTGTCTCTGAACTCAAGGAGGAAAAGGCACAGAGTCAGTGGAAGGCAGTGCTGTAAGTAGCTTTTGCTTTTCCGAAAGCTGGTTGTTGAAGTGATTATGCTGGATATTCTGCATGGAGAGTGACAGAGTAGCTATAAAGAAAATAAAAAAGAAAGAGACGGGAGGAAGAGCAGACACACACACACACACACACACACACACACACACACACACACACACACAGAGAGAGAGAGAAGAGAAAGAGAGAGAGAGAGATAAAGAGAAAGAGAGAGAGAGAGAGATTAAGATTTCATCTGGATTATAAAGAGATGTCCAGACACTGGTGAGACTATCAAAGTCTATAAGCTGACCAGGCGCAGTGGCTCACACCTATAATCCCAGCACTTTGGGAGGGCAAAGCAGGCAGATCACTTGAGGTCATGAGTTTGAGACCAGCCTCGGCAACATGGTTAAATCCTGCCTCTACTGAAAATATAAAAGTTAGGCAGCCATAGTGGCAGGTGCCTATAATCCCATCTACTTGGAAGGCTGAGGAGCAAGAATCACTTGAACCCGGGAGGCGGAGGTTGCAGTGAGCTGAGATCACACCCCTGCACTCCAGCCTGGGCAACAGAGGGAGACTCCATCTATAAAAAAAAAAAAAAAAAAAGTCTATGGGTTTATCAAGCAGCAGAGATCTGCAAAGGAGAATGGGTGTGTGATCCTTGTTTTAGTGAAAGTTTCCAGCATGCGACCTGCAGAACTGCAGTCTCTGTATCTGGGAGATAATGAAGGTGGACGATTAGGCAGGTCCTCACCATTCCTTCGCCTGTCTAAGCCCCCAAGTGAGAACCATGATCTTTCGCATAATAGGGGTTACACGTCCTATCCATGAAGGAAAACCAGATGAGGATAAGATTAACCTTGTTTAACAGTAACACAAAACTGTGCTTCTTATTACAAAACTGAGTTTGTGGACATAGACTGGCATGCTCACTCTCTTCTTTAGTCCTGGTAGGGTCTGGTGCTTTGAGCGTCCTTGCCTCCATGTTGCCAGTAAAGAAATGTTGTCCCAGAAAGTTATATGACTTGCCCATGTCACATAGCGCCAAAGCCAGGATTTATAGAAGCCTGTTTAACACTGAAACCCTTGGCCTTATTTAGTAAGCCATGTTGCCAAAGATCTCATGTGTGGCCTATTATTTTTCTCCCTTTATATCTGCACCCTCTCAGCAATCTTACCATCTCTCACAACTTCAGGTATTCCTTTCTCCATCCTCACTGCCCCATCTGATCCTCACACCCAAAGCTTTAGATATGCATTATCTGCTCACCCTATTTGAGTCAACATTGCTCTCTCTATGACTTGGCCTTGTTACAAATCTCTGAGTCACCCTTCTCTCCAAACATTGCTTCATTCTTGAGTAAGATGGTGACTAAAATTCCAGCTCCTCTGCTGTGTCACCTTGGGCAAGTTACTTAACCTCTCTCTACCCCCATTTTCCATCTGTAAAGCCATGACAAGAGAAGCTAACTCGCTGAAATACTTAGGTAATGCATTGATGAATTAGCTAATGCATATCAAGCTAAAATTTTAAAACAGCATCTGGCAAATCTTAGCTGCTCAATGAAAATCAGCCAAAACAGGTTGTGAGCCTGTGCACACACACTTGAAGATGAACTCTATCCTTCCCCTTTCAGAGCTTCCACTCTAGGGCCCTGTAGGGACTGTTCTGTGATGTTACCTGTTCAAATTTACCACTGCTATTCATTTGGGTTAAGTTGTTGTTGTCACATGTGAAGCTTCTAACCAAGGAGCTTGCCCGTGATCTGAGGTTCCCATCTAAGTTTCCTTTCGTATTAGTCCATTTTTATGCTGCTGATAAAGACATACCTGAGACCAGGTAATTTATAAAGAAAAGGAGGTTTAAGGCACTCAGAGTTCCACGTGGATGGGGAAGCCTCACAATCATGGTGGAAGGTGAAAGGCATATCTTACATTGGCAGCAGAAAAAAGAGAGAATGAGAACCAAGCAAAGGGGTTTCCCCTTATAAAACCATCAGCTCTTGTGAAACTTATTCACTACCTCAAAAACAGTATGGGGGACACGGTCCCCATATATCAGTCATCTCCCACCACATGTGGGAATCATAGGAGCTACAATTCAAGATGAGATCTGGTTGGGGACACAGCCAAAGCATATCACCTGTGCTGTTCAGAATAGGTTTTCTAAAGCCAGAAAGCCTCCGATGACTTCCCAGTGTGCACCAGAAGAGTCCACCTAGCTCAGTCAAAATTAGACTTTGCAGCTGGACTCACATGTACCTGGAACTCCTACTCCATCATTCTTCAGGTATTTATCTTAGACAGACCTCAGTTTCTCCCTTATAGAATAAAAATAATAACAGTGTTTGGTGATACAAATAGGAAGTTAATGCCCAGCTGGCAAACAAAAGACTGAAATAAAAGTCCCACTGCAGGGAGGCAGGGCATGGGTGTCCAGTCCTGTGCAATGGGCCATGACGAGGAACAGAAGGGCTTCAGCACAAACTTCCAGATGCCTCTTTTCTGCCCAGGCCTGCAGTGGATTTTGTGTATGAGAGAAATAAACCTTTGTAGCATGAACCCCTCTGGTACTCAGATTTTTATCACCACATCAGAATTTGGCATGCCCTGGTTAATACTAACCACTGCTCACTTGATGACTGTGCTCTTGCCTAGAGCTATCCAATAATTTTCCCTACGTGGGGCCAGGTGCAGTGGTTCATGCCTGTAATCCCAACACTTAGGGAGGCCGAGGCAAGAGGATCATTTGAGTCCAGGAGTTCAAGATCAGCCTGGGCAACATCGTGAGACCCTGTCTCTACCAATAATAATAATAATAATAATTAGATAGATGTAGTAGCACACACCTGTAGACCTAGCTACATGAGCAGCTGAGGTTAGAAAACCACTTTAGCCCAGGAGGCCAAGGCTGCATTGCACCATCACCACACCGCCACACTCCAGCCTGGGGAAGAGCAAGACTCTGTCTCAAATAATAATAATAATAATCCCAAGATGATAGAGATGTTCTGTATCTCCACTGTCCAATATGACAGCCACCGGTCACAGGAGGACACTTGAGATGTGGCTAATGTGACACACAAACTCAATTACAGATTTTATGTAACTTTAATTAATTTACATTTCAGTAACCACTGTGATTACTAGCTACTATAATGGACCAGCACAGACAACAACTAGCCTTTATTCCGTTCCTTGGAAATGCCAATTTCTCCCGAATCTCAAGGTCTTTCCATTTGCTGTGGAAAACCATTTCCTGCCAACCTCTACCCTTGACATTCTCGCCTGCAAGATGTTTAGTCTTCACTCCGCTCAGTTACAAATATGCTCCAACAATACCACATTACTCGTTCAGGCTTCAGTGAGCAGCACCTTGCTTTACGGGAAGAGCACCTCGGCAAAGATGCATGCCACTGTTATGGATGTTTATTTTCCGATGAAACGGCAACTCCAAAGTCAATGCAGATGAACCTGTGTGCCAGATGCAAAACAGAACAAGTGGAGCTTTCTTTGAAGTATTCTAGATCCAAACTACCTGAGAAGGCCAATCTGCAGTCAAAAAGACTAGAAGGAAGTGGAATGAGGCCTTCAGAATAATTACATGTGGTTAATTGAAAAATGTTAATCATGTCATATTAGGAAGAAGACAGGGTTAAATTGGTAAAATTTCAATTCACTTAGGCCTTATCTCTTGTTGGAATGAACCAGATAATTAATCCTCAATATTCTTCAGGGATGCTGCCAACAGCGGCAATTAAATTAACAACTACAAAGTTTATGCTCAGAGATTCAAAAATGAAAGACAGAAACACTTTAATTTTTCACAAGTTGTTACCTTAATTATCTTCTTATTGCTCTGTCTCTTTTTCCTCATTACAAAAACACACCCCTTACTATTCACAGATCCCTTTAATTTGCTGTAACTTGGTAACAATGTAAGAAATGTCATCAAAGATACAAAGTCATAAATCTTACTTTGCCATGTTCATTGAAAATGAATTGTTCTGCTGTGCCTAGTCTCAGTGTTCTTTCTGCGGAGTGCTAAAAAATTTCCACTTGGAAACAAGTAATGTGGCGTGTCTCTAAGTCTATGCACACAGCAGAATTACTTTCTTACATTAATCCAACAGCAGCAACAAAAAAATTCCTAGACCAGGGCTGAAACTTAATTGGTCAGGTTTATGAAATACAATGAGGAAACGGAACAATGTAACAGGGAAATAAAGAGAAACTCAAAACTTCTTTTTCTAACATACAGAATAGACACAAAAACAGCCTCAGGAAAAGTCTGTTTTATCAAAAACAAAGTTTTAAAACCTTCTTTGTTTTATTTTTTCTCAGAATGATATCTCTGCACTGTCAGCGTGGAATCCCACTTTGCGAAGATTGGATAATTCATCTCTCTCTCTCGTGGAATGCAGCTAATCAAAATTGAAAAAAAAAAAAAAAGATAAATTCAACAACAACCACCAAAAAGCAAAAGAATGCTGCCTCATGGTGATTTAACGGGTCCCCTGACATATGTGCATTAAAACTGTAACCATCACGAACATTATCTGCATGCTATGTATTCCTTTAACATCAACTCAGAAGCCTGTTTGCAAATTTAGTACAGCACATTAGCCATCTACAGCAACAGCAACAGCAACTGCAACACAATGAAAGTGGTTTTCACAGTCAGGACTTCTAAGTAGGCTCTGTTGATGTGGATGAAGGCTAACCGGAATTCTTTTCTTCAAAGAAGATTATTTCCTGGATGGGGAGGGGTGGGTGAGGGGGAGAGGAGGCAGGGAAAATCAATGACATAATTAAGAAAATAGGCTAGCAATTTGGAAACTGTGAATGAAATTAAAAACAAACCTATCACAAAACCCTGGGCTGAAACAGCAATACAATCAAATGACTATGAGTCCAAACTGGAAAATGCATGAAAACATATCAATAATTGAATGCATCACATCCTCAATGCCTGAAGAAGTAATCACCATCACTATAAATCCTCTCCCAGAGTGATGCTGAAGTCTTTGACGGTTATATATACTGGGGCAGTATCATCACTTAGTCTACTTTCTGAATTTCCAAAGTTTCACAGCAAAATGTCATATCCCCAGAGAATGTCCTCACAACAAATTATTAGCACAGCTCTATTGATCATCATCCAAATGGCAAAAATCTCAATAAATTTCATCTGGACCTTTACTGAAACCTCAAAAATGCATTACACCCCTCTCTGCTGACCACCGTTTTTATGATCGCTATTGTATTTGCAGGGCAGTCAATTTTATACAGCATAACAAACTGCCAAGTGGTAACGCGATTCCCTCCATTACTGAGGCCCATGTATTAAATTTACTGAAGCACAATATCAGACTTCAAATATTGCAAGGCTTAGAATTGAATGCCGCAGAACCTAATGCTATCAACCTGACAAATACTCTGACATATTAAGTAGAAGATCATGTATTCATATTTGGAACTGATGTTGTTTTTCTGTTTAGCTGTATATTTTTTGGATTAGTCATGATATTTCAAAATGAGCATTATGTTTTGGAGGACAAGAGGGCTGACAGCAAAGAAGCTGTGTTAGTCATTCTTTTTTTTTTTCTTTCATGGCAGATCAATTATTATTTTTCCTTAATGATGTGTTATTGTAGGTCTAATAAAACCATAAGCACAACTCAGAAAAATACCACTTTGTAAATATTTTTTTTCCTTTTACTTTCTACAAATGCAGAAAAGCTCTAAAAGGATACTTCTATGAATAAAATGGAAAGTTGTTTTGGTATTAATCATGTGTATATCTCTCAGCTTTAAATTAAGACAAGGGCCATTCTCTCTCTTCTCCTTCTCTTGTCCTTGATTCTCTCTTGGGTGCAACAAAAACTACAAAAATTAATGAATTACCTCTAAAAGTCTTGCTTTTACTCAAACGCTACTAAATGATTTCAACTACTTCTCTTTGGAAAGACATGAGCATTGCAATGATCTTTACCCAGTATGCTCATCCCACATTGGAATGCTCTGATACACAGAAACAAGAGTCTGTAAACCAAATATCCCAAGAGCCAAAGCTTTTCAAGTATATTCTCCATGGCTTATATACAAAGCAATATCTTGTTAAAAATATAAAATTCTGTCATGTATTGAATATAATTTTTTTAAATGATACATTCTCTCTTTCTCTCTTCATTTCAAAAACATTGAGAATCTCTAGAAGTTAAGATACGGCCCTCTGAAAGTTATGCCATTTGAATGCTTATACGTAGGGAAAAATTAATCTCATGTATCCCAATATTCACAGGACAGTTCACACACCCCAAATCCAGCCCCTTTACAGAACATGAACGGCCAAATTGTACAGGAGCCTCTGGTCAGATGTATGAGGTTACACTTGGCTTACTGTCTGCCGAAAGGAAAATACTGACTGTATCCTAAGGAAGCTCTGTCCATCTCATCTAGGCCCAACTCTCTGCCTGAGGGATGGTATACAGGAAAGATTGCAGCGTTCAGAGTCCAATGAACACGGTTCAAACTTCAGCTCCAATCACTGGCCAACCAAGTTGCTTATGGTGAGTTTATGCCACCCTCTCAGGTATTCATTTCCTCAACTCTAAAATGGAGATTATGAAACCTACTGGAGCAGAAGCAATAGATGTAAAGTGGCCAACTATAACCTAAAACATAAGTAGGCACTGCCTAAGCAGAAGCAATTTTTTTTTTTTTAAGATACGGTCTCGCTGCCATGCCCAGTATGGAGTGCAATGGTGGCATTTCGGCTCACTGTAACCTCCACTTCCCAGGTTCAAGCAATTTTCCTGCCTCAGCCTCCACAGTAGCTGAGACTATAGCTGTGCAATACCACACCTGGCTAATTTTTTGTATTTTTAGTAGAGATCGGGATTCACCATGTTAGCCAGGCTGGTTTCAAGCTCCTGACCTCAAGTGATCCGCTTGCCTCAGCCTCCCAAAATGCTGAGATTACAGGCATAAGCCACCACACCAGACCAGAAGCTATGGTTCTTATGATTAAAAAGACAATTCAAAGTCACAAATTTCTAACTTATAAGATACCCATCTCTTTGGAAATGGAAGAACTGATCATCTTCACTTATAGGTGATGCATCTTCTCTATCCAGGGCTGATGATAAAACTGAAGGCAGTCATTGCTGTCTCACTGTCCATCATAATCTCTTCTTACTGGTACCCCAGGATCGTCTGATAGATTATGAATGACGTGAGAAAACTGGCAGTGATCTTGCATTGACAAAATTTAAGCATGATACTAAAAGCAAATAATTTGGCCAGGAGATGTCACTGGCTATAAAATCGACATCGTCACCACAGACCCTATATATTCTTATCAATGCTTGTTATTTGCACACTGACTGAACGTTTCATTCCATCATTCAGAACATACTTGCCACGCACTTTCTCTGGGCCAGGCTCTGTGTTAGGCATTAGGGTACTGCAATGAGTAAGACAGTGGGGGATCACTTTTGCCTAAGAGGATGTGGTTCACAAAAGGGTTAAGTGTAATAATATGAGTATGCTCAGAGAATTTCTAGAGCACAGTGGGCAAACACTTAACCCACCCAGCTGGCTGAAAAATAATGACTCTTCAGGCCAGGCATGATGGCTCATAGCTATAGTCTCGGCACTTTGGGAAGCTGATATGGGCAGATCACTTGAGGTCAGGAGTTCAAGACTAGTGTGGCCCACATGGCAAAACCCCATCTCTACTAAAAAAATACAAAAAATTAGCTGGGCATGGTGGCATGCGTCTATTAATTCCAACTACTTGGGAGGCTGAGGCAGTAGAATTGCTTGAACCCCAGAGGCAGAGGTTGCAGGGAGCCAAGATCATGCCATTGCACCCTAGCCTGAGTGACAGAGCCAGACTCTGTCTTAAAAAAAAAAAAAATTCAAAAATGAGGAAGACTAGAGGCCAGGTATAGATGGAAGTAGAGGAATATATATCCAATTTGATATTGCTGGCAAATGAGATTTGAAGCAGGAAATGGAAAGCAAGGCACAGTTCCACTTATCATCTAGAGGGTCATTCACCGCTTACTTTTTCATCCACCATCTATCCATGCACCCACCCACCCATCTATCATCCATCCATCTACCTAACTGTTCACTCCTTTTTTTTTTTTTTTTAGTGTGACCAATGTTTCTTTGCAGCTAGGAGTTGTACCATCTCCTGGTAATTCAAAACTAGAACACACAACCCCATTTGAGGACTCCCAGGTACTTGAAATTTGCTATCTCTGTCCCATTCTACAAGGCCCCTCTTCCTAATGTCCACATTATCCTCATCACGATCTAGTCCTCCACCAAAAGCAGACACTTAAAGCCAACTGTGATTCCTCAATCTTTTTCCCCAGTAAATAGAGCAAATATGTCTCTTTGTTGTAATCCAAGAGTGTCATGACATAGCCTTACCCTTGAAATTTACCCCAACCGCCCCTACCATATCCCCCATCAGTGGGGGATATTATTCTGTGGCCTGATCTCTAGTCATTACTTCTTCTGAAAATAATTTTCCTTTGTGCTACTGTTCCTATGCCACTTCTAGTACTCGCAGTTTAGGTAGGGCCGACTCCTGTTACCTCATCTTAGAGATGAAGACAGGACCCAAATCTAACCAATGAAACACTTCATTTTCCTGGCCAAACAGATTGGTTCAATTGTGGGGTCACTATCCAAGCTGAATCAATAACAAGTATACAAAGAACACTGTAATGAGGAAGAACTTGTACTCTGGAGCCAGATTTCCCTGGTTTGAATCCTGCTAAAAATGTAACTTCGGGCAAATTTAATTACCATGACGATAGACTGACTACAAAAATACCCTCTGATTCTTCCCCAGTTCTGGCCTTTCGTAATGTGACCATGAACACCCTCCCATGAAGTGGGAGAGTTTATTTCCTCACCCTCTGAATCCAAACTGGACTTGTGACATGTTCTGGTAACAAGAATAGGGAAGAAATGAGAATGTGCCAGTTCCCAGCATGAGCCTCACAAGGCTTTGACTACCTTTGCCCTTTGTGCTTGTACACTTCTGCCAGCTCACTGCTGCACCTCTACCTCACTAAGCAAACCAGGCTAGCTTGCTGGGGGACACGTGAGAGATACATGTATGGAACCGCACTATACTAGCTGATGTCACGCTGGAGGATTCAGGCTCTCTGGGTTTGCCAACTTCGGACTCATGGTCACACTTTGAAGCCACCAGGCTTGGAACTTGCTCATTACAAAGCAACAGCTAACTGACATAACTGTTCTACAACTAAATTTTATCATATTAAAATGGGGTTAATTATAGTACCTATCTTATAGAATTATTGTGAGGATTCAAGGAAACAATAGAGTTCATATATAAAAAAGGACTTAGTGTCTGGCACTGAATACATGCTATTATTTTCTGAAAGCAGATCTTTAAAGGTTTTATTGTTCTTGTTAGAACGGTTAAGAAGGAGGCATTTGCTTTTCACCAGGGCAGCCCATTTCATAGAAAATAAGCCTGGAGCTGCTGCATCACTTTGAGCCCCCAGTAAGGAAGAATTTGCCAAAGGATGATGTCAACACTGAAAAGCTGAGCCAAGAAACAGCAAAGAACCAGATTTCAGATCACTTATTTGTGCATCTGAAACCAGCCTCTTTCGGGCCTTTGCAGTTGTGTAAGCCAACGAACTCCCCCTTCTAAAAACAAGACCAGGTGCACTGTGATTCTGTTGCTTGCGGTCAAAAGTGTCTGATTAATATACTGCTTCATGAAGTCCTTAATGCTTACAAATGATCTTTGCTCTCAGTCAGGTCATCCTAACAAGATGTGCCATGCTTCAGCCTGCCTCCATGGGGCTGTGACGAAAATGTAGAAGACAAGGGTTCATTTCTCAAGTGTATACAACCCAAAGTCTTCTGAAAGAAACTCATTCATTCCATGGTTATACACTTGACATGACATCAGAAATCATTACCACATCCTAAATTGTCATCTCCATTACTACTGACTCTCTCAACTTATTCACACCCTGGTACAGAATGTAGGCATTCCCAACACACATGTATGTATTACACACACACACACACACACACACACACAGGTGTGCACACGTGCAGACACATACAGTACACAGTGTATCCCAGCAGACCTGTAAGTAAATCCCTGTCATCAAAAACTGCTGTTTCTTAATATATTTCTTTCTCCTTACCTTGGCATAAAATAGGGTATCTATAAAATATGTATAAAATAGGGTAATTGTGGGTAAGTGAAAAGGGTGATAAGTATCAAATAGGTTATTTACAAAATGCTTATAACCAGACCTGAGATTGTTATTTTTAACCTTATCTCCTCTCTGGCAACCAAGCAAACACAGTGTCATATGTACTATGGATATTACATATTGCTGACAACACCATGGATAAAGGAAGATATGCAGAATGCTGAATAATGATTTTATGCTTCTGGAAGGCATCTGTGGCTAGTTCACAGAGACTTTCTCTGAAAATGTAATCACACTTAGAGGTAGAACACTGATCACCATTTGTGACCACATGAAGTGCACCCCTCAGTCTTAGCTGTTTAAACAAAAGTGCTCTAGGAAGGACCAATCAGATTTTCTCTTGGGAATGTAATAATTTTTTTTCTTGCTCTGTCACGCCTAGGACAGAGTATAGTGGTGCGATCTTGGCTCACTGCAACCTCTAACTCCTGGCTTCAAGCCATTCTCCTGCCTCAGCCTCCCAAGTACTTGGAGTTAGAGGCACCCACCACCAACTCTAGCTAAAATTTTTGGTATTTTTAGTAGAGACAGGGCTTCACCCTATTGGCCAGGCTGGTCTCAAACTCCAAACCTCAAGTGATCCACACGCCTTGGCCTCCCAAAGTGCTGGGATTATGGGTGTGAGGCAATGTGCCCAGCCAAATATATATATATATTTTTAAAATAACAACTTGGGATCTCCTGGTCTGTGCCTCCAAGATGACAAAAAAAGAACAGTCGTGCCATAAAGGGCTGTGGCCATGTTCAGCCTACTTGCTGTGCTGTGTCAGATGTGTGCCCAAGGACAAGGCCATTAAGAAATTAATCACTGGAAACATAGTGGAGGCCGCAGCAGTCAGGGACGTTTCTGAAGCGAGCGTCTTCGATGCTTATGTGCTTCCCAAGCTGTATGTGAAGCTACATTACCGTGTGAGATATGCATTTCACAGCAAAGCAGTCAGGAATCGATCTGAAGCACGCAAGGACCGAACACCCCCAACCCGCTTTAGACCTGGGGTTGCTGCCCCACGACTCCCAACAAAGCCCATGTAAGGAGCTGAGTCCTTCAAAACTGAAGACAGACTATTCTCTGGACAAAAATAAAATGGAAATTGTACTTAATATTGCATGTTAAGTGTATCGGTGCCAGATAAGGTGGGGATTTTGTGTATGTTAAACCAGGAGTGAAATATCACATATTACTTTCACGGAGAAGAAAGCTTATTCATGAATTATTTGTTTATTTATTTATTTATTTATTTACTGGAGACAGAGTCTTGCTCTATCACCCAGGCTGGAGTTCAGTGGCGCAATCTCAGCTCACTGCAACCTCCACCTCCCGGGTTCAAGCGATTCTTCTGCCTCAGTCTCCTGTGTAGCTGGGATTATAGGCATCTGCCACCACGCCCAGCTAACTTTTGTATTTATAGTCAAGATGTGGTTTCACCATGTTGACTAGGCTGGTCTTGAACTCCTGACCTCAGGTAATCCACCGGCCTCGGCCTCCCAAAGTGCTGGGATTATAGGCGTGAGCCACCATGCTTCGCTATTCATGTAAATTAAACCTTCATTGTTTGAGGTCATAACCTTGGCCTCATAATTTGCATAACTATGTGAAATAAAGGGAGGCTAGGCAAATATTTAAAGAAAGAAAGAAAGAAAGCAAAAGAAAAGGAAAAAAGAATTTGGGTTAAATTTTAGAACCAATAACTCATTGTTGCTGTTCTTCAGTTTCCTCTGTAGAGTTAATGATATTCATCTTCTACGTTATTGTAATGATGAAATGACATGGTAACTATAAAATGCTTAGCACCATCCATTACTTGGCACATCAGAAGTCATCAAAAATGTGTATTAACCATATTTTCTGAGGAAACAAACTTCACACTAGACAACTGCTTAGCATCCGACAGGCTGGAAATCTTTAACAGAAAACTGGACGTTGAAACATGACTTCTTGTGGATATAACAGTCAACGCTCGTGACAGGTGTCTTCCATCTATTGAGCAAGTATTTGCCTACCACTCTGCTGAGGAGCTACACGTAGTATCTCATTTTATACACATGCCACTCTGCGGATTCCTATACCCATGGTACCAACGAGGATGCTGCAGTTTAGAAAGGCTGAACATCACCCCCCAAGTTCTACCTCTGCTAAATGGCAGATCCGGGATCTGAACTCAAGACAGTGTGATCTCCCTAAGCCCTGACACTTAAAACCACCATGTAGTATTACCTCCCTCTTCTCATGGGCAAAAGAAACCTCTCATATTGTTATTTTGGCTTTTCTCTAAATATCTCAGGTTTGACAGAGAGCTCCCTTCATCCAAACCCAAATGTTGCTCTTAATAAGCCAGCCCCCTCCTTCCCATATGTAAACGTCTACCTCTGAGTCAGTGAGCAGACACATACTATCCAGTCCTGTGAATTGAGCTAATGGCACCACTTCTTCCAGGGCTCAGATTTTAATTAGCTCATAAGTCTGTCACTGGCTGGTGAAATATTTATTCCTCAGGAATACACTTTAGTAATTTATGAATCAGAATCATACAGTAGAAATGGGATAGGAACTGTTTCTACACTGGGTGTCTGTTTTCATTGGAAGTGCAGCATTCCTCATTGAAAAATCACTGAACTAAAGCCAGCTACCTTTTATATACATGGTATAGAGTTTGTTTGTTTGTTTGTTTGTTTGGGTATGTAGGGAGATTTTGGATTATTGTGATGTTCACATTTTGGGGTGGGAAGTAAAGTGAGGGCTATCATATACTGTCCTGCTGGTGAATACATTATCAGAAAACTCACAAGTTATTACTCAAGGAAGGAAGGAAGGAAGGGACAGAGGGAGGGAGGGAGGGGAGGGAGAGAAGCATACAGTACATAATTCAAATTACAGATACTGTATCAGCTTTATTTATTTATGACAGTTTCACTCTGTCACCCAGATGAGACTGCAGTGGTGTGATCTTGGCTCACTGTAGCCTCAACCTCCTGAACTCAAATGATCTTCCCACCTCAGTCTCCTGAGTAGCTGGGACCAAAGGTACTCACACCACTACACCCAGCAATGTTTTTTTTTAAAATTTTTTGCCCAGGCTAGTCTTGAACTCCTGAGCGCAAGCAATCCTCCCACCTTGGCCTCCCAAAGTGCTGGCATTACAGATGTGAGCCACTAGGCCTTCAGCTTTTATTTTATGTGGAAGTCCATTGAAAACTCTCCTGAGACTTGGTAAAAGTATAAAACACTGTAGCCATTTGGGAGGGTCATGTAATATATGTGTAACATTTCTAAATGTATATAACCTTTGATCTCGTAATTCCATTTTTAGAATTAAACAGATAGACAACATATGCACAAACATCTATGTAGAAGAATAATCACTGAAGTATCATTAATTAAAACTTACAGATTCCACTTTTCCCTCCCCCACTGCAAGCTGTGGGATATTCTTAAAACAGAAACTGGATCAAATGACCACAGCCCTACGCCATGCAAAACCCTTCCTCTTATACTGCAAATTCTAAATACAAAACAGTCTGCCTTATAAATTATTAGTAATCTATAGTTGTAAAGTATCATCATACAATATAAATATATATGTCCAAATAGTCACCATATTTATCCTAAAGTAGCTTCTAACTTACAGCTTTTAAAAGGTAATTCTTGCCGGGTGGGGTGGCTCGCTGTAATCCCAGCACTTTGAGGAGCTGAGGCAGGAGGACCCCTTGAGGCCGGGAGTTTGAGGTCAACCTGGGCAGTACGTCAAGATGGCACCTCTACCAAAAATAAAACAATTAGCCAGTATGGTGGGGAGCACCTGTAATCTCAGCTACTCAGGAAGCTAAGGCAGGAGGATCACATGAGCCCCGGAGGTCAAGGCTACAGTGAGCTGTGTTGGTACCACTGTACTCCAGTCTGGGCAAAAGAGGAAGACACTGTCTAAAAAAAAAAATACATAAATAATAATAGCAACAATGGTAATTCTTTACTCTTACATTCATTCAATCACCAAATATTTTAAAATGTATAATGTTTGCCAGGAATGATGTTATGTGCCGGAGATAGAACAACAAAAATATGTGTCAACTTTATGCTCATATAATTTATGGACTTGCATTTATTTTATTTTACTGTTTAAATTAACGTATCATAAATGTGAAAGTTTGGATGTACAATTTCATAAATGTTAACATAATGTATAGATTCTAATTGCTGTGCAGTTAGGAAGCAGAAGAGCTCTATCACCCAACAAACTCCCCTGTGGTATTCCTTTGAAATCACCCTCCCCTCAACCCCTAATCCCTGGCAACCACTGGTCTTTTCTCCAACCCTACAGCTTTGTTTCTTGCAAATGTCATATGAATGGATTTATACCCTGAGTCTTGATTTGGTGAGAAGGGGAATGAGATCCAGATGAAGACCCCATGAGTCCATAGACTGTATTGGTTGGGGTTTGCACTTGGTTGCATATAATAAAAATTCATTCTTGGTGATTAAACAACAACAACAAAAAATGTATATACGTAATCTCTTCAGACTGGCTTCTTTTCTTAGAATAATTCTTGTGAAATAGATCCACATTGCTGGCTGTATCCACAGTTGTTCCTTTTTATTGCTGAATAGTATTCCACATGTACCTATAATACTTCAAATTCATCTATTTGAAGACATATGGCTTGTTTCTAGGTGGCTATTATAGAGTTGCTATATACAATCGGTGTGTGTGTGTGTGTGTGTGTGTGTGTGTGTGTGTGTGTGTGTTTCTCTTTTCTGAGACAGAGTCTCACCTGTCACCCAGGCTGGAGTACAGTGGTACGATTTCGGCTCATCACCTGGTTCAAGCTATTCTCCTGCCTCACCCTCCTGAGTAGCTGGGACTACAGGCGTGAGCCACCACACTTGAACTATGTGTTTTTTATAAATGCACATTGTCATTTTTGGGGGTAAGAAACCTGGGAATGGGACTGCTAGGTTCTATGATAAGTATATATTTAACGTTGTAATAGACTGTTAAAATGTTTTAAAAGTCTCTGCATCATTTTACATTCCCACTCACAGTACATGAGAAATCCAGTTTCTCTGAATCCTTGGTAGCACTAAATATTGTCAATATCTTTTTATCTTATGCCTCTACTAAGGTGTTTAATGGTATCCCATCCTGGCTTTAATTTGCATTTGCTGAATGGCTAATGATGTTAAACACCCTGTCAAGGGGTTTTTTGTTGTTTTGCGTTTTTTGCCTTATGAATATCCTCTTCTCCCCCTACCCAAAAACCCAATAAGAAAGGAATATGAATATACTCTCGGTGTCTATCCATGTCTTTTTCCCCTGTTATTAAAACAGGTTGTTTGCTTTCTTACTTTTGAGTTTTGAGAGTTCAAAATATATTCTAGATACTGAACATTTTGTCAAGTGTGATTTACAAATATTTCTTTCCAGATTCTTGTCTTTTCTTTCTTTTAACAGAATCTTTCACATATAATTTATTAACAATTTGTTAAGTCAAATTTAGCCTTTTTAGGGAGGTGAGATTGTGCCTTTGGTGTCATGACCAAAAACTCTTTTTTAACACCTTTGGACATGAATATTTTATCCATGTGTTCTTCTAAAACCTTATAGTTCTATATTTTATATTTAGATCTATGATCCATTTTGAGTTAATTTTTGTGTAAGGTATATGATTTTGCAAATGTGTTTCCAATTATTCCAGCACAAATTGTTGAAAACAAAATCATTTTTCCTTTGGTTTTGTACCTTTTCTAAGATTTAATTAAGTATATTTTTGTGGGTCTATTTCTGGAGTCTCTATTTTGTCCAATTGATTAATGTGTCTATTCCTTTGCCAGTTGACACCGTCTTTACTACCGTAGACTTATATAAAATAAATTAGATATATTCACCTAATTTTATTCCTTTTTATTTTGATTAGTCTGGTTTTTATTTTTCTTTATAATTTTTAGAATCTTCATGTTTATAGCTACAAAAATACCTGCTAGCATTTCGATTTGTGTTATGTTAAACCTATATATCAATTTGAATAGAATTAACACTCCTAATATGTTGATTCTCTGAATCTATGTATATATTTATTTAGATTCCTTTTTAAAATTTCACAAATATTTTATAGTTTTCAGCATAAAGATCTCTTAAATGTTTGCTACATTTATAGCTAAGTATTTCATTTTTTGGAGCTATTATAAATGGTTTGTTTCAAAGTTTTGGATTCCAAACGTTCTTTCCTAGAATATAGACATAGGATTGATATTTGTGTTTTCACCTAAGAGGTTTTAGAGTCCCTTGAGATTTTATAAATACACAATTATTTTATCTGTGAATAAAGATGCCCTTATATATTACTTTCCAATCAATATGTTCTATAATTCTTTTTCTTCCTTACTGCAGTGAGTAAGATTTCCAGTACTATATTGCATAGGTGTGGTGGGAGTGGAACTCCTCCCTTGTTCCCCGCTCTACTGGAGAAAATAGTCAGTTTTTCACCAGTAATTATAATATTAGTTGTGGGGTTGCTGGTAGATGTCCTCTACCAAGTTGAGGAAGCCTCCTTCTGTTTCTAGTTAGTTGAGAGTTTTTATCATCAATGTACATGAGCTTTGTTTCAAATACTTTTCAACACTATTTTATAGGGTCATGTGTTCGTTTTCTTCTTTATTGTGTTAATATGGTACATTACATTGATTTTTTTCAATATAAAACCAGCCTTGCACTCCTGAGATTAATAGTATGTGATCATGTTATATTATTATTTTTCTATGTTTTATGTGTTCCATGATATATATTTATGTATGTGTGTGTGTATATATATATATATATATATTTTATTTATTTTTTATTTATTCATTTGTATATAGCCTGGTTTTGGTATCAGATTAATTTTAGACTCATAAATTGAGTTAGGAAGTATATCTTCCACTTCTATTTCCTGGAAGAGACTGTGTATAGTTGTTTTATTTTTTTTTTCAACTTTAAATGTTTGGTGGAATAGGCAGTGAAACCATTTGTCTCCAAAAATATTTATTTTGGCAGGATATTTTAAATAAGTATATTGAACCATTTAGCTTATCTAGTTTGTCTTGGATAAGTTTTAGTAACGGTTTTCAAGGAATTAGTCTATTTCATGTAAACTGCTATGTGCATAAATTATTTGTATTATTTCCTTATAATCTTTTAAATTTGTACAATGTTTGTAATTTTTGTCATCTCTGCTTTTCTCAGTCTTGCTGACAAAGTGAAGAATACATTCAACACTTCTATTTATATTTTGAAAGAACCAGATTTAGGTTTGATTGCTTTTTGATTTTCAAATTCATTCATTTTTGATCTTACATTTAGTATTCCTTTCTTTCTGTTTGCATGTATTTGTTCTTTATTTGCTTTGCTTTTTTTTTTTAATAGTTTATGATATGCACTTACATTGCTGATTTGAGGACGTTCTTATTTTCTAATATAAGCATTTAGCATTATATATCTCCCTCTAAGCACTGCTTCAGTTTCCTACCACATGTTTTATAAAACATATTTTCATTTAAGTTCTATAACTCCCCTTGAGACTTCCTCTTTGAACTATGGGTGATTTAGACTTCGCTGCTTAATATCCAAGTGCTTTTAGATTCTTTCCAGTTTATTTTATGTTACTGATTTCTAGTTTAACTCAATTTTGTCAGAGAAAAACAACTGTATGATTTGAATTATTTTAACTTTGTTAATTTTTTTTATAATACAGACCATGGTTTATCTTGGTGAATATCTCATGTGGACTTGAATAGCACAGACATCCTGCTGTTGTTAGATAATTATACATTTTAACTATATTTTGCTGGCTGATGGTGTTGCTGGGTACTTCCATAGCCTCATTAATTTTCTCAATAGTAATTCTACCAAACAGTGAAAGAGACTTCACTTGTGTTTGTGTATTTCTCCAGTTCTCTTTTCAGTTCCATCAGTTTTGGCTTTATTTCAAAGTTTCACAGTTTGTGCATAAACAATGAAGATTGTTTAGGATTGTTTTGTCTTTTTGGTGGCTTGGCCCTCTTATAATTACATAATGTCCTCCTGTATGTCTGGAATTTCGTGTTTTGCTTTTTTCTCTGAATTTCACTTTGAATGATATGTAGTGAAATATATCAAAGCGAACAGACGGGGTGGGAACTGCCCTCAGCATGTCCCATCTAACTCAAAATGGAACTCCCCCATGGATTTTTGAATTGTCAGTTGTCAGCTGACTTGTTCTAACTGCCACAATAATTTGAGCTTTCTGAAGGTAGCTTGTTTATTGCACTTTTTACTCTTTATCCCTAGAGACTGGCATCATGCTCACCACAGAGTAGGTGTCCAAGAAGTCTGATGAATCAATACATCATTCACCATAGGGAAACATGAGGATAGCTAGTCAATTACACACAAACATATATGCATATGTGCATGTACACAAAAAATTACTGCCTTCTGCATATAGTAATAGAGCATTGCTTGTGGGTGGGATTTGTGTGGTGTAAGTTTCTAGTCTGACTTAAATGCATGATCTTCCTCAGATCAAGAGCATACATACATTGCAACACCTGCTTAGATTTTGCATGTTGCTTACTTTTACTGACTGGGTTTTATTCAGTTACCAAATGCCCCACCTGAGAAAGGTAACCTTGATGTCTCCCCGTGAGTGTCCTCTGGCCCACAGAACTGACTAATCAAGTACATCCAATATACATTTGCTACCAAAGTCACATAAACAGTCTGCCACATCTTCCTAAAATCGTATCATAACCATAACAACAACAGTTAAGAGATACGAACAAGCTCTGTATGTGTTCCACTTGGTGTATTCTTCCATTCTCTCTTTCTCTGCCCTGGTAATTCTTCACAAAGCTATACACTTCTTTTCTGTCCTGCTGTGCATGATTTTACCAAATTCTTGTGGTGTGCAGCCTTGAGGATTCTTCCACCATGATCTCCACATCTTAACATTCATGCCTTTGCTAATCCCTCCTTGAATGTGGAGCAGGACCCAAAACTTGTTTCTATCCAATGGAATATGACAGAGGTGATGAGATATTTGTGATTATGTGTATGTGATTACATCAGGTTTTAAAATTTCATTAGCTTTAGGGGCACAAGTGGGTTTTGGTTACATGGATGAACTGCATAGTGGTGAAGTCTTGGCTTTTAGTGTACCTATCAACTGAATCCTATACCGTGTACGCAACAGGTAATTTCTCATTCTTTACCCTCCTCCCAAGCTCCTTTCAAGTCTCTGACTTAAACAGGCATTTTTCAAAAGATGTACAAATGGACAACAAACATGAAAAAAAATGTTTAACATCACCAATCATCAGGGAAATGCAAATTAAAACCACAGTGAACTACTAGGTTACCCCAGTCAGAATGGCCATTGTTATAGTCAAAAAACAATAGATGTCAGCATGGATGTGGTGAGACCCGGGACTCTTACATGCTGCTGGTGGGAATGTAAATTAGCACAACCTTTATAGCAAACAGTATGCAACAGCATGCAGATTTCTCAAAGAGCTAAAAATAGATCTACCATTTGATCCAGCAATCCCACTACTGGATATCTACCCAAAGGAAAATAAGCCATTTCATGAAAAAGACACCTGCATGTGCATGCTTAATGCAGCACAATTCACAACTGCAAAGACAGGAAATCAACCTAAGTGATTAGGTAAGGTTATAGCAACTCTCTTGATGGATCTCTCTCTCTGTCTCTGTCTGCACTCCCCCTAGTTTCTGGATTTTCAGAAGCAAGGAGCCATGAATCCTGCAGCTACAAGAAAATGAATCCTGCCAGCAACCTGAGGGAGCTTGAAAGCAGATCCTGTTCCAGATGTGTGTCTAATGAGAACCTAGTCCTGGCTGATACACTGACTGCAGTCTACTGGATTCTAAGCAGAGAACCCAGCTAAGCCATCCCCCAAATTTCTGATACACAGGAACTATGAGATAACAAAGAGTGTCGTGTTAAGCTTCTGCGGGTGGTAATGTGCTATGGAGCGTAAAAACCTAACACAATCCTTCCAAAAGCTCTGTGAGCTCAGTATTAATTATTATTCCCATTTTTCAGATGGGGTACTGTAGAGTCTGATAGGTTAATAGATTTTCCTAAACTCACACATTAAGAAATTGAATAAGTCAGAATTCCAACTTACATGATCTCTGATTCCAGAAGCTGTGCTCTTAATAATCATGCCATGTTGCTTTTCTTTACATCCCCCACACTTTACAGAAAAACATAAAATTTTCGGGTTGTTGACACATTACTACTCAATCAAAAATACTCTGAAGATTTTCTAATTGAATAACATTATAAGCTGGGCTGTTCATGCATTGAAAGGATCAGCCTTCCCCCATGGGTTTAAAATGTGTCAATGCACTTGTTACAAAGCCCAAAATACTTAGCTACTCTTTCCACCCACCAACTCTCTGCCCTCCCATTCCAGCCCTCACTTTACCATCTTTTCTTCAACTCCACTGAACTACTTGTGGTTCTGCAGATATTTAATGATTTTAGCTGCTTTTGGATACTCATAACTGATGTTTAACAAACTGTCCTCTCTTTTGTCTTCACTTCCCTAACTCTCTCTTGGCCTACATATCTCAGCAGAAAGAACCCCTTCTCTATGGACTTTCCCAGACTGATTCTTCTCAAGGTTATATCATCCTATATTATAGGGAGAGGAATCCCAAACTTCCTCTCCCCTAGCACACAAGACACATTATGTAAATCTTGTGTTGATGACTCCCATGAGACTGCAGATCCCCTGAGGGGGATGGTCTATGTCCTGTGTGTACTATTATACGTCTCTGCATAGCACTGTGCCTGGCACAGAGGAGGTGGTCACTATCTGTCATCCAAATGCAGGTCAGGTATCTCCAGAGCCCTCTCCGTCTCCACTTACCTTAACAGTAAACGGAGTATTACTTAGTGAATAATCTAATGGCAGCTTCATTGGCATTCCACCAAGTCACAAGAATTGCATTTCCCAACTCCCGCAGCCCTGGACAGCTGCTGTGGGTCTTCTTTTCCTTTTCCAAAAAGTTTGGTTTTAAGCTTTAATGGACTCATTAAATGGAAATATACAGTAAGCTGGAGCAGAAACAAATCCAGAACTTGACTATTTATTTACTTGTGAAGTGAGGCTTCATTTCAATAAACTGGTTTGAGAGGAGAATTTGGGATGAGCAGAGATGCTGGTGCATTCGGCTGCAATATCGCTATCCCTACTGGGAACCATGGCCATGAAACATGATACATTTGCCTCAAAAGTACTTTGGATGACACCTCACGAAGTGCTCATGAGTATAATTTTCCTTTACCCTAGGCTTTCAGAGACAGATGGAACAGCTCGGATAGCCAGGATTTGACTGGTTTATTGTATGGGTTTTCTCTCTGTATATTTAGGAAGGTGGTGAAAATGAATGGAGACCTAAAATGCAGCTGGTGAATGGGAGAAAAATGTAGTGCATAACATGGAGAAGAGAATTTTAGAAGCCACTGTTGTCTGTCCTCAGTTTCCTAATCTGTAAAATGGGTACTAACTGGTACCCGCTGAGAGACGGCTGTTATGAAGACTATATGAGAAATGCCACAAGGCCACTTGGTACAGTGCCTGGCACAATGGTTGCTCCATATAGGTGAGCTTTCATCATCCTTACCCTTGATACACAGCTGTTACAAAATTAAGTCCCCAAGAAGTGTCATTGGCTATTATGCCCATCACTGTGGCCTGATGCTTTTATCAGTGCTCCCCAGGGTGGGCATTTAATAAATGTGGTATAAAGCCTGTAACATGGTCCCCCAGTGATCCCTGCTCTTGTGTAACTCCCTCCCCTTCAGGGCAAGCTAGAGTAATTAATTATGGGAATAAATAGAATGCAGCATGAGAGATGGAATGTCACTTTCAAGATCAGGAAATAAAAGTGACTGGATTCTCTGTCTTGGGTGCCCCCTCTCTCATTCTCTCTTGAATTGCTTATTCTGGAGGAACTATGTACTTTGTCTGGATGCAGCTTTCTAGACAGTTCCCTGCAAATTTGCGGACAACAAATCTCGGGCCTGCTAACAGCCAACTGAGGGAGCTAAGTGAAGATCCCCCTCCAATAGAGCCTTGACGCGATTTTAGCTCCCACCAACACCTGCCAAAACTATTCAAACATGCTTTCGGATTCCTGACCCATAGCAACTGTGAGGTGGTTATATGTAGCACCTCATATATGTAACATATTGCTATATGTTATAAAGCAATAGGTGGTTATATGCAACATATTGCTGTATGTTATAAAGCAATAGAATTCGTTTTTATTTTTCATTAGAATATAAGCTCCACGTGGGTAGGACTTTCATATTTCTTATTCACTTCCATGTATTTCATGACTAGCAACATTTCTGGCCCACAGCAAGTAAACAAAAATACATTTTCCCATGAGTAACTGGAGGCCATCATAAAGATTCATTAACATGGGAATGTCTACCCCTCACTTACATCCCTTTTCATCAGTTAATTAAAAAATACCAGTTTTCTTCATAAAAG
This sequence comes from Ateles fusciceps, assembly GCA_036589455.1. NCBI lineage: Eukaryota > Metazoa > Chordata > Mammalia > Primates > Atelidae > Ateles > Ateles fusciceps. The sequence goes on from JAZHEH010000903.1 coordinate 3,578,475, forward strand.
TTGTAGCACTAAATTCTAACAAGAATACATATCTTGGAAACTTATTGGAAGAATATTATATAACACATGATTTTTAAGCAAAGGCTTTGGAATATTTTTCAAACACAAACTCAGTGAGTTTAAGAAGCTGAAGAAGCATTCCTGAAGGGGCTAAAGATCATACTGTTACTCTATTTTCAACCTCAAATCATTTATCCACTTCCTACCAGCAATTGCTTCACAGCTAAGGGACCTTACCCTACCCAGACAATTTTCCAAATTTTGGTTTGCTCTAAGACAAACCAAGTAACACATAGTGTGTACTTCTCAGATCTTTATGATTTAGCTTTATGAGAACCACCAGAGTTATCACACCTAAAACTAAGGATGATGAGTTAGCAAGACAGAGAAGCACACATAACAGAAAGAAAAGTTGCCAGGCACCTAGCAGGACTTTCCAGAAAGGAAAAGGCACAAGGGCTCTCATTTCCAGCGAGGCAGGGGAAGAAGGTGTGAGGCACAGCTCAGCCCAGGAAGAAAAGGCGTTCCAGAACCATTCAAATGACAGAAGAGAAAGATCTTGGGCTAGAGGAGATAAATAGATGGTACTCAATTTCTCATTAGGCTCATGGTGTCACTTTCATTTGGAACCGTGTTCCAGTGCTAATTTTCACAGTGCTTGAGTGCTTCTTAAAATGAATAGCACTCACTCATGCTTTCATGTAGACTGCATGGTGCATTTCTGTGCCTTTATTAAAGGGTACAGTGAACATATACTTCCTTCCCAGGGGTAGAAATTCAGAACTGTTAGATATGTGACCTTGGACCTCAATAGTGAAATGGCAGCTCCCCCTAGGTATTCATTCCAGCTTGAATATAAAATCCCCAACATGTGTCCACAAGTACACTCATGTGCACACAATCACTTTCCTTATTATTTTATAACTTGCAACCTTAGCAACACCACATAAAGAATGATCTGCCTCTGAAAACCAACTCTCATCTCTTAAGGACAAGTGAGAAAAACTCAAAAAGTTTCAGGTTTCCTTTTTCTTAAACAGCCCAAGTCTGAGGTGAGAGAAAATTTTGCCAAGTAGGAGGTAAGAGTTCTTTGCTCATAAAGCTCACTGCATATTCATTATTGATCAAATAATTGTAAATTCACTAAGCACTCATGATGCGAAAGGCACAAGTGATTTTTTTTTAAGTTCAACGATTCTACTTCCAGGAATACATCCTATAAAAACAAATCACCCATGCACACTGCAAAGCATGACCTGAGAGTGTCATTGCTAATAACTGTGGAAACTTGGTAGTAGGAGGGAAATTTAAGGCCCATCATCAACAAGGGAGCAAATATACTACAACAAAAAAGAGAAGACACTGATAACGTAGGAGATTATACAGCCTTGCAAAGAACAAAACAGATCTCCACATGTTGACATGCAACGATCTCCAAAATGTATTTCTTGGGTGGAAGGATACTGAGCCAGAAGCCACTGTATAGTATGGCACTCGATACTAACATAATATTCATTTACACACATTCATCATGTGATGACATAGCTGCGTAATTGCAAAACATATTGCTGTTTTAATACATCTAAGTGGTTGAGTATCAGCAATGGGATCTGATTCAACCAAATACATACCTAGATCAAAAGGGAAGTGGGAGTACATTGCCAGCAGGAGGAGGACAAGGCAAGTGGATGAGAAAGAAGGGAAACCGTTTATCTTTTGCTTAGAATCTGACTGTTTAAAGACTTCAAAACAGTGTTTCTCATTAAAGTGTATGATAATTCCTCAAAGTCCAAAAAACAGAGAGAACTACAAAGCATTACTCTTACTCAAAATGTCTGCGAGTTGCCCTCTTGTGTCTCCATTCAAATCAACTCTATAGAATATGCGAGGCTCCAGGTCTCTTCAGAAAACTCCATGTATTCATGTATCTATGTATTTATTTAGTTGACAAATTAAAAATGTATATATCTGTAGAGAGCTCAAATTTGAACTGACCATGGTTCAACATGTGCCTGAAGCAATTGAAAAAATTAATTGTCCATTCTGGCCAGCTCCCAAAGCTCTCTCTCACTTCAGTTAGATGGGTCTGACTCACTCCTGAATTCATGTAATAACAAGCAAGCACGTCGGCAGTGCTTTTCAGAGGGTGCCAGCACTTGCAGATATGCTCTCTGATTTGATTCTTTCCAGAAAACATCAGTTAAGTCAGGTAAGTAGCATTATATCCCAATCATTCCCATTATTGCTATCATTACTAGTATTTGCTATATAAATAATAGAGGCCTAGAGCAGATGAGTACGTTGCCCTTTGTCACACAAGTAACAAATTGCAGAAATGAAGCTCAAACCTGAGTCTTGTGAATCAAGGTTCCATGAGATTTTTACTTTGGTCCATTTGCGGATGGCACACACACACACACACACACACACACACACACACATACACAGAGTTTACATACTGAGGCTCGATTTAAGACAACCTTAAATTTTCAGCTTTAGCCATTATTTATTATCCATAAACAGTGCAAAGCTGTTCTAGGTTCTGAATAGGAGCTGTTAAAGGTTCTGACTTGATGGACAATGTATTTTAAAAGGATTCGTTGGTTAGGCTGGGCTCCGTGGACCGTGCCTGCAATTCCAGCTCTTTGGCAGGCTGAGGCGGGCCGACCACCTGAGGTCAGAAGTTTGAAACCAGCCTGTCCAACTTGGCGAAACCCCATCTCTACAAAAAATACAAAAAAATTAGCCAGGTGTGGTAGCATGCACCTGTAGTCCCAGCTACTTAGGAGTCTGAGGCTGGAGGATCTCTTGAACCCAGGAGGTGGAAGTTGCAGTGAGCCGAAATTATATCACTGCACTCCAGCCTGGGAGACAGACCCTGTCTCAAAAAAACAAATCGGTTTGTTGACTGTGTAAAAGATGACTGACATAGAAAAACAGTTTCGGCGATTCTGAATTTTCTCACCAGGAACTTTAGTATTTCAAGACTTGATCTAATGCATAAGATCATGGGATATTTTTGTTTCTAATGAAATCAATTTATCTCTCTCACACAAACACTTACCTCCCCCCCTCCCTTTTCTTGTCTAATGAAAAGCACAATTTGTATAGGCCAAACAGTATCTGTCCTTCAAGGAGTTAAGCCTCCAAGAATTCAGGGTGAGAAGTCAGCTTATCAATTGTGAATGAGACCACTTGCAGAACCTGCTAAATCAGCCCGTCAGCAACTTTTCAATTCAGCTGATCAATTTATACATGTGGATGTGAGCCCTGGAATTATAAAGTTTTCTTCTCTCCTTTGGGGGGGAAAAAGTCAAATAGATTGGCCAGAACCTTGAAGATAAAAAAAAGAAAAAAGTACAAAATAACAATCAGAATAGTTTTATAAAAACCAGGTCCTTTCAGACTAATCTCATCTTCCCCAGAAGGAAAGTCTTACACAAGGCACAGGTATGAGCCGTTTTAATCCAAGCAAATACTTAGTAATTTACTACTAAGACTCCCAGGATACTCAGACACTGCTTCATCTGGTTTAAAACACAGAGGATAAGCTGATAAAACTGATACATTCAGTATCTCTTCCTTTTCTCACTACCCTTCCCCCAACAGCACAATTGTATTCCAGACTGCATACATTTAAAAATTTAATATAATCAAAGGAAGCATTATTCTTACAAAGGCTATTAAAAGAGCTAAGTAAATTCATACAGCATAATAAAAATGATTTATTTACTATGAGGAAAAATGGTAGGGAAAATAGTGCCGCTCGGCTCCATCTGCAAAATCAGGTTCCCATAGAATATTAATCTTCATTGATTAGCTTGGAAGAAAAGCAAAGCTTTACACTTTCACTTTTACGGTGTAAGTTAATTCAAATACTTCAATTAGACAAAGCCCCATCTGATCACACTGAACTCCTTAATACTGAGCATTGCAGAATATTCTATTTGCTTCTTGAAATCATCAATTTATGTCCAACAACATCTGTAGGAAAATGAGATTTGCCAAATGTCTCGAGATAGTGAACCATAGTTATTTGGCTGTTCAAAAACAGCATTTTTTCTTAACCTTTGTGTGTGTCCCATGCCCTTCTAGGAGAATAACAACAAAGAAATGAAGACTTCTTCCCAGAAATACTGTATGAGACACAATTTCAGGGAGAACATGGATGTCGTGGTGTCATTTTACTATCAAAAGTTAAAAATCTTAATTCTATATCACAGGTGCCCCATGTGGGGGGTGCGGAATACATACCCTTTACCAGTCATATACTACAATAACTATAGACAGACATTTCAGTCTTCAGTCACTAAATTCTCTCCTGTGGCAAGATCACTTGTTAATATTGCGTACACAATATTAAGAAAAAAGTCAAAAGCCTTGTTTTTAAGACTATGAATGCCAGGCTCTACTTTGTTGACTCCTGTCTCCTTTAACTACGGGCAGCGAATATGGTTTAGGTTTCTTCACGTGCCATGTTAATTTTCCAAATATCACCAGAGCGGCTATAATAATCTTCATGCCGAGAGATCCCTTCCAGCTTTTAATCACCGCATACTTGAAGTTCTTAGATTTTATAGTTAAAACAACCAACTATGCAACTACTGTGCTCAGACTCTCCTTAAGCCTGACCCCTGTGTTAATTTGCTCAAGCCTTGTCTCCACTCATATTTGCTGTGTTGACCAAGCAACGGCATCTTTCAATCCCTCAATGTATCCAACTGTAAGGTGGGAATGATCTTTTTTTTTTTAAGAGGCAGGATCTCACTCTGTTACTCAAGCTGGAGTGCAGCGGCATGATCATAGTTCACTGCAGCCTCAAACTCCTAGGCTCAGCGGGTCCTTCTGCTTCAGCCTCCCTAAGTAGCTGGGACTACATGAGAAGTGGTGCCACACCTGGCTATTTTTTTTTTTTTTTGTAGAGATGGGGTGGGCGGGCGGCAGCCTCTCTATGTTGCCCAGGCTGGTCTCGCACTCCCGGCCTCAAACAATCCTCCTCCAAAGCCTCCCAATGTGCTGAGATTACAGGCCTGAGACATCACACTCAGCTGAGATTCTTAGTGATCAGTATTAACAGGCTTCTAAATAAACAGGTGAATGAGAACTCCTCCGCCCTGTGAGATAATCAGCCTTGTTCGTTTTACTCTGCAGTGTCCTTAATAATTTCTATCATCGTTCATAATTTTATATTTGTCTGTGAGATTATCTGATAAGGGGCTCTTTTCCTTGCATGAAATTAAAAGTTCATGAAAGGCTAGTGACTTGGTTCTAGCACTTCACTCCATCATGTAGGGCAGGGCTGTGCTAAAGTAGGTGTCAGTTCAGGTTTGTTCAGCAAATGAATGAATGAAATTGCTCAAAGGGCTCATCTCAATATTTGGGATGTGCAACGAACCCCTCTTCTTTTCCACCTCAGGACCCTTCACTCCTGGCATCTACTGGTGTAATTAAATAAAAGAGGAGTATCTGTGCCTATATGGCTGTCTCTGTTCTTAGAGTCCTTTCCCCTAAAACTGGGCTTGTGATCACTGGGTTGTGCAAAACCCTATCATCCCCCATTAGCAGCTTCCATCGGCAGAGACCTCCCTCTCTTTTAGGTGAGTTACTCTGTCACTCATCTGGATCACAAAGGCCCAAAGATGCACCACCTTCCTTCCATACATCCAACTGGGATGTATGGAAGGTTTGGGTTTCTTCATGTCTGGGGGCATGCCTGGGGTCCTCACTTTCCTTCTGGGCTCCAAAATGCCTTAAGGTTCTGAGAGGCAGTTGGTAACTCATTAATTTCATGGCAGTAGTCAAATCTGATGAGGGTTTGGTGGCAGGGATTGGGTTTTTTTCTTTCTGTTTCAGGGCATGGTCAGGGAGAAGGGGGACAGAACAGTAACCTTCGGAGACGTATGCATTAAATAATATATGAGGTCCCAAGGATAACATTAGAAAATCTATTGGTATCCTTTATACTTACTTAATCTATTTGTCTACTTTTAAGATTAGTTTTCCAAAACTGAAAATCTAGTACAATCACCTTGGAAATATTTAAAATAATTCAAAGAGGTGGCTCTTTTCCCATCCTCACTCCCCTGCTCATCAATAACTTTTAAAAAGTTAGCAGTATCTTGTATTTCCCTATGCTGCACATATATTGCCCACTTTTCCATCCCATTGACAAATGGAAGCCTACCACACATAATGTTACGCTTCATGCTTTTTTCCTCCTTGACCATATGTCTGAGAGTTTGTTGAATGTCAGTGCAGACAAATCAACCTCCTTCTTTTCATAGATGCATAGTATTCAACCATAACTATATATCATGGCTCGTTTCACTAGTCCATCCTTGACAGGGATTTAGGAACAACGAACAAGCCTTCCATGAGCCTGTAACACATGCATCTTTGCAGACAGGGATGAGTATATCTCCAAGATGAATTTCCACTAGTGCCATCGGAGGATCAAGGAGTATGGACACTTTTAACTGTGGTGGATGTTGCAAAATTGCTGCATTACTTTAAACTCCTATGCCCAGGGTCGACTTTCATATTTTACAATCAATTAATCATATGTCTAACAAATCCACTGAATTATATGCAAACACAAACACTTATAGGCACATACAGAATTATCTTGTACACCACCATACACTCAGTACCTAGAAACATATCCTGGAGACAGTAAGTGTTTAATAAATGTTTACTAGATTAATGAATAGATGAATCAATTTTATACCTGGACTTCATCTTGTTTAATCTCTGAAAGTCATATATTGCACTATTTTTCAACTTGAGCATGTTTTCAAATTCTTCAAGAAGCAAACAAAGGACAAAGTACACTGAAATAAAATAGGAAGAAGCTCCTGATTGTTCATGGGGGTATTGTGAGCACCTATGTTGAGCTCCGGGAACACCAGTTCCCCATTAATCCTTCTCCCCAGTGCTTCTGATTCCAGAGTTCATGCTCATGGTGACCCGAGGCTGTTCTGAACCGTCAGAGATTAAACTGTGTCGAGCACAATTTTCCTAAAATGTATTTTGTTTTATTCTAATTAGCTGAAAATTGGTCATCCACACATCTAATTTCTGGGATCAGAATAATGAAGTAGGATCTTTGCTTGAGTTATCTTTTCATCTCTCTACTCCCTCCCCTCCAATCGTAACTCACTGTCATCTCCCTTTCTCTTTCCTAGGTCAACTGCATTTTCCAAAATAATAATGGAGAGAGGAAAAGGAGAGGTAAACTCTACTTTTTTAAGTCAGAAAATCCTTCAGCGTCAAGCAAACACAGGTTTTAGACCACGGGTATAGAAAACAAGGAGGTTATGGTGAAAGATGTTTTAGATCCTTTTCAGACACAAAAAGACATATGGAAAAAGATTAGAATACTTTTATTCTGTGTAGGCTTAACGGCTATAAAAAGTAACTCCACCTACTCTATGATTCCATTTATATAAAACTCTAGAAAAGGCAAACTAGTGTATAGAAATAGAAAGTGGATTGGTGGTTGTCTTGGGGGAGGGTAGAGGGGAAGAGCTGGAAAGAAGGATGTCAGCAAGGTAGGAAGAAGCTTGTGGGGTGACGTTCGCTACCTTGATTACAGTCAGGGTTGCCCAGGTATGCACAGAAGTGAAGTTATCAAAATGTACACATTACATATGTACGGTTTATTATTTGTTAATCACTCCTCCATAAAGCTGTGTTTAAGAAAATAAAACAAAGCCTCCTGTTGAACAATGAGAACACAAGGACACAGGGAGGGGAGCATCACATACTGGGGTCTGTTGGTGGGGACTAGGGGAGGGACAGCAGGGGGTAGGGAGGTTGAGGAGGGGATAACATGGGGAGAAATGCCAGATATAGGTGACAGCGGGGATGGAGGCAGCAAACCACATTGCCATGCATATACCTATGCAACAATCCTGCATGATCTGCACATGTACCCCAGAAGCCAAAGTACAATAAAAAAAAAAAACTTAAACAAAAAACAAACAAACAAACAGCCTTCTGAATAAGGAGAGCAATGTTGTAAAAGAATCGAGGAATTCTAAGGTGAGGTCCAGCCTTCACCCTGGAGTGGCCCCCTTCCAGTTTGAGCTAATAATCCCCCCAAGAATATGCTCCATTATATGAGAATATCTACTGTCTGTCTGCCCTGAGAAGGCACTTACATCCCTGAGGAAAGACTCCCAGCTTGCTCTCCAGCTCACAGTGTGCTAATCTCCCACGGGTTCACTACCCGCCAGCTCTCCCTGGCTAGAATGTTCTTCCATTTTGGCTCTTTGCATAGTTGGTCCTCCCCGCTTTCAAAATAGGCTTACATATTACTTCTTCATAGAAGTCTTTCCTGACATCATAGCACTTACCACAGGCTGCAATTATGCATTTATTTATTTGGTGTTTTTATTTTCTTTTTCCTGTGGGTCTTACATGGGAATGCAAGCTTCGTGGGATGAGGGACTTGTCCATCTCCTCCTAGTTGCATGCTCACTGCCAAGAATAGTGTCAGGTGCAGGATAAACACTGGGTTCATTAATCAATTACTATTCTATTTTGTTTGCTTGTGTATTTGTTTAACACTGTTCAGCAGACACCTTTTACAGCATCTGCTCATGTCACTCTCTAATTCTCCTTAATAATTTGATGATTCTTGGTGGCAGGGATTATGTGTCATGAATTCATATCTCAAGCACCTAGCATGGAGCTCACACATGGAAAGTTTTCCATAAACATTTATTGAATTAAATCATTACACAAGAAACAAAACGATTATTATGACGCCAGGACCTTGAGACAGACAGATAAAAAAAGTCCCTAAGCACATAGAAAACACAAATGTTTAAGCCAAAAGGCAACAAGTAGTGCTAAATTAATGACCCACTGAATTATAAAGGGATCACATAGACTTAAGTTCATCACTTATAATCATCAAGGGTGTTTTTTTGTTTGTTTCTCTATCACCAGAAATATAAAATGAAGAATAGAGAGCTGTAAAATATTTTTCAATCTGACTCCATTTGCCAATTCTCAACTAGCTTTACCATTTAATTAAACAAAGCTGTACATTCTCTAACCAGGATGAATAACAGTGACTTCTAGAGATGGAAACTCACCTATGTGTTTACACACTCATGCATGCACGTATTCATGGATATACAGTCATTATGCACCTGATCATTGAGAGTAAAAAGAGACCCTAGGAGAAATGGAGTCAAAGTGCATTGCATCTTCACAGGTCATGATGCTGCTGCAGATTCAAAGTACAGGAGTTTCAAGGGACAAAGAGGAATTTAAGACAGAAGGTGGGGGTATTGAATGGTTCTAAATATTCCAGAACTGTCAGTCCTATGAATACCAAGAGTTGTGCTGTAATAACTATTTACAACTTTACTTCTAAATACTACAGAACTTTCAGTCCCATGAATACCAGAGTTGTGCTGTAAGAAATCCTTTTGGACTGAATACTTTCAAAGAGTTGTCATTGGCACAAAGACTAGGCATAGAACAATTATAACAATCCTTGCTTAGCATCTATTGTCTACCTATGCCTGTCCTGAGTGAGACACCTCCTGCATTCTCAGATTCTCAGATCAGATGTTTCCTCCAACCCAAATGCCCATCAATCAATGAGTGGATATATATATGAGATATATATCTCATATATATATATATATCCCCTTAGATATATGAATGAGATGAAATACTACTCAGCCATAAAAAGGAATGGGTCAATGGCATTTGCAGCAACCTGGATAGGACTGGAGACTAACTCAGGAATGGAAAACCAATCATTGTACATTCTCACTCGTAACTGGGAGCTAAGCTATGATAATACAAAGGTATAAGAATAATACAATGGACTTTGTGGACTCAGGGGAAATGGTGAAGGGGAGTCATGGATAAAAGACTACAAACTGGGGCCAGGTGCAGTGCTTACGCCTGTAATCCCAGCACTTTGGGAGGCTGAGGCAGGTGGATCATGAGGTCAGGAGTTCAAGGCCAGCCTGGCCAAGATGGTGAAACCCCGTCTCTACTAAAAATACAAAAAAATTAGCCAGGCATGGTGGCATGCACTTGTAATCTCAGCTACTCAGAAGGCTGAGGCAGGAAACTGCTTGAATCTGGGAGGCGGAGGTTGCAGTGAGCCGAGATCGAGATCGTGCCACTGCACTCCAGCCTGGGTTACAGAGCGAGACTATGTTTCAAAACAAAAACAAAACTAAAAGACTACAAATTGGGTACAGTGTATACTGCTTGAGTGATGGGTGCACCAAAATCTCACAAATCACCACTAAAGAACTTATTCACGTAACTGAACACCATCTGTTCACCTATAACCTATGGGAATAAAAAATTAAGAAAAAAGAAAATAGGTGAAGCCAATTTAAAAAAAAATCAGATCAGATAGTTCCAGAGAAGTTAAGGATTGGCCTTCACATGAGTAGTTACGTGACCCAGACTTGGCCAATCTCCACATACTACTGCCAAGCAAATGTGATCGGGTAATAGATGAGCATGTACTTTAATCTGAAGCAATGAGAGGCAGTCTTGAGACTTCTGCTTAAACATCCAGGCTTTACTGGCAGAGGTGCTCCCCCTCCAGCTCGAGGGGCTCAGCTAGAAGAATGTAAGTGGAAAGCCGCAGGTGCCAACAAGGGCTTCTCTGTGACTGAGTTAAAGAAAGCAGAGCTGAGAAATGTAAAGACATACACATAAGCATACAAGTGCACACACGCGCACACACACACACACACACACACACACACACACACACACACAGATGTCTGAGAATATTTTCTAAATCTGGGTGGGGCTGTACCTAAGACCCATCTCTTGGGCTTTTCTGTTTTGTACCAGTGAGTTCTCCCTTGAGGAGTATATTTTGTCTGAGGCTATTTGTGTCGGTTATTTTTACAAGTCACAAACAAAAAAAGGAAGAGCAATACTCAAGAAAGGATGAGTGGCTGAAGAAAGCAAACATTAGAGTTCCTTAGTTAACTGTCCTTATCTGTACTGACCATGAATATGCAGCCAACATGAAAACCTGTGACTTTCTGGTGTCCTAATTTAAATACCCAGGCTGAGGAGTTGGCGATGTCATAGCAAGAGGCCCTGACCTGACTACAGAAGTCCAACATTTTCATTAGGTAAGTCACTGCTTTTAAAGTCAGGATCTTGAATAGTTTATTTTCCTAAATCTTACTCTTTCCCTGTCTATGAATCAGAATCAATTTCCCTGCATCTCGGAATGATAGTAGTCTATTTTAATCTGAGGGCCATACTCTCCTGATGCGGGGGAGAGTGAGGTACCAGGTTGATTAAGATGTCCAAGCTACACTGGTCCCCCTTATGAGAAGCTACATCATTCTAGCAAACTGACATAAGAACAGAAAACCACACACTGCATGTTCTCACTCGTAAGTGGGTGTTGAACAATGAGAACACATGGGCACAGGGGAGGGGAACATCACACATGGGGCATGTCGGGGGGTGGGGGGCTAGGGGACGGGATAGCATTAGGAGAAATACCTAATGTAGACGATGGGGTGATGGATGCAGCAAACCACCATGGCACATGTATACCTGTGTAACAAACATGCACGTTCTGCATATGTATCCCAGCACGTAAAGTTCAACAACAAAAAAAGAAAACCTACATCAACTGATAGGACTGTCTTATATCCCCCAATTCCATTGGATGGGTGTGAGTAGGGAGGGGATCTCAGGGACAGGATTTATAGGTTAAAAATGCAGTCTTCAGTAGTTCCAGACAGCAGCCAATAGCAAAGACATTTAACACATGAGTGCTACTTTTGTTATAATTTGTCTTGGCCTTACTTTCCATATAGATACAGATAGGTACATATTTCCTAAAATTACTATTCTGACATTTTAAGATTGCAGGATTGCTTTTCTTTTTTGACACAGAGTCTTGCTCTGTCACCCAGGCTAGAGAGCAATCTTGGCTCACTGCAACCTCTGCCTCCCGGGTTCAAGTAATTCTCTTGCCTCAGCCTCCTGAGAAGCTGGGACTACAGATGCACACAACCACACCCAGCTAATGTTTTATAGTTTGGTAGAGACACGGTTTCACCAAGTTGCCCAGGCTGGTCTTGAACTCTTGAGTTCAGGCAATCCAGCCACCTCGGCTTCCCAAAGTGCTGGGATTACAGGCATGAGCCAACAAGGCTGGCCCCAGGATTGCTTTTTTAACAAACTATTTTAGAATGTTTTCACATATTTTAGAATTTTCCACATAGGTGGAAAAAAACAAAACAAAATTTCAATTCCATTTTACTCTTGCTGTTAATAATAGGGAACAAGTTGTCTAAACCAACAGACACCTGGAAGATTTCAACTGTCCTTGGATGTCTGAAAGAGAGACTCAGCTAAACACCAGAACATTTGTTTGTGTGTTCTTTTGCAAATGGCGTCACTAGGTAATAGTACTTTCTCATGGCTTAGAGTTAAAGTCACTTTAAGCCACCAGTCAGGTAATTTCTGACATGTTGCTGGGTACCTTAGAGGTTTTTCGAAACAAATTCTGATACCACCAGACTTGCTGGTCAGTTTGTCCTGTATAAGGCATATTAATTATTATTTACATTTCTTTAAGTCATATTTAATATGTAAATAACAGGTATACATAACAAAAAAAAACTACAAACTGCAAAAAGGTGAAAAAAGATCATTCATACTAACCACTTTTAGCATCTAGGTGTGTAGATGATCTATCTATACTTTCGAGACACAGCTTTTGTCACCCATCATCTCTTAACATAGCAATACATTGTGAATGCCCTTTCACAGCAATTAATATATTACATTTCTAAATTTAGCAGGACTGAAGATGGCCTTCTGCTTCCTAGCTAGAATGTAGGTTCTGTGTGGAAATGGGCCAGGCCAGCTTCATTTGCTGTTTTATTCCAGCATCAGGAACGATGCCTGCCATTAATAGGCAATTCTATAATAAAAACTCATTGCCATACTGACTTGAGACTGGTCATGTCATAAACTCAGGACAGTTAAAGTTCTGGAAATCAAAGTTGATACAAATGCAAAAGAATGAGGTCATTGGTTTTTTTTAATCCCCCTCTTTAAAAATCACAACTTGGAAAGAAATACGTAAATCCTCAAATGGAATAACTTTCAGTAATATATTGGGCCGACAGCTTAGAAAGCACTCACACTTTTCAGAAACAGTTTTAGCATTGCTTTTTGTTTTAGGCACAGACAGAATTAGGGAGTTAATCGTGGAAACAGACAGAAAAATAGATGTGTGTGTGTGTGTGTGTCTTTATACACAAACAGAGCTAGTCTCAAGCTTACAATTTAACATTTATGCTCCACATGAACATTTAGTAAACTTCAATACTCACAATATACTTGTAGCACTCAACTGAAGTGCATACATTTTGGGTTTGAAAAATTCTTCTGAAATTAGGCTGTGTTTTCTAATCTCAAAAAAATTGCTGGTTGGATGATTTTCATTTCTTTGTAAAATGACAAGTGATACTTCATTCTTAGTAAAAGGTTAATGTTAAGTCTCCAAACTTTATAAATTGTACTTTCTCCATAAAATAAACTATCACATGCTGGTGTGCAAGATTAGCGAGAAATGTTCACACTGTTGGAAATAGATGGATTTTGCATTTCAAGGTGACAAGTGCAATGTCAGACCCAATCAATCGATCACTGCATAATTATTATTGCAAATGATCCATATCCAAGCCACAAACCTTAAGGGGAATTTAATGAAGCAGTAAGCACATCAATAATAAGATCTACTTTGGTCTCTATTAAATCTCATGATTCATAAATATCCTGGCATGTTTTATTCTTTCTTTAAATCCTGTGAAGACATCTAAAAAAGTGAATGCTTGAAGGCGACTATTTAACACTTCACTAAAGACAATTCTAAGGCTTTCAGTAAGATTTAGGCTTTGTATCAGATCCTTCTTCACACATAGGCTAAAGGAATCCAATAGTCTATGGATATATGGAGAATGGAGTTCCTACACAAAGTTAGAATTGAGATAGATATTTTCATCTCTCTTCTCCAGCCTGAATTTCCTTGGGGAATGCCCGTGCAAATAGTGGCTTAACTGGAATCCAATGAGTGGGAGTAAAAGGAGGGTTTCTTTCTAACAGAGAAGTAGGCACAGGCAGAACCATTTCTGCCTGTATTTTTAGCTGTGAGTTAGAAAAAGCACCCTCCTGTGGACACGGCCAGCCTGGCATGGGTGCAAACACTGGTAGGTTACATACATTTGGAGTAAAGAAAATGGCACCCTTGTCTCTGGATGGATGCAGCACTAGGCTAATGGTACAGGGCTTGGTGAGAGGGGCACAGACTGAGCTTCAGTCCTGGCAGATAACTGGTCTCCATGCTTTGGTGAAGTTAGCCAACTGTACAATCCCTGGATGTGGGATACCAACAAAGACAAGAGCCTTGGAAAGCCCTAGCTCACTGATTACCGAGCGCCACATTCTAACATCAAGAGGGAAAGAAGACCAGGACAGGCATCGGTGCAGAATCTGTACTTGTCTTTTGCGGCAAGCAAATACATTTTTTTTAAATCACCCTACTTAAATGCCTACCCTAACATGCCTTAAAATCTTGCCCTCACAATATGCACCTTTGAATAACCTTCTAGCAACCTTTCATCATAGTCTTCCTAGCTATCATATGATCTTTTCCAAAATCACCACTGTTCTCCATGTGATCTGCTCCCTCTCTGTGAATGCTTTGATTGGATAAACTGTGGTACACCATGTCTCTTTCTGAGGAAGAACCTCAGTTTCTTCCTGTTAAAATTCTCTAATCTCACACACACATTCACTGCTATATTATGTAACTACTATTACCAAGACTCTGGAACGAAATCCAAGAGTTTTCTTGCAGTCACCTATAAGTGTTACATTTTTTTCCTATTTTCTCTTTTGCTTTCAATAAATAGCATTTTCTCCAAGCACAATGGTGCATCATAAATTCATCCAAGCTACAGGGGAACTGGCACCTCACTCACTTCTTCTCAATGCCATGCTGGGGCAGAAAGAATAAATTCCTAGCCACAAATACGGGTCCTGCAGAGGCCAGCTCTCCCTGCATGCACAGCTGTGACTATCTTAACACTGAGCAACCAACTGCAGGCATCATTTAGGGCCTTAAAAATACCACAGCAGAGAATTTTGGATTTTATTCTCTTAAGGAAAACTTGAGAAATGTTTCAGTGTATATAAGTAATTTTGTACCGGATATCCTTGTACATAACATTTTTTTTCGCTGTATCTCTATTTCCTCAAAAAATAATCCTTAATCAGGCTATAAAGTACAATCACTTTCATTTTTTAAAAATCCTTCATACTTGCAAACTAACGTTTAAAAATGTTTAGCAGTCAGTATAGTATTACCCTTCGCAAAACGTTTCTCAATTTGACAAAACGTTTTTAGTTTGCATTCATTTTGACATTGGCGAGGATGAACACAGTGTCCTATATTTACAGCCATTGGACCTTTTTTCCCTTCTGAATCCTCTGTTCACTCACTTTGTCCATTTTGTACATTTTTAAAGTAGTTATTGTTCATTTCATTAATATTTATAACAAGCTATGTCAAGAAAAACCTGACATCCAACAATAGCCAAACGGGTAAATAAACTACAGTATAGCTAAATGCTAAAAAAAAAAAAATTACAACCTTTAAAAAAACCCATGTTTTCCCAAATCACTGGTAACATTAGAAAATGTTTATGAGATGATTTGTATGAAAATATGTTTACAGTATGATTCTGTTTAGGAGGAAAAAGGATATCTAAGTAAATTCAAATACATTGATGTTTTAAAAGATGAAGAAATATGTCAAAACTATTAACAGTGACAAGTAATAGGTTGGGGGGATTCACGTTCTACTTCATACAGCCAACTGTTTCATAATGTCCAAGTACGACCTTTATTTTCAGAACGAATCATTGTTCTTTTTAAAAAGAAATTTTCATGAGCATTTTCTTCTACCGATTTTCACAACAATGGTATCGGCACTGAATATTCATTCCTTTAACACACAAATTTGAAAACTCCTTTCGGCGTTAATCTTGTTTTCTCTGCATTCCTCTCTAAAGCTTTTTTATTGTTCCCTTCACCCAAGAGCTTTATTTAGCACGTAAACCAAAAACAAAATGTGAAGGTGACCACCCTCACCCTCTACTATCTGAATGGACTTCCTCCTTGGCCAGGGCAATCTAAAATTGAACCTGAAAGACTGGTTCAGACCATGATGAGAAGGGAGGGTTGAACATGCCTCACCAGCATTAGCATCAACACAAACCTTAAGTCTTATAAGAAACATTTACAGTCTATTCTCTAAAACCTGCTACTTAGAGGCTGTGTCCACATAAACCTAGTTCTCCACAAACCCTTATTGAAATCCACACATTTCCTTTCTACTGATAACTCTTTGAACCACTTGCCAATCAGAATATGTTTAAATCTACCTATGACCTGGAAGCACGCTCCTCTTTGAGGTTTCCCGCCCTTCCAGATAGAACCAGTGTAAATCTGGCCAGGTGTGATGGTTCACACCTGTAATGCCAGCACTTTGGGAGGCTGAGGCAGGCAGATCAGAAGGTCAGGAGTTTAAGACCAGCCTGCCCAACATGGTGAAACACCATCTCTACTAAAAATACAAAAAATTAGCCAGGCGCGGTGGTGGACACTTGTAATCCCAGCTACTTGGGAGGCTGAGGCAGGAGAATCGCTTGAACCCAGGAGGTGGAGGTTACAGTGAGCTGAGATTGCGCCACTGCACTCCAGCATGGATGACAGTGTGAGACTCTGTCTCAAAAAAAAAAAAAAAAAAAAAAAAAAAGAGGAACCAATGTATAAATCTTACATGTACTGATTGATGTCTCATGTCTCCTTAAATGTATAAAAGCCAGCTGTTCCCCGACCACCTTGGGCGCATGTCCTCAGGACCTCCTGAGGCTGTCAATGATGCATCCTTAACCTCAGCAAAATAAACCTTCCTAAGGTGATTGAGACTTCTCTCAGATACTTTTTGGTTTACAAGTAATAGGAGAGGAAAAGACCATAAAGTCTCACATATCAGTGCAAACCACTCAGCTAGACACTAAAAATGGTTCTATCATTTCATCCCATTTCCCTTCTGGTATTAGCCCCATTTAAAAGAGGGGGTTAAATAAAAAGCCCAAGAAGATCCTACAAGGAGAACCTGGTACAATATGAGTTTACACCAGGCATAGCTGTCTTGAAATTCCTTGATTTTTGAGCCATTTCTTACTGAAGCTAGATAGACTGATCTCTCCTGCCCTATAACTACCCTCCTTCGTGCTACATCCACACATATGCAGAAGAAATTGTTTGTACTTAGTTTTTTTGTAATGATAATAGTATTGATGGTTGTAGCTAACTTTTACTAAACATCTACTATCTGCCATCTCTGATTCTAAGTACTTTTTCTGCAAGATAGCCTTTCACCATAACCTTTCAAGAAAGGTACTACACAAGAGTGATTTGCAAACTATTTAACAAGAGATATAGTTTGGACACTGACCCACCGAAAGGAGGCAGCCATCAATCAAAAAGACCAGCTGGCTGGCTGAAGTGGCTCACGCCTGTAATCCCAGCACTTTGAAAGGCTCAGGCAGGTGAATCACAAGGTCAGGAGTTGGAGACCAGACTGGCCAACATGGTGAAAACCCATCTCTATCAAAAAAAAAAAAAAAAGAAAGAAAAAGAAAAAAACAGAAAAAAAATTAGCTGGGTGTGGTGGCATGCAACTGTAATCCCAGCTACTTGGGAGACGAGGCAGGAGAGTCCTTGAACCCAGGAGGCAGAGGTTGCCGTGAGCTGCGATCACTGCACTCCAGCCTGGGCAACAGAGCAAGACTCATTCTAAAAACAACAACAACAACAACAACAAAACACTTTCTGCCCCTTCCATATTACTTTCAATCTTCCATTAACTAATTATGTTCCTGGTCTCACTTGTACCACTTGCCTCTTTGATTAGCCTTTTACTATAGCACATTAACAACACTGGCTTTACTTGAATACTCCATCACTGAGCTCATTTAAGTCAAACGCCCTTGAAAATACTTGAAATTCCTCACAACACTCACTATTATCAAACTGTTTTGTATTTCTGATCCTCAACCAAAACTGCTCAGTTTAGTAGACAAAGCAGGCCATTGTGTGTGCCTCTATCATTTATTCAAGGACTCCCCCAACTCCTTCTTACCAACTCAGCAGGAGACCTCAGAGTTTCCATATATTTTGTATTTTTCTTCTTTTAGATTTTCCTTTTTCCCCCTTTTCACGAGAATCCTTGCGTAAATATGCACTAGCTTCCTGCTGACTCAGCATCTGTAAAGGAATCATTGTGGCAATTTGGGGATCAGGTTTCTTTGAAAATCTAGATCAAAACTGAATGCAGAGAGACCCTGGGTTTAGTAAACGTGCAGACTTGCGTGTTATGAGTGGTACCAGCGTCTAATTGGATGGAATTTGATTATTTTAGGCAGACAGAGAGGTGCTTAAAATTCTAGATAGAAATGACTCCACAATTCTCTAATGCTTTTCAGCTAAAACAGAAAAGAACATTCCACTCACTCCCTTACTCTTCTCCACATTCTCTAGAGTTCTTCTCTTGCCCCCTGCTTTAACACGAGGGTGTTTCATGGGAGATGCTGGGGTCTTTCATACTGGGGGAAATGCAAAGCAACGATAAACTACCAGGCTCTGATTCCCGCCTGTCTCAGAACTCTCTCTCTCTCTGACCACACTCCTCCCATCGGAGGCTGAGCCGGCCTGGCCTTCTGGAACTTCCATGCACACAATGTCCTCCTTACCACCACACCTCCCTAAAATCCTCCCACCTCATGGCAGCTTCCTAACTGTCAGGTCCTAGCTGACAAGACACCTTCTTGGAAAAGTTCCCTTTAAGTCACCATTCACAATACCCCTCTCACTGTTCTATCACCTGTGCACATTTTTTGCTTTTGTCCTGGATCTCCTTGCAAATGATAACACATGTCTATGTGTGTAGGAGGCATCTGTTGTTTTTACCTAACCAGGCTTTATTTCGCTTTCTGGTAACAGCTCTTTAAAATACCCTGGGAAACCACCACTTCCCTATTCTCAGTCTCTGTTTTTTGTTTCTTTGTTTGTTTGTTTTTGAGTGGGAGTCTTGCTCTGCCACCCAGGCTGGAGTGCAGTGATGCAATCTTGGCCCACTGCAACCTATGCCTCCCAGGTTCAAGTGATTCTCCTACCTCAGCCTCTGGAGTAGCTGAGATTACAGGTGTGCATCTGTAATATCACTCCCAATTAATTTTTGCATTTTTAGTACAGACGGGTTTTCACCATGTTGGCCAGGCTGGTCTCGAACTCCTGACCTCAGGTGATCCACCTGCCTCAGCCTCCCAAAGTACTGGGATTACAGTCATGAACCACCGTGCCTAGCTCAGTCCCTATTTTACTGGGGCTGAGCCCACTCCTAGATCCAAACAGCAAGTATTTTACACAGGATCAGATATTCAATGTCAGGGGTTGGTTCAGGGGTAGGTAAGAGACTCAATCCAGGTGCAACGAAATTGGCCTCAAAACTTTTCCTGGAGCCTCCTACTTCTTGGATGAGTGTGATCAGCCCACTGGTGCTGCTGTAACAGTGGGATGTCAGCCTGAAGCTACTAGTGGCTGCCTCAGTCATCCTGCTGGGGGACACATAGGAAAACATATCTGAGTAACTGAGTAAGAGTTTCAATGACATGGTGAAATGACCTGCATCCACCTGGTTCTGAAGGCCAGTCATCTTTAGACTTCTCAGATATGTCGGCCTACATATTCCCTTTGGGTTTCCACTTAGCTCTACAACTATGAGTTTTAGCTACCATACTTTCATCAACTAGTTTTGTTCATTCGTTACCTCTTCTGTTGTTCTGTTGTGTTTTATCTGTCTCCTTCACTACATAGAAGTTATATGAAGATTGGGATTATATCATGTCTCCTGTGTCCTCAGAACTTAGCACACACAATGTCTAATGCATTAGATGCTCTCCATATTTTCTTAACAAGTAAATGAAGTAAAAAAAATAAACTGCTACTTATCCAGTGATCAGCTGAGATCTTGCAAACATGATCACCATCTGTAAACACATTCCAAGCTCCCACCTGGTGTTTATTATGACATCCAAGTATAGAGAAGGCTCAGACACTTCTTTGTCTGAAAGGGCTCACAATGTAACTCAGAGAAAGAAAAAAGAAACAAGTGGAAGAAAGGACACACAACTCCACATTCCAGAAAAAATTAACCATGTTTTCTTTTTGTCATGAGTTCTATTAAGAAAGAACATTCCAGGCCAGCCGCAGTGGCTCACACATGTAATCCCAGCACTTTGGGAGGCTGAAGCAGGTGGATCTCCTGAAATCAGGAGCTGGAGACCAGCCTGGCCAATACAGTGAAACCCTGTCTCTACTAAAAATACAAAAATTAGTCAGGCGTGGTGGCAGGTGCCTGTAATCCCAGCTACTCAGGAGGCTGAGGTAGGAGAACCGCTTGAACCTGGGAGGCAGAGGTTGCAGAGAGCCGAGATCACGCCACTGTGCTACAGCCTGGGTGACAAAGTGAGAGACTCCATCTCACACACACACATACACACACACACACACACACACACACACACACACACACACACGAGAGAGAGAGAGAAAAGAACATTCTAGTTAGAAAAAATTACAAATTACTAATATCAACAAAATACAAACACATTTGCAAATAACAGAATTGCAGACCACTCTGTGAGAGTACAAGGTTATCCCACAATTAATGTTTACCTTTGATGGTCACAATAGATGTTTACAGATGCAAAATTTGTTTTACAGGTATTAAGACACGGGGGCAAAATTCTGTGTGATTGAAGAGAACACATAATTCAAATGTTATCCATAAGTGAGTTATTAAAATGTAAGCAGAAAAATTCTCTTTGCCTCTGTCTCAGTCTCTCTCTCTCAACAGACACACACACAGTTTTACAGTCTGCCCTTATTTCAGGCCATCAGCCATCTTAGCCATACCACCTAACCACTAAAAAGACATCAGAGCAGGGTGAACAACGTAATCATTTAAAAAAATAAAAAACTGCAAAAGAAATACGGAAGTCTCCAGGTCAAGTTAGCAAAAAAAAAAAATCTTGTGTTTCCCAATACACAGGATTTGAAAGTCTGACTTCAAATGATAAAATCAGGAGAAGGTGATATAAGAATGCAAAGGAAGCAACGGTTTCTTCTATCCAGTCCCTGGCACCACTTGAAATAGCCTTGCATGTCTCCGAATCATCTTCAAATCTTTCTCTCCTACCTTTCCTTCCCATTTTTTTCACCTAGAATGTCTTAGGATAATAAATGGAAAGCACAATGTGCAAAGCTCTCTCTACTTGTCCTAAAAGCTTCATGTTCCTTAGTTGTCAAAACAATGCTCTATTGCTTCCCGAAATTATCTTGTTGGTATTGAATATCAATTTTTCAATTTGTTCTTCTCTGAATGGGGACACAAGGTTTGCACAGAAACTAATTTGCTTATGCCTTTCAAACCCAAGTCATTTGATCAAGTATTCGTCTGAAGGTTTGGGAAATTTTCTAAAGGTAAATGAAACACCACTCAAAATGTAAAATGAAGAACAGATGGGTTATTTCACATTGAGTTCATTTTGTTCTGATCCTCTGGCATTAAAGAACATGCAGTCGACCAATTACTATGTTTAAAACACAAACATAAAGCCTCCATTATAATTTTTATTAATACTCATCAGGTTTGCTTTAAAAAATTATATGTGTCTTATATAGTCACACAATTATTTTTTGCAAGAATCTTTAAACACAAAAATATCCAATGAGTTTAGTGGCATTGTAACAATGGGGGAAAAAATGGTTGGGGCTTTATGATACAAATCACTTTACAGACAAAGACGAATGTGCATGTAAACAGAATTTCAGGAAAATTACAAAAAAAGTACTGATCAGTTTACATCAATGGCTTCTGGGTGCTCAAGCGTAAAATAGCGTATTACTCCCTCTGCCAGGGAAAGTCCGCTGTGAGTGGAGGCCATGAGTGGTTAAGCCAGAGGGGGAAGATGCAAGTCACAAATGAGCTCCCATTCATTAACTTTCAATCCATCCAGCTTCCCTCTAATCAACCAGAAGGTTGAGATGTTTATGAGGGTCCATCATCCTTCCTCTACCGGAAGAGTATCTGGATAAATGGGTACATGACTTAAAGATGCTGGGAAACTGGCCTTTTCCAAATGTTCAAAAACTTCTTTCAGCAACATTAGGGTTGTGACTTTGTCAGAGTGCCAATGAGGAGGTGGGCTGGGTGCGGAAGAAGAGCATAGAGGCTGGAATATTCGAGACAAGAGAGAACATTCAGGGCGCTGAGCTCTCTCCTGGTGACACAGACAAGAGAGGCAAGCTCAGTATACATTACAGTCAGGAAAGATAAGGGATGAGTATAAAGAACACCTTCATCACCATAATCAGAGTCTCCCGGGGCCATTTCCTCAGCCGCTAACTAAGATACACGGTGGCCAACATGGGTGCTGGATAAACTTGCCAGGCAGACGGAAATTAATTTCTGAATCAGGATTCATTGGGGGAAAAGAAGGCTTCTGTATTCCTGAGGCATTTTGCTGTAAAGCAGTATAGCCATAGGAAACACAGAAATTCTTAACTTTGGAACAAAAAAAAAAATTTCTCTCTCCAAAACAAAAATCTTTCCTTTGGTCGCCAATTTCCTTTGCTAGACAATTTCTAGCACAAGTTCCCACAAAAAGGAACCATTCAACGAATGGGTCAACTAACTTGGGAAAAAAAATAGATAGCACTGAGGCCTCCAGTGCACCAAAGTGGGATTAAGATTTACTGTGAAAAGGTGGATGTCCCAACATTTGATTCGGTAAAGGGGAGAGAATACTTGAAGCAAGAAAAAATAATCAGCAAACTTGTGAATTGCAATCAACAGGTGACTAATATTAACTAGCAATCCTCTGTTTTCAGCACTTCACAGCTTTAAACATATTTTTAACATAACTGTGAATCCCCCAAGGGCCAGTACCACTTACAGTGGCCAGGTCCGTAAACGCTCCATCAGTAATCAACCCTCTGAACAAATGAATGTATGATTAGTGAATGCATTCACACCATACCAGGAACTAGCAAGGACTTTTATAAGAAGAAGCAACTCACAAAGAATTGGTCAAATAAGCTCTGGAATCGCCATTCACTGGAACACTGTCTATACAGTATTAAAGAAGCTGTTGTGGAAAAATATTTAATGGCCCAAAATGTTAAGTGATAAAAGCAGGTTACACAACAGTAAGTTCTAAAGCAGTGTGATCTCATTTTTTGAAAGAGAGTATTTCCTCTCAGAGGGTTTGTTTTTCTTCTTCACATTTTAATGTATCTGAAATGGAGATGTGTTTTACAATTGATACGTACTTTTAATGCGATAGCATTTCTGCCTCTCCACAAACACACGCGAAAGCAGAACGAACAACAACAAACACTATTGAGAAATCAATGGGTTACCCTGTAACCTTGTAATCAGTGCTGTATTCAAATTGAGAAGATAAGTGTATATGTGTGTGCATGTTAAAAATATATCTTTAAGATGTCTTTAAATATCTTTGAGTTTAAACAGTGTTTCAGTATATGTCTTAGGTGTTATTTATTTTTTTTTCTCATTGACTAATTTTACTACAAAGGGCACATGTATGGTTTGAAATAAAGGAGGAAAGAAAATGTCAAACTAAAAGGAGATCTTGTTTCTGCCCTGAAAGAGCTTAAATTAAATTGGCATGATGATCCAAGACAATAAAACAACCATAGTCTTTATCTGCAATTTTGGCACAATCTCTGATCTACATGGAATCTATAAATCAGGCCATCGCTATACTCAGTTAATAACCAAGCTCTAGTATGTAGAGTGCAGACCAGAAAAAGCTTTAGCATTCAGGAAAGAAAATGGAGAATTCAGAGGAGGCTTCCCCAAAATACTGGGGAATGGGTGAAAGGGCAGGGATAAGCCACAGGCGGATACTTCACAGGTTTGCTTACAGCAAGCTGAGAACTGGAGCCTTCTGGGTGGTGGAGTTCTGCCAAGGGTAACAAACCCTGGGAGGTACAGGACGCTCAGGATCCTGTAGAAAAATTGATGCATTTTCGTTTACTCCTATTTTAAAGTGATTGAACTACATTGGTAAAAGCGGAAATGCTGCCTCCTGGCGTGACTCTCTCCCCCGTCTTTTCAACCTCACTTAGAAATTCTTGACTTGTTGGTCTTCTCCCATTTTAAACCCAGGTATGTTTCTATAAACGGATATTTCTAAAAAGATGTTTTTAAAAGGTGAGGATAAAGTATGAAATGATAAAGAAAAGTTATTTTCTGTGAATAAATGGAACACCAAATCTAGAAGAAAAAAAAAATAAAGTTAAAATAAAAACCGCAGTATTTTAACTACAAGTAAAAGAACAGAGGAAGCATACTTGGAATGTAAATGCAAAAACGTAAGTAAAAATAATAGAAATAGTTCTTTGTTTCAATCAACTGAAGAAGGGGGAGAGAAACGAAATGGTTATGAAGTCAGAAATGAATACCTATTGTAGGCGAGTTTAAGCGGGGTCCATTTGGTCCAAGACTTGAGGGGCAGAGGAATTGATTTCCTACTTCTGAATTAGATGAGTAGGTACCAATTACCTATTGTCCAGCCCTAGAAGAAACAGCTCAATTGTATTCCAAAGAACCTCTAATCCTGGCGGAATTAAATAACCACAGGAGAGTAGGGGGTTGTGCTTTGTGCTGGTCAAGAGGGTTTGATTTCATTCTACGGCATGTGTAGCCTGGTGCCCAGCTCAGATCACATCCTCAGAAAAAGCAACTTCCCTGTTTTTCCTGTAAGTCCACAGGGAAGGTCATTTCCCCCTCCTACTGTGCCCAAGTTTAGTGAATCAAAACTGCCAGGAAGTCAGCCAATGGTTGCAGAGAACTCAACTTTCTTTCCCCTGTACAGCAACCTGTACTCACTTGGGGAAAACAAAATACAATGAAAACTACAAAATTGATTACCTATAGGAAAACTTTCTTAAAGAAATTTAAGGGAAAAAAATGTACAAATCTGAGATGACACTAAATGATGAACATATTAAGCATCTGTAAATATTTAATCGGACTGGCTTAGTGGAGCTACACTATTTTTAATTAATAAGATTCCAAAGCATTTCTTTTTCTTTCAAATCCACAGGACCATCCTTATACACTAAAATGACTTAGTAAGTCTAGAGAAGAAGGAAGACTATACCATCTATTCCACACTTCCCCCCAGCAGAAAGTTTTCCATTTTAGTAAAAATATACTTACTGAAATTGTGTGCTATTAACACAGATAGGTTCATATAAAGACACTGCTTTACAAATTTAAGAAACAATGACATGAGTAAACTGAACATGGATTCTATTTTACTATCTCTCCTTGTCTCTTCATTTTCACTTTTATATCCATGAGAGAGTAGCAAACACTATTTTCACACATCGATGTAGCTGAGGCTCATTTTCCTAAAGCAAGATGAGCTCTTAAACAGAGATATCAACCACATTTAAAGTATCTTTATTTACAGACTAGAAGGCAAGAGCAGAACCTCTGCATTAAAGAAGAAGAAGAAGAAGAAGAAGAAGAAAAGAATGGAAAACCTCTCCAACCTCACGAGTGTTAATGCTGGCTTGCTAATTCATATCTCCTTAAACAGCCTGCATCCAGCTGTTCCAATTTAAAGTCTCTGCATTTTTTGAATACAGAAAAAGAAATCTGAATTAAAGATGTAAATAGAATACTTGAGCACAGGACAGCAAGGTAGTACCCATTTTTCAATTTGATAAACGCAGTTAATAAAAACATGTAGCCATAAAATGCATTGGTCTGAAAGAACATAGAAATTGAGGGGATGCCACTTTTAAGTCAAGATTAACTAGTAGGAAACAGGTCAGTAAGTTTTTCGACTGTGGAAGGGGGTCTGGGACATGCAACACTTTTCCTCTGCTTTGAGTTGCAAATGTGTCCGTATGTAAGAGCTAACAAACTTCATAAATAATATCACAGACACTACTTAACAACTCAGGGAAAGAGTGTGACCAGTAACCAACTCACCACAGCCTAAAGGAATTACTGAAGTTTGTTTATAATTAACCAGAATCTGCTCACAAAATAAAAGCCAAAAAGGCTCCTTTCCATGAAATACTAGTGTAATTATTTCCTTAAGTATTGAGGCGATAATCCCATGTGACTACTTTTATTTTGTGCTTAAAAATCAGCATTTGTAAACATTCAAAATTGTAACTGCTTCTACCTCCAATGTCAAAAATAAATGGTATGAGAATTCAGTGATGTTAGGTAGAACTGTTAAGTTTATGCAGTTTTAACTAGTGGTTTTGTATTTCCGAATACCTCTTTCATGATACACAAGCTTGAAGGGAAAACTTGCCCTGAAATGAAGACAAAATAATAATAGAGAAAGTCTGTCTCCAACTGCCAGAATTCATTGTATTAAATTGTGCAAAAATAAACTGGGTAGAAATAGAGCTGAAGTTGCTACAAAAGAAAATGTCCCAAAGAAAGGGGGCAGGGGTGTAAATGACAAGGCTCACTGAGGGGCAGGGCAGACCTAGAGACCAGTAGAGGTCAAAGAACCAACGTGATTAACAAAGAATTCAACAAAAAGGCCTTCTTCCTTTACAGCAAAGCGAGTTCACAGATCTGAGTTGAACCAGAGCAGGGACTGAAGGGAGGAGGATAAAGAGGTTTTTCTAAGTCTGCTGAACAACGAAAAACAACAGTGAGGATGATGTTGATGAAAGAGACTGGTAGAGTTGAACCTCAAAAACGCCTCCCTCCATTGGCAAAGCAGGGAACACCTGCTCTTAACCTGAAATCACAGAGCTAGGACTTTGGTTACTGGCATGAGAAATTTACACATGCTCTTCACTGGCTAAACTACACTAGGATATATATTTATCTCCCCAAACATAGTTATTTTTTCTAAGCCATTCATGCTAGATTACTATTTTTTTATTGTTTCAACAGTTAAATATTGTAATTCATAACTACAGGTTACCATTTCATTGCTTTCATTTTAATACCATCGCCAGAAAAAAAAACTACACAGTATTTATCAGTAAGGCAGAATAAGTGCATATAAATCTACCTTTTTCGAGACCAATCCTGTAAAATACACTCTCACGTACACACATACAGACATACATCTGGTTAAAGCAAATGAAACACGCTACTCTCCTCTACAGCACTCAACCCCAAAATGACAGATAAGTACTCACTTTTGAGCGACAAACAGAAACAAAAACAAAACAAATAAACAAAGCCACCACTACTCAGAGCAGTTCATTCTTGGTAATTAAATGAAATATCGCACAGCTACAAGTGATGTAGGATTTGCTTCATGTCTAACCCGAGTCCTAGACCGTTTCTTTTTCTGAATTCACCACCATCAATGTTTTCAAAAAAACAGAAAACCAGGCATCCCTGCCCCCACCCCATACACACATACACACACATTTTGTGTGTGTTTCCTTTTTGCAACTGAAAACAAAATTGCAGCTTAATGCTAATGAACCAGGTCGTGCCTAAACTCCCACTGGAAAGGCAAGCACATGTACTATAGCAGTGCAAGATTCTTCTGCCACAGCATAATCACCTTACACAAAATGCGATTACTCTGGGCTGCAGTCTTTATCCCCGAAGTCAATTTAGTAATCAGAGAGAGAGAAAGAGAGAGAAAGACAGAGAGAGAGAAAGAGAGAGCGAAAGAGACACTACCTACCCACAAATACATCATCATCTTGAAAGAGAAATCAAGGGCTCTGTCAGCAAACAGAAGTCTCCTTACTTCACCAAGAGTATCTGGAAGAAAAACTGAAACCAGTGGGTAGAAAATCTTGCCTTTTCCTGTCAAGTCCTTAGAGACCCTCTTCTTCCTTACACAAGGTTTGGTGTGCTTGTTTATGAGTTTATGAGGATAACATTCCTTCAGTGGCACTGTATGTGATGTGACTTGCTCCTGGCTGCCTCTCTCTCTCCCTCTCCCTCTCTCTCTCTCTCCCCTCCCTCCCTCCCTCTCTCCCTCCTTCTCTCTCTCCCTCCTTCTCTCTCTGTCTCTTTTCCCTTCCTAACTCTTGCCTTTCTTTTCTCTTCTGTCAAGCCTGCTTAGGTAACAAATTCTTGGTTTGGCTGTTTAATGAGCAAATCCAGACACTTTAGGCGGCCAGCCACAATGGCGAAAATAAAAACTGATGATACTGGTAGTATTCATAATACCAGCGATGGTGTGATCGTACACAGACAGGCACTACAGCATTTCCTGATGGCGGGTGGGAGATTCACGGAAGTCCCCCACTGGTGGAATTTACAGGAAGGCGGCCGATCCTCTTGAGGCAAGCCCAGCTGCACAGAGCCCGTGACTCTGGGAGGCCAGCATCTGAGAATTTTTTTAAACTCAAAGTAAAGCTCCAGCCGCAGAGAAAAGAACATGTGCAGCAACCCGGCTTCCCCTTTATCTCTTTAAATGTACTTCAGATAAAAGCAGCATCCAGGCAGGTCAAGGCCTCCCCAGACTCATTACTCTTCACACCGCACAGCTCAGCGCACTTGTCTACAGCCATCTACCGACGCCACGGAGTCACTGCGGGCTCAGAGGCTGCGGTCCTGCCCACGGCTGCAGCTGCCGCCTGCCCCTCTTCTCTGTGCAGGGGCTCTCAGCCAGGGTGTGGACCGGGGGAAGGGGAGAGGGGGGCCGGGGGATGGGCCGTCAGAAGCCTGTGTGCCAATTCAGCAAATCAAAAGCAAAAACCCAAGCCCCACCAAGTAAGCCCAGCAAATGGAAAGCTTCAAGTAGACTTGCTAGCATGTATCTGTAGCTTCCTAATCGAAGGAGGGAGATGATACATACGTCCTGGTTAGAAGACCAAATTTTAAAGTGCGTGTGTGTGTGTGTGTGTGTGTGTGTGCGCGCGCGGGCGCGCGTGTGTGTCTGTATACATTCTTTCTTCCCTCTCTTTCTTTGCAACTGCAGACCTAGGAAACGTTGCAGCATGCATAAAACTTGATCATTGCAATAAGCTCTCTTTACAAAATCCATCGGCATGGATGCACAGCTAAGATTTCCTGAAAGTACTCAAAATCTTTCTTCTATAAATCACTTCTCCTTTATTGGTTTTTCTTTTAATACATTTTAAATTGTATATTTTATCTTGAAAATTATCTCCATTACTGAAATTCATCGTGAATGAGAGGATGGGGAACGCAATTTGCCTGGCATATTAATTGATGCAGTGTTCAATTATTGATATATGGATAAAGAAGAAATTAATATTAAAACAGACGATGTACAGAAGGGGAGAGGGGAAACATGATCTCTTGCTCAGGTTTGACTTTTGACCATTAGTTATATTTGTACACGGTATGCAGAGAAAACGGCTTAACCAAGCCCCTTGTTGATTTAAATTTTTACCTAAAACTGCACACACCAAAATGTCACCTAAATAATTAAAAAGCATTAGGTAAATTGTGGAATCATTTGCTGCATGAGACAGGTGGCAAGTAACCTGTTACAATACCCTGTGGGTAGTCCCATAAAGATTCATACTGCCCAAGCATGATGGGGAGTACCACCACCAAGCCATGCCATAAAACAAGCAGTGATGGAGACAGCCTCAGAGCTGGCTATCTCAGAGAGGTAAGAAAATAACTACTCGGCCCCCAGCTGGAAAATTCTCACCCAAGCGTGTAAAGTCACCAGTCTGCCTACTACATTTTAGAGCCCATGAATCACAGCAAAGAGGATCGAGAATGGAAGGGCCAATCATACTGGTTTGACTGGGAAGAAGGGTTTCCTGGGATGCAGGATTTTCAACACTAAAACCTGGACCACCTGAACAAACCAGGATTGACTGCTTCTCCTACTTGGGAGACGTTCTGCACACACTTCGTCATTACAGTGAAGAAAGCGCAGAAAACTCATCTTCCTCATGGTTTCTGGTGATAGAGATCACCTCCAGACATGATCGCCACTAATTCTCAATTTGTACAAGGGACAAAATGTGCCCTTTCTGATAGGAAAATTTAGGGAAAAATGACTAAGCACCCCACTCTTTAAAAATTGGCATGCATGTGTTCATTCACTGATTCCACAAATATTCTACTGAACACCTGTGCTCTGTAACCATCCCTGTGTAGGCACTTGGAATGCAGTGGTGGTGAAATGGTAATGCAGATGTTCAAACCCATGGCAGCAATGCATTTCATTCAGCCAATATACTGATATCTTTCTGAAACATAACTTTGCCAATCTTTAAAAATCAAGAGGTTTCAAATAATAACTTGCATGCATTTTTTGGAAATATTGAATGATCCAGCAAGGTAAGAAGATCTGTTATTTGCCAATCTTTAAAAATCAAGAGATTTCAAGTAATCACTTGCATGTATTTTCTGGAAATATTGAATGATCCAGCAAGGTAAGGTCTACATTTTCATAGTGATAACCATGGGCCAGTGCTGAGTGGCAGTTGCTCTCTTTAGGTGACAAACATGTTCCAGTTCTCTGGTCTTCACCACTCCCTGGTATCAGATGTTATTTGGCAAGTAGAATAACCAATTTTCCTTATAGGCCTGGCCCTTGTAGGCATTTATGTTAGTAGCCTCTTTCATTTGAGATGTAAGTACACACATGTACACACACACACACACACACACACACACACACCCCTTTAGATATGGTGTTCATATAGAACTTTTACAGTTAAATATAATACTTTATCTTCACTATTTCCATTCAGAGTAAGACACTGACACATTAATGGGATGGATGGGCAGACGGACAGACAGACAGATAGACAGACAGACACATAGATAGATAGATGGACAGGCAGATGGATGGATGGAGGAAGGACAGACAGACAGACAAATAGATTAGACTGTCAGATATAGATAGAGAGGAGAGATGGGGGGAATATGAACGTATCACGGTTGTGTGTACATTTTACATTCATTCAATGCTCATTTTCTGCAATGAGAGTTACAGGTCATCTGTTTTACATTAGGGAGAAACCTCATTTCACTTAGGGCAAGTGAGCACAGGAGACCAATCAGCCTCTGGTCTTTGAAGCTCAATTTGAAGAAACATATCATCACCTCTGAAATCCTTCAGCCCTCTCACATGGTCACTGAGGTCAGTTACATGCAGCACCTTTACATTCCCCTTTCTCTTGGGGCACTGCTGCATGGAGCTCTATTTCTTACAAGTGGCCCGCCGAAATCAACTGAAGGAAAAAATGGGATTCTCTAAGTAAGACGTTACTAGGTCCATGCAAATTCACATTTTCTTTTTTCCTCTTACAGGTAAGTATAGCGAGGTTATTTGTTTAAATATTAATGTGCTTTTTTGGTCCACATTTTTTTCTTCTCTCCTCATTCACTATTCCCCTATATATATAAAATATATAAAATATATATACATGTGTATTTCATATATACATATATACATTAGTTCATACATATATACATACATACGTGTGTGTATTTCATAGATACATCAGTTCATATATATATTTTTATATATATATATATACACACACACACATATACATATATAGTCCATTTGACCAACACAGTGTTCTGTTTTATTTAATTGTGTCTGAATGCCTTTGGACCGGAATCATGCTCTCCTGTTTACCACAGTCCTTCCATATCTTGAATACATTATACCAGGTCTGCCCCACACATTTATTTGCCCATGCCTTGCAAATGTTTGATCAGAAGCTCATGGGAAGGATTAGGGTAGGTGAACTGAAAGATGATCACAAGAGTGACAGGGCCTTTAAGAGGTCACAGGGCATCAAGACTGTGAGTGGGGCAAACAGCTTTGGGTCCCAGAAGGAAACAGCCGCATGGTGCCTCTGGATAGGCAGGATGATAAGTGGCAGGGTTCCCAGCTTCACCACAAAGTCACCATTCCTCAGGATGGTAGAGGACCAAGTGAGCCACCAACCCAAGATGCACTATGTGCACCTGAGAGCAAACGTCACCATGGCAACCGCTAACAACTGACCCATGCCCAGTGCCTTCTGGGCACCATCACCTCCCAGGCTCTTGCACATCTGTAGGAAAAGGGAAAGGAGTGAAATAGCTGAAAGTGAACATTTTGCCTGACAGGGATAAGAATCTGGATTTAAAATTAAACTGATAAAAAATGAATGATGTAATAAGTTGTTTCTTGTGCATCTGAGTGAGTAGACTGAGATCTCTTACAAGCTCTAAGAAAGCCAACAAAAAAACACATTTGATCCATGGTCAGGTGTACATACAATCTAGACTTCACGGCCTCTAATATACCAAGGGACTGCTTTCTGTCACTTCTTGTTTTTTATATTTAATCTCCAGCTTCTGTGAGCCTAAATGAGTCTCCTGGTTATGCTCTTCCTGCCTCTTCTGAGTTTGCACCCATTCATTCTCCCACCTGCTTGAACATGTGGTCCCTCTGCAAGGAATGAGATTTACCCTAAGATGGAGAAACATTTTATCACTGTCTCACAAGCAGGAGACAGCTGTTTCCCATTAATCAAATGTGGGAGGTGTTACAATCCCTGTACTCTGGAGTCCAGAGGTTAACAGACGGAATGGAACATTCAGTGGGCTGTCCCCCTCAGGGGGTGTCAGCAAATTATTTCTATGTTTGAAATTCTGCTCATAACCAAATTGATGATTCAATCAATTCCTCAAACCTTGTTCCTTGAAATGAGCAGAATGACATTTTCTATTTACTGCTACCCCCAAAACCTTCCATTTTAAATAATTTTAATAACAAAGTAAACATATTCAAATATTCAATTCAAAACCATTTTTTTCCCTATTTACAAGCAGGCTGGTTGGTCCAGAGCTGCTTTCCTGGTGGAAACATTTACAACTCCTATTTTCAAGCTTCAAGAGAAATTATTTTAAAATAATTAATCCAGTTATCAGTTATCAACTCAACATAATAATTAATCAATTGCAAAGCAACAGTCTGAAACCAACACTGATTAAGCTACTGGTGGCCTGTTTCAATGGCTTCTGATCTACTACAGAAATTGAATGCCATTGTGATATATTAATTATAAACAGCAATCAGCATCTAACTTTAAACTTTATGAAAGAAAGTCTGCAAGTCTTCATTAAAGAGTTGTGTTACTAAATATTGAACTAAATGTGAAAAATGACTTGATAAACTCAACTGAATCAGTGCTGAAACCTTTTTTTTGAGACACGGTCTCACTCTCTCACCCAGTTTGGAGTGCAGTGGTGTGATCTCAGCTCACTGCAACCTCCACCTCCCAGGCTCAAGTGATCCTCCCACCTCAGCCTCCTTAGTAGCTGGGAGCACAGGTGCACGCCACCACATACAGCTAATTTTGGGTATTTTTGGTAGAGACAGGGTTTTGCCATGTTGCCCAGGCTCGTCTCAAACTCTGGCCTCAAGTAATCCACCCAACGCAGCCTTCCAAAGTACTGGGATTACAGGTACAAACCAGTATGCCAAGCCCGGAACCTTCACTTAATAGGTGTTTACAGGACATCACTTGACACTATATTCTGTACAACAGAATTCCTGAGAAGGCAGACTCATCCTGAACCACAAATCTCCAATGTTATAGTAGTTAAAGTATCCAACCAGAAGGCTAGAGTTTACCAAGATAGATAACAGGGAATTTGGACACCAAGGAGTGATCTCCAGAGTGTTTCTCCAGCATCCTGCTAACAGGGCTGGTTAGCACCTACCATCACTGTGAACGAGACAGCGTGGGAGGGATTCCATCACTTCTTCCACTTTCAACCACATGACTGCTCATTTCCAATTGTGATCTCTCTGGCCATGGGAGCAAAGGCAGATTCTTCTCCTTTAGGAGAAACTCCAGGAATTTCTACTATATTACCCCAAACTCCACTGCCTGGAAGGAATATTTATGCCACTAAAAATACTGACCTCAACAGGAAGTCTAATAAACGTATTAGTTCATCAATAAGAGCAATCCTATCATTGGATTCTCCAGGCAGGTATTGCTCCAATCATCCATGTTACGAAGGCCAGGGTCATCAGTATAATTTTTAAAAATTATTCATTATGAAGTGTTTAAAATATATAATTATGATGAAATATGGACAATAATAAAACCATCACTTGACTACCCAACTCCTGAGATATAAAACACAGGTGTAGTGAAATGATCAATTTGTATTGAGTCAATGAACAAATTAATTAAAAAGCATATAAATAATGTCCTCCGTATAAAAGCTCCTGCTACTCCCATTCTCATCGCTAGTGAGAAATGAGTGCTTCTATATTTCCAGTATTGGGAGGTAAATTTTTCTAAAGCCAGGAATATCTTTCTGTTTGTCTTCCCATGAGGAGTGGCCAAGTTATCACAGCTAAGGTTTAGGACATACATGCACAAACAGAGTCACTAGAATGAACATTATAACCATATTCTACATCTTAGTAAGCCCAGTATGGGCCAGGCATGGTGGCTCACGCCTGTAATCCCAGCACTGGGGAAGCCTGAGGCTGGCCGAGGTCAGGAATTCGAGACTAGCCTGGCCAACAAGGCGAAATCCTGTCTCTATTAAAAATACAAAAATTGGTCGCATGGTGACGTGCACCTGTAATCTCAGCTGCTTGGGAGTCTGAGGCAAGAAAATCGCTTGAACCAGGGAGATGAAAGTTGCAGTGACCCAAGATGATGCCACTGCACTCCAGCCTTGGCGACAGAGTGAGACTCCATCTCAGAAAAATAAAAATAAAATAAGGCCACTGTGGCTAGGGCCAGCAACTTGCAAGGCCTGAGGATGGGAAGTGAGGTAAAAAGCAGTTTATGCAGAGCCTCAGTCATCAAAGGTGCAATCTGGGGTTTGCTCCACAAGCAATGAGAACCTGCTAAGGAAGGTCAATGAGGGAATGACTTATCTCAAAGGCTCCCTTGGTCCTGATGGTGAATTGTGGCCTTGAGGCACAGTGAGAGTAAAAAGGCCAGTCAAGGGGTGGTTGTGGTCTTCCAAGCAATGAACACTGATGGCTTGCACCAGGGAGAGATGGAGAGTGCAGAACTATTCAGCGTCATCAGTGATGGGAAGCATGCCCTAACACCCAGGTTCATATGGCAGCCAATTCCAAAACTCCCCGCATGCAGCTAGAAAAATAAAGTTGAGGCCAGGCACAATGGCTTACGCTTGTAATCCCAGAAAACTATTGGAGGCTCAGGAGGGCAGATCACAAGATCAGGAGTTTGAGACCAGTCTGGTCAATATGGTGAAACTCTGTCTGTACTAAAAATACAAAAATTAGCCAGGCATGGTGGCAGGCACCTGTAATCTCAACTAACGGGAGGGTGAGGCAGGAGAATCGCTTAAACCAGGGAGGCAGAGGTTGCAGTGAGCCGAGACTGTGCCACTGTACTCCAGCCTGGGCGACAGAGCAAGACTCCATCTCAAAAATAAACAAGTAAATAAATAAAAAGAAAAATAAAGTTGTGAGTGTACCCCCAGAGAACATGGACCAGGATAAGAGGGTACCAAGACACCAAATCACTGAGGAATGTCCGAACAGGCCAGACAGCTTAAGTGACTAGAGGAATGGTGATCTGCAAACTATATAACAAACACGAAGAAGAAAAATACACATTCCCTAGGGACGGAGGCTCTGTTGAATGTATTCAGTACAAATAGTCATTACTTTGGCATTGAAATCATAGTGAAGGCAGTTCTGCCAGAATAAAGACAGGTTACTCGCTGCCAGGATTTAGGAAGCTAAAGAAGGTACAGAATGATAGGCAAGGCATTGGAGGAAATAATGTATTTATGCCAGTGTTGAACAATCTGCTGAGATATCGCAGTCAGGATCCCTAAAATTGCCTGTCCACATCACGTGAAATCAGAGGTCAGTTCAACCCTTCTCGTGATGCCCCAAAACAAATGGGGATGGGACGTTTCATTGTATTTACTTTTACTTTTTGACTGAGAAATAATATTGATATAGTAAAGTGTGCTTGTCTTTTTTCAAACTGTGGTAAA
The DNA here is from genome assembly GCA_036589455.1 of Ateles fusciceps. Taxonomy (NCBI): domain Eukaryota; kingdom Metazoa; phylum Chordata; class Mammalia; order Primates; family Atelidae; genus Ateles; species Ateles fusciceps. Next base: position 3,614,638 of record JAZHEH010000903.1, read on the forward strand.
ATATATATACCATGAATTTAACAGTTTTACCATTTGAAATGTATAGTTCAGCTGCATTAAGCATATTCACATTGCTGTGCCACCATCACTGCCATCCATCCACAGAACTTTTTTTTTAATCTTGCAAAACTGAAATTCCATACCTGCTTAATAATAACTTCCCATTATTGCCCTCCAGCCCCTAGCAACCATGCTTCTATAAAGCACACAAATCTTAAGGGTACAGTTTGACAAACATATACACACACCACCCTATGTAATCACCACCTAGATCAAGACAAGAGCTTAAACATCTCAAGCACCCTCTAAAGCCTCCCTCTTGCCATGCTGGAAAAGGTTTACTTTTCACTCTCATCTTTCTGGTTCTCTCTCCATCATAATGCAAAAGGCTTTATGAGGTACTTATTCAATATGGCATTTTATTTTTCTTTATACAGAGGGGAGAGAAACAGATGTGACACCACCTCTAAATTCTCCAGGAATTTACAACCTGAACTTGACAAAGAGGGACTCTGAGTTGCTGAATGTCTCCTTCTATCCTGGGGGCTCGTGCTGCATGACAAAATGCAGGTATGCAGTCAAACTGTGGTTTGGTTCATGCAGAACTTTCTATATGAAGAATTCTGTGGCTTTTTTTGTTGTTGTTGTACCTGCTCAGCATACCTTTCCCCTGCCACTCCCCCCCCACTTCTTTTAGGAACACACACGGATCTCCCCTTTAAAAACTTTCCCTGCACAACCCTCAGTTTGCAAGCTCCAGCTGGGGCAGAGCCAGATGCATAATGAGCAAGTAAAACTGGGTTTGGTCAATGAACATCTGCAGCCCCTGGCCATAGGCGATAGTGCAGAGATAAGAAGTGAAGTCAGTGAGTCTGATAATAATCCTCCATCTGACCTCTAGCAGCGTCACTGTTAAAGGCAGCAACAGACACTGTATGGCCCCTGCTGCCTGAGAACGTACACCATATGGGATAGATACACACAGGCTGTGGGCTGTCAGGAGTTCAGCCATGTCCCCCCCAAAAAGGATATACTGAAACCCTAATTCCCAGTGCCTCAGAATGTGACCTCATTTGAAAATAGGGTCTTGGCCGAGTGTGGTGGCTCATCCCTGTAATCTCAGCACTTTGGGAGGCTGAGGCAGGTGGATCACTTCATGCCAGGGTTTCGAGACCAGCCTGGCCAACATGGGCAAAACCTCATCTCTACTAAAATTACAAAAAGTAGCTGGGTGTGGTGGAGGGTGCCTGTAATCACAGCTACTCAGGAAGGTGAGGGAGGAGAATCACTTGAACCTGGGAGGTGGAGGTTGCAGTGAGTCGAGATTGTGCCACTGCAGTCCGGCCTGGGTGATACAGTGAGACTCCGGAAAGAAAGAAGGCGGGGAGGGAGTGCAGGGGGAGCGGAGGGGAGAGAGAGGGAGAGAGAGAAAGCCATTTTACAAAGTCAAACCATTTCTGGGTGAGGTTATTTCCTAAGGTGGTTTCTAAACCAGCTTCCCTAACACCAAAAAACCATGTACAGTGGACACCAGGTGATTTGCCTATTCATTCAGTGCTCCTTTCTCCTTCTTCTGCAAGAAAACGACTTGAAAATCCAGAGACTAAAGATGAGAAAGAAGGAACAGCGGAGTTACCAGCTTTTCTCATGAGTCAAAGAGAAGAAGAAGGAGCAAGGGGTATAGTTAGGGACAGACAGGAAAATCTCAAAAGGTGCTCACCTGAATTAAGGGTAATGGAAGTAATGGCGCATTCACCAGGCCGCAGAGTAACTCAGGAGACAGCAGAGCCCTTGAGTTTACTTTCTTGCTTTTTGGCCTAATGAGTTGCACAAACACTTTGGCTCCTCAATAAAAGCACAATCTCAAGTTTCTTAAAAGGGATACAAAGTAGCTAATGGACTGGGAGAAATTGGTTGTAGCTGGAAACACATCTCAGAAGTACATTTTGTTTATATTAAAACCTCATTTAAGTATCAGTTCAAGGAAGAGCTGCTAACAGGGCAAGTTTAATATGACTAATACTTGCACAACCTCACAACATTCCATTTCCATCAACCCGAGAGATAGAATTTTAAAAACATTTTAGTCACTAATACGGTAAGATGCTACTAATACGGTACAAATTATAACAAGAAGGCGCAAACATGATACTGAATATCTGCTGAGGAACTTAGCAGCAAATTTCATCATTGTACTAATATGATGACAGGTTGCAAATACCAGCATTCCACTGTACCATATCCCCATTAGTCCATGTTTATGATGTTACAAATGGCACAGTTATTCACAGATTAGTTCATCTTTGAGACTCTGTGCTCTTGATGCTAATAAATGTAGGAGCTTCACCGCATACACTAACCTGAAATTCCCATTCTGACTTTTGTAGGAAAATACATCACGTAAAACTCATTGCAGTTTGCAAAACAGCATTTACTTTGGTCAGTTACACATGGAGATCACCAACATATTTTGAAACAATCGGACTTGCAGGACCATGCCCGCCAATGCCAACATTTCCCCTCATGGATTGTCTGAAAGAAGAGTAGCCTGATTGGAGTGTTGTGTGTACAGCTGGGAAGCCACGTACTCAGAGGAATCATCTCCCAGAGCTAAAATTCCATAGGCCTTGAAGAGATTTCTGGGCAGAAAATTATAAGGGCATCAGGAGAAGTCTGTGCAAAGAAAACCTCTGGGGTCTTGTCCAGTAACTAAGTGGCCCCGTTCCAGGAAATCAGACGGATACCTGTGCCCACCTCTCCCACTTACACCAGTTAACACTGCACATTTCCAAGCTGTTCCAGAAATGCAATGTTAGCAAATTGTAAGAAAGTAAGTATTTAACTGAGTCAACAACCAGCAGTCTGTTCACTGGTCTCCTGAGAGGTAACACCACTTAAATTGTACAAGAAACTGTGTCATTATCCCCCAGGGCTCACAGGAGGTATATGAGTGGGCATATCAACCATGACACTGGAATGGGACTTTAAACTGGTGATTCCATATTATGTAGACACTGTTACAACTGAACATCTTGGTTAGAAATGGGAATGGGGTATTTACAATTGTTTATACTTTGTATTGCTAACTTATGTTAGCATGACGGTATATTATTCGGAGGAAAAAAATTTCACGTGCAAAAATAAAGTATTCCAACTGCAACAATTTGAAGAAGTCCTAATATCTGCAGGTATTTCACAGGTGTTCCATTTGAGTCAAGTGAGAAGGTATATAGCATATTTTTTTGCATATTATGTATATGAAAATATTTTACACTTCCACAAAGAAATCTGGTATATCCTGTTGTGTTAACATTTTGCTCAAGCATGAGACTCTTCTTGGTCTTTTATTTTTCTGGCTTTGACAAAAACTTGGGTAAAAGAAATTATTTCATTTCTATTTAATTCTACGGTAAACAAAAAAAATGAGCCCAAGTGTGAAGATAAATAGCAACTGACACCTGCTGTCAGTGTTGGGGGACTAATAGGGAAGTGTGAGGACTGTGGCAGAGTGTAGTATGTCTCATTCAAATAAAGCCATGGTTATTCAGTCACAACAAATTGTTTCCGTGTTGGAATGCAAGCCCAAAGTTGCCTGGGCTTTTATTTTTTAATATTTGTTGTTTTAAAGAGAAGCCCCCGCAAAATCTGGCTATTTCTGTAAACCCCCAGATTCTTAAATGTTTGCAACTGTTTTATCTTTCTTTCCCCCAATCACGTATGTCAAGAAACACTATCTCAAAGCAACACAGCAACTGAAAGTTTTCCACTTCCCAACTCTTCTCCTAGAGTGTTTTTGGGCAACCTGTCAGTACTCCATAAATAACTGTTAACTAAAACCAGTAACTGCTTGCATGTGAAGACTTTTTGATCATCGCTGAGCAATGAAGCACTTTTACTGTTGGTACCGAGGAGAGGATTCCCTATGGATGCAACATCACTGCAGTCTGTACCTATGCAAAAGAACAAAACCAATTTGCCTGTAGTGAGATCTACTCCACAGCCTCAGCCCCATGAGTAGCACACTTCAAATAACACAGAACCTCATCTTGGCTACTATTGAATTTGCTGTATGCTGCTTTTACACTTTGGGGAGTTTCTTTCCCCCTTTTTCTCTTTTTCATTAATTCTCGCTCTTTGACTTCCCTTTGATTCTACTCTCAATGAGCTCCCTACTCCTTCCCAATATCACCATTTCCAATCCCAGAAGTTTTCCCAATGTGTCACTGGGGGATGGCTTTAGAGGACTTAGTTACCTATACTCATTACACACAGCAGATGCTGCACAAAAGACAAACATAGATCTCTTTTACAAAAGAAAATGCATCTTTGTATCTTTGGTTTTCAGTGGTTTCTTTTCTTTTTTTACTTTTTTTTTTTTTTTTTTTGGAGATAGAGTCTGGCTCTGTTGTCCAGACTGGAGTGCAGTGGCATGATCTCGGCTCACTGCAACCTCCGCCTCCTAGGTTCAAGCAATTCTCCTGTCTCAAAATCCTCCCTTGTAGCTGGGACACAGGTGCCCACCACCATGCCTGGCTATTTTTTTATTTTTAGTAGAGATGTTGTTTCACCATATCGGTCAGGCTGTTCTCAAACTCTTGACCTCAGGTGATCCACCTGCCTCAGCCTCCCAAAGTGCTGACGTTACAGCCACTGTGCCCAGCTGAGCAGTTTCTTTATAATGTCTTCAGGTATAATTTTTTTTCTCATATTTATACCACTGGTTTTTCCTATGCTCTCTGGAGTATAAGCCGATGGTTTTACCAAATTTGGAAAATTTTAGCTTTTATTCCTTAAAATCATTTTTTGTCCCATTGTCTGTCTCTTGTCTCCATTCAGAAATCCAATTATATGTATTTAAATGAATAGTTCCCATAAATCACTGAGGCTTTGTTCTTTTTTCAATATTTTTTCTTCTTCTATTCCTCGGTTATATTCTGCTCTATCTTCAAGTTAACTGATTTCTTTATTCAGCATTTTACAACCTGACGTTTACATTTCAGATACTATACTCCCAGTTCCATTACACTGATGCAAAAGTAATTGCGCCTTTGTCGTTAAATTAATGGCATTAAATTAATGGCAGAGCCGCAATTACTTTTGCACCAACCTAACAGAATCTCAGTTTGGTTCTTGTTTATGGTTTTCATTTTATTTCTGATACCTCCCATCTGCAAACTCATCATGTTCATCTTTTCCTGTAAACCCTCCAATATTCTAACAGTTATATCAAAGTCTTGTCTACTTTAATCATAACATTTGAGTCATCTTGCAGTCCTTTTCTACTGACTATTTTTTCTCCTAATCAGTGGTCAAAATGTTTCCTTCAAAGAGTCAGAAAACAAATACTGTAGACTCTGTGGGCCATATGGTCTCTGTTGAAACTGTCTAACCCTGTCATTGCAGCACAAAAGTAGCCACAGGCAAAATGGAACCAAATGGGAATGACTGCATTCCAATGAAATAAGAATATTTACAGAAACAGGGAGCTGTCCCACAAACTGTGGTTTGCCAAACTGTGTTCTACCTTGTCAGTCAAATTTTTTTCTATTCTATGCATCTAGTATTTATTTACGTATTTTTTTTTTTTTTTTTGAGACAAGATCTCACTCTGTCACCCGGGCTGGAGTGCAGTTGCAAAATCATAGCTCACTGCAGCCTAGACCTCCTGGGCTCAAACAATCCTCCTGCCCCAACCTCTTGAGGAGCTGAGACCAAAGGCATGCACCACTGTGCCCATCTAATTTTTGTATATGTATATATATATATATATATATATATATATATGTGTGTGTGTGTGTGTGTGTGTGTGTGTGTGTGTGTGTGTGTGTGTGTATATATATATATATGTGTGTGTGTGTGTGTATATATATATATTTGTAGAGAAGGGTTTTTGCCATGGTGCCCAGGCTGGTTTTGAACTCTTTGGCTCAAGTGCTCCACTCACCCTCGAACTCCCAAAGGGCTGCAATTACAAGTGTGAGCCACCACACCCAGCCATAGTATTTATTTTTTATTGTGCTCCTGGATATTTCAATTGTGTGAATTTCAATACACAGAACGAATTGCAGGGGGTCTGAATCATACTGTCTTTCTTTAAATGGTGGTTGAGTTTTGTTCTGGAAGCACCCAATTAACTCATGTATGCTCTTGACCCTGCCAAGCTCATTTTTATGCTTTCTTGGAAAGGTCTACTTAGGATTTGTCTATAGTCACCGGGCATGCCCCTTACTACAGGGAAGGGATCGGCTGACATTTTCTGAAAAGAGCCAGAGAGCAAAAAATTTAAGCTTTGCAGGTGAAATACAGTCTCAGCCACATATTATTAATCATTTTAAAACAATTTTAATTGATTATAGGCTGTACAAAGACCGCCCACAGCCAGATATGGCCTGTAGAGCCTAATTTGCTAACCCTTGCCCTAAGATATACACTTTACTCCTAAAGTACGATCTTTCTGGAGTCTCAACTGAAAGCCTACAACCTCTTCCACCTCTATCTTGGCCTCCATGTCACAGTTAACCCTCCCTGTGAGGACTCACAGAGCCTGACTCTGTACATAAGTGGTTTATTTTTCAGCCAAGAACTCAGGGCATGGAGACTCTCCCTCCCACACACATCTGCCCTTTCTGGTAGCTGGCTCCACAAATCCCAGCTACCTCATTATCTCCAACTTCTAAGTTCTTAATCTCAGTGCATCTATGTTCGAGACTTTCCTCCCAGGAATAAACTGGGTCAGCAGGGGTTTCATCTCACCTCTCCAATTCTCTGTGAAGGATCACAACTCCGTGCTGCTTGGCACCCACTGCCTGAAAAAGTATGCCTCGTATATTTTCTCCAGCATCAAAGTTGTTTATGGTGTAAGTCATTCTGCCCCGGCCAAAAGCAGAGATTCTCTGACATATTCTGAAGGGCAGCTTTCTAAAATAGAGGTTATCTTTCCACCAAATTACGATGTTGGTGCAGACTATTTTCTTTCATGGTATTAACAGCAAAAAACAATAGTCATTGGTATTTGCAAACACCTATTATTATTTAGTTTCTACTATGTTATAGGCAGTACAAAGTAAAATTATGAGTAAAATAAGCAGTCTTGCCCCAAGGGGATTCAGTCTAAAGGGAGTGGGAAGACAGGAGAGCAAGAAACCATGACCAAGTAAACCACAAAACAAACTGGGTAATAACAGATTGTGGGTGAGTGTAAGGAAGGTGATAAGCATTGTAATGAAGGTGACGAATGAACAATAAGAGTAGCATTAATTAAGCCTGTAAAGGTCACTCTGGCCCTCAGGAGTGAATAGAAGGTTGAGTGATCATAATTTATTCTCCAAACCAAGACTTTCTTGGGAAAGAAGGAAGTGATGTTAATAATTATACCAGGAGAACAGCTGTAACTACGATTGTTCCAGGTAACCCAAGATATACGTTTACCTTAAAAGGGACTAAGACTAGAAAACAGGTCAAATAGTGAGAATGCTATTGGAATAATCTAGACAAGAAACCGTGATGACCTTGTGACAGAGAGAGAGAATTTACAAGAGTGAATTTGGAAAGGAATTCAGACACTTGAGAGATATTAGGAATCACAACTCTAAAGGAAAGGAAGGGTAGAGGTGAAAAATATGTGGAAGTGAAGAGCAATAGCTGAGTTTCTTGTGTCAACAATTGAATTAGGAGCTGTTATAAAGAGACATGACTAGGGAGGAAGCCCAGATTAATGTGAGGGGATATGTATGGAGGGTGCAGATGAGGAAGTGTGAATTTCGGTACACAAAGTTTAAGATGTCTAAGTGGGCTGAGCACAGTGGCTCACGCCTGTAATCCCAGCACTTTGGGAGGCCAAGGCGGGTGGATCACCTGAGGTCAGGAGTTCGAGACTAGCCTGGCCAACATGGTGAAACCCCATCTCTACTACAAATACAAAAATTATCCAGGCGTGGTGATGTGCACCTGTAATCCCAGCTACTTGGGAGGCTGAGGCAGGAGAATCATTTGAACCCGGGAGGCGGAGGTTGCAGTGAGCCGAGATTGCACCACTGCACTCCAGCCTGGGTGACAGAGGGAAACTCGTCTCAACAAAACAACAAAGGAAAAAAAAAAACAAATAAAACAAAAAACAAAAAAAGATGTCCAAGTGATATTTAAGTTAAAATAAACAGTAACCTTTTGTGTGTAAGGACCTAGAACTCAGGTAGTATTTTAAAACTGGACAAATAAATATATGTATAAATTACCCAGGTTATGTGTGTATACACATATGTATACGTCTGTGTATATAAATACACAGATATGTAAGATATGTACATACACACACACATATATATACATATATACATAAATATGTGTGTGTATGTGTGAATATATATATACACACACACACACACACACACACACGCGCGCACATATATACCTATCTGGGCAAACTTGGGTTGGGGTCAGACCAACACAAGTTTTCTGGCTGTGGGGGAAACGCAACATGAACGCATGATCAAGTTGCAGTTGCTTTCAAACCTACTCAATAATCCAAGAATTAGCAGATACACACAAGATAATATGTATGTAACACATATATATCCTTTAAATGATCTGCCACAGATTCTGCAGGTAGGAGACCAGAAGGAGTAGTAATAGCCTTCTCTGAGCTCTTCTAATACCTCATTCCACGCCTAACAAATGGTGTTTTCTTTTTCTTTGCATTATAATTATGTATATCTACCTTTTCACAGCACCTAATAGAATGTACAGCCCTTGACAGCAAGACATTGCTATTTTCCTAGTAGTGTATATAGTATACGCTCAATAAAAGCTTTTACAATAATGTAATTCCTCTATGATACCAAGAACCGGTACTAATCAGAACGGAAGCTTCAGGGTAGCAGCTGAGAAGCTCAGCTTGCAAGACGTTGTAATGTGATAAGCCGTATGGGACCCTCCTTTCTCAGGCTCGGAGTAAAGATAGGCTTGTGAAGGGCTATGCTGTTTTTTGAAGTTCATTTCTCTTAATGGCAAATGTAGCCTGAGGACAACTTGACAACATGCCACTCTGGGCAAAACTGCACGCATTAAGGATTTTCCAGATTCTAAGCTGAGTCCTGCTTACTGGCTCATGAACCATTCCCATACCCAATAACTACAGTCTTGTCCGCGCTGCTTTTGTCACCCTTGGTCAGTTTGGTGTCTGTACAGGTAGGTTCCAATTTCTCATTCTGCACCACCTGAATGGCTAAGGGGAGGGGGTGGCTAAACCTCACTTCCTTAGTTTGAGGCCAGTTTTGGGAAATATTCTGGGCAGGTTGCTCCTAGCTATTTAGAAAATTATTCTTCTGAAAGCTGTGCTCCCAGATCACTTCATGCCAAGGGAGATGGCTCTGCATTAGAACATTTAGGAGCAAATAAGCAAACCCAGGTTAATCAAAATCACTTAAACGTTAGCTATCTTGAAAAGAGTTCAATGTTTAATTCAGACATCTATAAAAACATGCCTTCGGCATAAAGATGTCAAGACATATATGCAATTAAGATTAAGAATACACAACTCCCAAAAATAAGACTACAAAAATTGCCAAAAATATTTAAATCTCCAACTTGTTATCAGCAGAGTACTCTGTATGTGCTTATATCTGTGTATGCGTGGGCGTATCTGAGGCAGACAAGCTTTCCAAAATCATGCCTCCATGTTCTCTATCCAGGAAAGCAACTATATTGTTAAAAGCAACCTGCAAATGAGAAATTACACTGAGGCAAGCATAGATGAGTGGAATGTACTCATTACAGCAAATACATCAGTGTCCTCACATATGGGCAAGACATTGTGCCATCAAAACCCTGTGTTCCAATCACCCAGTCAGCCCAGTGCAAGTTTAACTGTTGGAAAATGCACCATGAGTGCACGATCAAGCTTCAGTTGTTTTCCAACTCATTCAATAATCAAAGAATTCACATCCTCCAATAGCAGTGATGTACTGTGTAAAACAGGGGAAAGAAGGGAAGGGCTAAAAGATAGATGACAAAGGATGATAATGAGAATATCTACTGATCAGAAAACCTTACTTCATGGAATTATTAGGCTTTGGTGTCTCTCATTATGGTGAATGTACTATTTTAGTTTCGATTTCTCTGGAGGCAGAGTTGGGGTAAAATTTAAGTGCCAATTGTACATTTGAGAATGATGTAAGGGAACATCATTGGGGAATGGAAATTGAGACATGGAAAGAAGGAAGACAATTAAGTTTTGCTAACACACAAGTGCCCACTATGAGCAACTGGAGCTTAATCCGACTGTGGAGTTCCGGGAGATGGCAGAACACACGTCAATGCTGCCTCACTCACCCTAGAGTGTGAGAAGGCTGGGCCATGCGCCACCAAGTTCCCATTTATCCTAAGTTGAGCGCTTTTCCGGGGCTGCTAATTCCCTTATGCTTCTTGCTTGCTCAGTCCATGAAAGGAATGTGTCCCATAGCCAGAAAAACAGCCCCTCATGAAGAGGCTCTGGATAAAAGCACGAGATCGTGTCCTTTGCAAGGATCCGGACGAAGCTGGAGGCCATTATCCTCAGTGAACTAACGCAGGAACAGAATACTGAACACCGCATGTTCTCACTTATAAGTGGGAGCGGAACAATGGACACATGGAAACACAGAGGGGAGCAACACATACTGGGGTCTCTCGGGAGAGAGTGGTGGGGGGGGGGGAGGGAGAGCATTAGGGGAAACAGCTAATGCATGCTGGGCTTAATACCTAGGTGGTGGGTTGACAGGTGCAGCAAACCAGCATGGCACATGTTTACCTATGTAAGAAAGCTGCATATCCTGCACATGTACCCTGGAACTTAAAAAATAAAATAATAATGAAAAAATAAATAAAGTAAATTGAAGAATTTTAAAAAAGAGATTCATGGGTGTTTTTCATAGGCAGCCTTTGACATAAAGGAGTGGGTGACAAAATAAAACATCAGGGATCTGATACCATCTGCTACAGACATCTCCAAGAGTCTTCAGAACCATCCATTCACTCATTCATTCATGTGTTTTACTTAGCACTTAGGTGGCAAGTAGAAATGCTTCTTGTTCTAATAATTTTTACATTTTTTTCTGCATTCTCATTACCTTACTTGACACACTTTGTGAGTAGAAATCAACAGAACTAGAAGATAATAAAATAGTATCAAAGAGTCAGTGTTCTTATGGTAGACATTCCAACAATACTTCTTTTGTAACAGCTGAACTTAAATGGTGAAGCAATGAATGCCAGCGGGGGACTGTGAAAGAAGAGGTTCAAAAGGCAGGTTGAGGTGAGTCCTTTGCTAGTGGCCACCATGGGCTGCCTTGGATGGTGGTTCCGAATGCTCTGGTCCCTGACTTTGAGTATTTTATATGAAAACGAGGTGGATCATCCCAGAACACAAGTCAAATGTCTGCAGTGTTTGAACACACATGCAGAATGAGTCTACTTAGAGTGGGGACAGTACGTAAATAGTGCGACAGGGTTTTGGACCCAATGATCTTGGCTGGCTGTTAGATCTGTGTATGCTATGTTACATGGCCAACAGGATTTTGCAGATGGAATTATAATATAGATCTTAAAAATAGGGAGATCATCCAGGATGATCTGGGTGGACTCAACATAATCACATGAATCCTTAAAAGCAGGAGAGAAATCAGTCTGACAGATACAACAGAAGAAGAAACAGGAGAGAGTCAAACCATGAGAGTGGTTTGTTAAACCATGACTGGCTTTAAAGATGGAGGAAGGAGCCATAAATTAAATACACACACACACACACACACACACACACACACACACACACACATATACACACACACACTCATACTATATCTATATCTATATCTATCTATCTATCTATATATATATATATATGGCAGTCTCTAGTTGCCAGGAATTACCCTCAGCTCATAGCCAGTAAGAAAACAGGGACCTCAGTTCTTCCACTACAGGGAAATGGATTCTATCAGCAACCAGAATGAGGAAAAGAAAAAAAAAAGAAGATTGACCCCTAGAGCCTCCAAAAGAAACACGGCCTTGGCGACATTTCAGGTTCACTTCAGCGAGATTCATGTTGAAATTCTGACCTAAAGGACAGCAGAATAGTAAATTTGGATTCTACAAACCACTATTTTTGTGGTAATTTGTTAGGGCAGAAATATAAAACTAATACAGATTTCAACATGAGTACCAACTCTGAACTAGTCATTTCAGCTGCTTGGAAGAACTCTGCTTACATTAAGCTTTCAACATCACCTTCTAGGTCTGGTCAAAGGATCACTTGATTAGTTCTCAGGGCTCATGTCACACACATGGAAGGCTGGGGTTGGCACGCGAGTTCCCCCTCAGATATGCCTGGTATAGATCCTGTGTGTGTCCCTTCAGTTTAACTTATTATTTACTTAAAATAGATGCTCTGTATGCATAATCTCTTAATGTTCATTAGAAGCATAAAGAGGTATTTCCATGTGTCTTTGGAATGAAAACTTCTACAAACCACCACAAGTAACATGTTTTTAGAAAATAAATGGTCCAGGGTTCAAAGTAAGTAAATGGCTAGAAACAGAGGGATTCTGTCACTCATTGACTGGAAAGATAGAGCTGACATCAAATGTTCCTCTTGTTGAACCAAATCTTTGGCTTTTCTTTCCTTTTCTCCTTGGAAAACTGTGGTATGCAAAGAAAAATGATTTCAACCACCGATCCACTCAATGACTGCAAGCCTGACTGTGGAGAGACCTTAAATTAGAACGCAAAGATTTCTTTCATTTTTTATTTTATATTTTATATTTTTTATTTTTAGAGAAGAGGTTTCACCATGTTGGTCAGGCTGGTCTTGAACTCCTGACCTCAGGTGATCCAACTGCCTCGGCCTCCCAAAGTGCTGGGATTATGGGCTTGAGCCACCACGCCCGGCCTTGAACACATAGATTTCTATGATTGCTACTATAGTTCTGGAAAATTTTCCTATACTTTTAACAAAATACCCCCCCTGCTTTATGAATTAGGGTCAAGGAGGTAGATGTTAAAGAATTTAACTGGTAGCACCTAAAACTTAATGCACAAAATACTCCACTCGTTTGGTAGCTATTTAAATAGCTGACTAACCAGGGAATGCATTTTCCAGATGTCATAGTTGGATCCTGCAAAGGTTAGGCCTCAAGGCTAGGTCTAACCCCAAAGTCCAAAGAATGAAACACCTTATCTCTCCCATATTTTAGCCTCACAATGGGACTGATCATTTTAACTCCTTTTTTTTCAAAGCAAGTGCATTCTTACCTTGAGGTAACGCAATTCCAGTATACATCGAGGTACTGTACCATGTTTATCAAAACAAGTGAATAGAGACTGGGTTCAATTCCCAGCTCCATAATTAGCTGGTAACACTTAACCTCCATTTGTTTTTCCATAAATGCGAATTAAAGAGAATCTATGGACTAATATGTGAAATGCTTAGCATCTGTTTGTGTCCAGGGACTACAGGCTTTCAGGTTCTCAAGCAAATACTACCAAACCGTCTGAAGTGGCTTAGACATGTGTAAAACTGTTTTCCCCCTTGGAATGACTTCAAGCATTTCAACTGGTCCATATTTTTTGTTGTTAATTCATTATTCTCTGGGTATAACATTTTACACAGTTTACTGGGAGAAAAAAAAAACACAAGGGCCATGGCCTTACACAGAAAGACACATACCCCATGAGCTCACTTATACGTAGAGTCGGAAAAAATTAAACTCATAAAAGCAAGAGTAGAATGGTGGTTACCAGAGGCTGGGTGGCTGGAGGATTTGGGAAAGGTTGGTAAAATAACACAGACTTTCAATGACACAGGAATAAGTTCATAAGATCTATTGTGCAGCATCCTGGCTACAGGTAATCACAGCGTACTGTATTCCCAAAAACTACTAAGAGCAAATTTTAACTATTTCACTCTAAAAATAAGATAAATATGTGAGGTCACACAATGCTAATTAGCTCAATGTAGCCATTCCACAATGTACACATATTAAAACATCATGCTGTGTACAATGATGATAACACAATTTTCATTTGTCGATTTAGAAAAATGGTTTAAAAAGGGGTCAGCATCTCGGATGCTTCACTGAAGAAGAAGCTTCAGGAAACCCATGCAAAATGATGAAGCATGTAGTCAGAGCAACTAGGCAGGTGCACAAAGATGATGCTGAACACGAGTGGGCAGGTGGATTGTATCAGGGGGAAAAGTGGCATTCAAGGGGAGACCTGCTCGTGAAGAAAGCAGATGATCTGACTCCGTTAGATCATCTCTGAAAGGACCACACAAGCACCTTCTACCTTTGGTGCAAGGAAGCTGGATAGAATCAAAATTTCTAAGTAAGCTAGGGGTACTAAACCATGCAATATTAGAAGGCATTCTTCCAAACACCAGTTGCTTGCTCATTGAGGTACGGTTACCTATTGAGTCTCCATACAGAACTGGTCTCACAGCAGGCTGTAAACTACAGAGATGAAACCAAGTAACACACTGTGACTCACATACTCATCTGTTCCTTTCTCCGTCCATATTGACCAAGAGGATTGCTGCGTCCATCTGATTTGTTGTATGTGATGGTGATACACAAGGAGCCAAGAATATCATCACTGTACCCCAAGGGAGTCCAGTATTTCTTAAGTAAACAAGAAAATGCACACACACGAGGACTATCATACCATAGCTGGATTAAAACTGCATTTCAAGAGGGCAATAAGGTTCAGAACATGTAATTAAATCAGAGGTACCAATACACATCAGAATGAACTGCAACGTTTGGGGGCATTTGGTTAGTTGGTTGTTCATTTGCTTTTCATTTTAACAGCAACCTATTCAACTCTCATCAGACCTAGATGTGTGTTTGCTGGGCTCTCATAACAAAGAACCGTGGACCAGGGAAGTGAAATGAAAGAAATTTATTTTCCCAAAGTGCTGGAAGTCAGAAGTCTGAGACTCACATGTTAGGAGGGTTGGCTTCTTCTCAGGCCGTCCTGCTTTGGCTTACAGGTGGTCATCTCCTGCGGGTCACATGGTTTGTCCTTTGCATATGTCTGTGTTCTAATCTCTTCTTCTTAGAAGAACACCATCCAGCCAGATGTGGTGGCTTACGCCTGTAATCCCAGTATTTTGGGAGGCTGAGGCGGGCAGATCACCCGAGGTGAGGAGTTCAAGAACAGCCTGGGCAACATGGCAAAACCCCAGCTCTAGTAACAATACAAAAATTAGCTGGGCATGGTCATGGGCACCTGTAATCCCAGCTACTCAGGAGGCTGAGGCAGGTAAATCATTTGAACCTGGGAGGCAGAGGTTACAGTGAACTGAGATCATGCTACTACACACCAGCCTAGGTGGCAGAGTGAGACTCCAACTCAAAAAAAATAAAAAAAAGAACACTAGTCATATTGGATATCTGTTTGATACTGATACAGATCCATTAACTATGGGCAACTGGGTGGTCCTCCCCTGTGGTCTGGGGGAATATCTTACTCCTACAGGGAAGGGAAGGGCTCCAAAGACCCTGAAACACAGACCCCTCTTCCTGTGTCTCCCTGTTCTCGATGACTCAGAACTGACCCAAGAAGATGTACAAATGTAGGTAAGCACCTAGCCCCTATGTGCTCCTAAACCAACAGCTCCTTTCTCTTAGCTGCCAATACATAAAGTCAGCGCCAATCCACAGAAGCATCAGGGAAGCATTGCAGGGTATGACGAAGACTTGGCTTTTAGCAAACCTTTAACCAACTCTTGGCTCTGCAGTTCTCCAAGTTTAGCATATTTCCCCAGTGTGTCAGTAGGGATTCTTTGATCACAGGAAAAAGGGATAGGTCTGACTAACTTCAGCAAAAAAAAAAAAAAAAAAAAAAAAAAAAGTGATCATTTGAATAAGGTGAGGTAGCTTAAGGGATGGATAGATGGATAACCAGGCTTAAACATAAAGGCAGGCATCAGGGTGAATCTGAGGTCTAGTCCCAGGAACTTTCTCTTCACTCAATGTTACCAGGATATCACCACCGAAATGAATCAGCTCCAGGTTTTAAATCATGCTTGTTTTTTTACCGTAGTTTCCATCATTGTATTCAGAGTCTCAGGAGAAAGAAGCCAATGGTCCTTCCTTGGCCGTATCTACATCTGATGACTAGGGAAGGGTGTCTTGATTTATCATCCCTCCAAGACTGCACACATGAAAGAGGAAATTTAAACCCGAACAGAATAACAAAGTAGTAGCTACCTTAGGTAGAAATATTTGTTGGCTGCAGACAAGAAGGAAGCATGTGCTTGCTATACCCACAATTCATACACATAGAAGCACAGGCTAAATAGGGTTTATCTACAGCCAGGAAGGAGGACAGAAGCTTTGCTGTCTCATCAACATTTTTCTTAGGATCTTCTCGGGTTTGTCTGCATCACCAGGAAGGAAGAGTTTCCTGCTCCTTACTCATTCACACTCAAACTTGCCTCTTTCTACCTCCAACTAGAAGAAACTAGAGATGCCCTATTTATTTGCTTCCTGCCCTATTTCCCTTCCCTATCAAGTATTTTTTTTCCTTCTGGAATGGTATTTAGATCTCAAAGGAACAGAGCAGGAAGACAAGTCCTCGCTGAGGCATCAGTCATAGAAATGAAGAGTGGCTATGACAAATTAAAATGTCAGCATTATTAGTGATTTGCTTGGAGCTGTTTGATACAGATTTAATGATAAAGCAAGAAATGGGAATAGATTTGCCCTGGAAAGGGGCATGATGACTGGGGATAATGGGCTAAATTAAAGCAAGGGAAAGGAAGAATGAATATTAGGCCAAATATCCTAAATGTGATCACTTTTAAGTCTTCTCCAAATAAAGTGTTTAAATGCCTGGGGAGATTTCAAGAAAGAATTAATTAACATATATGTGAATTATAAGATTCAGCATCAAAAATGAAGGAAGGTAGATACATGCACACTTCTTTATTTAATCATGTTTCACAATGAAGTTGGAGAAATTAAAATCTGTGAGTGGTTGGCTGATTTCTTGATCAGAATCAATCAGGAAGTTGATTTCCTTGTGTTCATCAATTAATGTTCTTGCAAAGACTGGAGAACACAAGAGCTCTATATGGAACAGGTCTTGTGAAGCCAACATTTTAAAAACATTTTAAAAGTATTTATGAATTTCTTATTTTAGTAGAGAAGCTTCCCTTCGGAATTATTTGCCTGAGTTCCTGCAGTTTCTAGAAGTAAAGAATTAATTACTTTGGGGCAAACTCCCTTTACTTAGAGAAAATCACAAAAGTGGGACCATTCGTTAAAGCAAGCAAACATCTGCCAGTATTTTTTCCTGCACACATACACACACACATACATACATGAAATCTCATCAACCATGAAGATCTCAGGCATGCACCCTAGGGTCCTCTCCACAAGTCACCACCTACCAGGATTTCTGCTAACCCCTGAGGTAATCACTAAAGTCTGGTTTTAGCTGATCATTTGGAATGTTAATGCAAAGAATGGTATTCATGCTTACAGAGGGATGCGTCAGAGGAAAGAACAATCCTGAAAAGGAAGTTATCAGCCTTTTGTTAAGAAAGGGGAAAATTCTGGAACAGCTGAACAACAGTTTGCATAGGACAAGAACCAGGATGTATAAAGGGAAATGTCACCCTCCTTGGGGAGTTCCAGAAATTACTTGCTGGGGGATCCAATACAAAAGGATAAATTTGTTCTTCCATTATAGACAGATGGGGTTCTGAGTCATTAGGATTGCAACATAAAAATAAGCATAATTTTATTTTGCGTTTCAAGCCCTAGTTGTAGCTATTCTATTCTTTAAAAGCCATTGCATTTGGGACTGGGAGAAGGGAGTTAACTGGAAGACTTTAAAGCAAAGAATCACTTTTAAGGTTATACAGAAATTCCTTCAATCTTTTGTTTTAATGTAAAATATATGAACGTGCATGCCTTTGTTGATCTTTGATGTGAGTCTAAAGTCTTTTCTTTAAGTGATTTCTCTGCCAATGAAAATCCCTCATTATCCTTCCCACATACACCTCACTAACATTTCAGTCACCAGCAGGAGTTGGCTAACTATGGTCCACTGGCTGGTCTTATAAATAAAGTTTTACTGAGACATAGCTGCAATCATTCATTTTGTGTATGGCTGCTTTTGTGCTAACATGGCAGTGCCGATTGGTTGCAATGGAGACCCTATGGCTTCCAAATACCAAAATAGTCACAATCTGGCTTTTTCTCAGAAAACGTTTGCCAACTCCTGGTCTATGGTATCAATTCTGGGTCTGATTAAAATGGAATGAGAATGTCAAGGCTCACTGAGAAGAATCTGACTGCAGAATCTTTCCAGATTTCTGAGGGTTTTTTCCCACTAATATTTTATAGTCCTCTCACCCACAGCTGATCAAAATAATTTTTGAATCTTGTTTTCATATAACACTTCCAAAGCATTTAACTTAGTTTTCATAGAAACAGCTCTTTTTCTTACTGCACTCATTTTTCATCACTTTACATAACATTCCACTAAATAATGTAATTACAATAAAAAGTGCAGCTGGCAGAAGCAGCCCTGGGAACAAATACAACTGACTCTTGGCAAGCAGACATTACAACGGGTGAAGAGAAAGGTAAACTTGCACAAAACAGTCACTGCATAGGATGCCGTGCACATCTGCCAATATATTTTATAAAGAGATGGGACAGTATGTGTTAGTCTAGTACATTTGGTAAGTGAAGGTCAATCAGGTAAGCTTCTTCTGTTCATACCCTTTTACACAGCATCTCTGGTTTCTTATATTCATCAGTTTCACATTGGACATTTTTTGCCAATGGCTGTCAATGGTTATTTGACAAATGCATGTCTTTTCCATCAGCGTGTGAGGTATAAGAGAGTAAGAACTAGGCAAGTTTCAGTATATTATTATGCCTATACTGCCTAGCACAGTGATTGGTATATGGTTCGTGCTAAAAAAATATTTCTTGAATAAATCACTGAATGGAAGCACGCATTTCTACAATGAACAATCCTAAAATTACAGTCAAGAAGGACGTATGAATCTTGTGAGGTCTCACCAAGGCGTCGGGAGAAGGGGGCCTTACATTTTCTTCCGTGCTATCTAGGGAGCCACTAAGGAATGAAAAGTTAGGCTTTAAATGGAGAGAAAGGGTGAGACACAGTGGGGGGGAGGTATCTCTGATTCTGATAGCTCACTTCCAAGGCAGGCGGTAAGTTTCATTATCTGATGTCCAGATGAAGGCAGTGGGTTTAAGCCAAGATGATCATTAGCAATTTGCATTATGCAATCCACATCACTCTATATCTAGCAGAAATGAGAAACGCTTCAAACTGGCAAATTAAATATTGGTAATGCAGATCTGCTCTACAACCTCCTTCATAAGGCGGGTACCATGATTTGAGTATTTCTAAAAAAAAAAAAAAAAAAATCAGTCATTTGTATTCCAGTATCACAATCCTTGTCATAACTGCGGGCAATCTGTAACATTATGGAGCTAATATTTACCTTTAAAGCAACCCATTTTTAACTTAAATAAATGGAACAATAAATGAAACATAAAATACGATGTGTGCCAAGGAAATTTTGTATTGCCACTGTAAATGGAAAACCAGTATCAATAGTCACATATAAAAGTTAATGAAAAAAATCCATTAATAGCCAACACTAATTAAGAAACCTTTTCTATTTCAGACCACTTTTCTAACAACCTCACATGCTTTCATTATTTTAATATTTTTTTGCATGCCAAAATAAAGACATAAAGACACATGCACGTGGACACACATATAACTTATGAAATTGGTGCGATGATTATCTCCAGTATAAAGGTGAGGAATTTGAGATACAGAGGATTTAAGTAACTTCTACAAGGCTACAAAGTGCTAAACTGCAAAGTCTAGATTTTATCTCAGTAGGCCTAGCTCCAGGCCCCTGATTCTTAACTACTATATTTTGCAAACAATGTTTTTAAAGTCCAAAAGCCTCTCTGGGGCTGTAGGCTCTCAGCCTGAGGCACACTCCCTTTCCCTTGAAAAGAAAGCTCAGAAAGTGTTAGAGCTCTGTTAAAGATACTTTAGTTTAAACTGGGAGCTTCTCATTGACATAAAGAAAAGGGAAAGGGGGAGTAGCTTTCTCTGCATGTGATTTCCTCTTTCTTAATGACTTGGTGTTTGCCTGAAAGCTGTGAATGAGATGCAGGGTTGGGCCTTTGTCTTTTATTTTGGGATACACTGAGCTAGCAGTTGGTGGTAGCACATGTATTTTCCAGGATCCTTTGTTCAGATCTGATACCCATGTTTTGAGAGCACAGCAGATATCTTTGGTGTTTTTTGTTTGTATTTTTGAAGCCAAGTCTCCCTCTGACACCCAGGCTAGAGTGCAGTGGTGGCATCTACGCTTACTGCAGCATCTGCCTCCTGAAGTCAAGCAGTTCTCCTGTCTCATCCTCCGCAGTAGCGTGGACTACAGGCACCTGTTACCACGCCCAACTAATTTTTGTATTTTTAGTAGACATGGGGTTTCACCATGTTGGCCAGGCTGGTCTCGAACTCCTGACCTCAGGTGATCTGCCCACCTTGGCCTCCCAAAGTGCTGGGATGACAGGTGTGAGCCAATGCGCCCCGCATCTTTGGCATTATTTACTCAGCTAGCAATGGTTCCTTTTCCCCAATAATGAAGTCTTCCCTCAAGAGCTGGTCCTGGGCAACTATGTTTATTCATACCACTTCCCTGGACAGATCCAACTGGCCCAGGGTGAACAACTAATCCAAACTAAGCCAATCAGACTCCTTTTCCAGGAATTTGTAACCATGATGCACTGACGGTCCCTATACTGGTGGAAAGTGATGTAGCATAAACCTTAGGAGCTAGAAGGTGTCATATGTACATAAAGGTAGAGGGAGTCTTTATCATAAGAAAAATCCAGAGTGGACCCATAAAGAGAAACAAAGACAGGAAATAAGAAAGAGATATGTGAGCTCAGACAGCTTTTCCATTCTAAGCTCTGATTCTTAGGAGGCCTGGTGGCATGCCTTTTCTGCTTAAGATAGTCTGAATCTGTCTCTATTGTTTGCATTCCAAACAATCTTAAGTGAGAGGGAGTTATCTCCTAAATACTTCACCATGCCATCGACTACAGAGTCTGCCTTTTGTGTTGTCTTTCCACGTGGGGGAGTTGGGTGGCAGTAGATACATGCTGTCTGTATTCTCATGCCTGATGTTTCTAGGAGGAAGAGAAGTAATTATTGGGAATAATACTATATTAACAGTAGCTCACCCTGTTGACTATGAGGCATGCATTTTTTTTTTTTTTTTGCAGTGCTTTAAGTAAGTTGTTTTATCCAGTCACCAATCCTATGAGAAAGCTACTCTCATTTTACGCATAGGTAAAGTCAGGCTCTGAGACACTAAGGAACATTTTACGAATAGGTAAAGTCAAGCTTTGAGACACTAAGGAGCTGATGCCCTTGTCTTGGGAAGGCTGGAAAGCTCATCGACAGCATCTCTGGGCTGAGCTGGGTACTAAGGCACAGTACCCCATGCCTGCTGCCCACACCTAATGCTGAGGGGGATACGAGCATTTAACTGGGATCTGAACCTAAGTCCATAACCAGTGCTTGACCAGCCCTAACCACCCTTCATAGTATAGTATGTTGACAACTATACCATCACTTTGCCATACTACAGATCAGTATTTGAACCCGCAGAACACAATCTGGCAGTCATGTCTTTGCCTACATAGTAGTTTCTAACTAAACTTGTTAATCAGCCCCCAAACCAACATCTAACACTCAAACACAAAAGATCCCTTTGTAACAAAATATTTTATGAGTGCTCAGAAAAGTGGGCATTAGAATCTCCCACCCTATGACCATACAATCTCCCCCAACTGGTAGATTGCTCAGAGAAACAAGAGGCTCCTGGGATAATTTATTTCTCTCTTAGTTGTTAATTTGTTCATCTGCTGGTTCAGATGCTGGAGAGGTAAATGTTGATAACTGGTTATGGTCACTGCACAACTATCACCATGACCTGTGGTGAAGCAGAAACAAGCTGGTGAATACAGCCCATGGGTCAGGAGTGCCATCACAGATTCCACAATGAACACCTGTGACCATCTCGCCAGAAGAATCCAGCCAATATATGAATTATAAGCTCAGAAGAAGACTGAGTCTACTCTAGATTAACAAACCTTGAGATGGAGGAATGAACACGTTTCCTGTTGCGCAGTTTGCTTAACAACTAAGAAACGTGAGTAATCCCAATAGTTCTCTGAGAAGTATGACCCTACTGTTGGGAGTAACTGGCTGATACCCTTGTCTTGGGAAAGGTAGGGGCCAGGAAGCTCATCGATGGTATCTCTGGGCTGAACTGGGTACAAGGCACTGTGCCCCATGCCTCCTTCCCACATCTAATGCTGAGGGGATATGAGCAAAGACTGTATCAGGGCAGTTCCAAATTACACAAGGCAAAATACAGAGACAGCGCCAAGATAAGTAGGTTAGGATGGGAGATGTGACCTGTGAGATTCCAGGCTGGCAGAGAAAGCCTATGTGTCAAATTCCACAAACCAGAATTCACACACTTGCTGAGCCCATAGATGTGGGATGAAAGGGAGTAATGAAAGGTGCTGGCAGAAAACCAGCACCCTGACAGAGTGGATATCTGTGGATTCCTTTTGTGGCTGACTCCACTGGGTAACTACACTGGAGCACATTCTCTCCTTCCTCCAGTTTAAGTAAATCCTGTTTTTGTTCAGGTGACAATGTGCCTGAGGCTGGAAATGAGTCATAACTGCTGCAGCCAATTGCTGAGGTTCCAGTTCACCTTGCCAGTGACTGATGTAGAGACTGGCCAATGAGATCTAAGAGAATGGCTGCAGTGAAGGACTCTGGGAATAATCTTCCCCCAGTAAAATGCAAGAGCTATGAAGGAGAAGCTCCTCTTCTCCCTCCTTCTGATGAGAATGTTGCCCCGTGAGGAAGGGAAATGGAGTAGATGGCAGCCATCTTGGAAGAAGGAAAGAAAGGCCAAGGGAAGGACAGGGATTCCAAACCACTGCAATGATACCAAAAAACCTCTCAATCAACCCTGGAACTGCAAGCTGAAGAGTTATTTATTGTTTTAAATAATGTTTAGCTCTTCTATAACTCTTAGCTTTTCTACATCTCACAGATAATAACATCCTAACTGATAATACTGATACAATTTCAAGAGTATGTTCTACAACCAAAAATGTTCTGTAGTCAGCTGAGTTAGAAAAAAGTTGTATATTATATCCATCTGTTTGTATTTCACCTTTGCACATTAAAGGCTATGAGAAGTCCTGCAGTTAGAAACAAAAACAATTTGGCTTTTTTTTTTAACATTGTAATTTCTAAAATTAATTATAGAATCCTTGTAAAGACGTTTCAATCTCTTAAAGGTATTAAGCACTTCACAGAGTGTATTTTGGAAAAATTAACTTAGGCTTCGTGAGAAAAAGAAAAGAGATCCGAAAGACCAGGTGCTGGTCTTTAAAAGCATTTAAAAGCATAAATTCATTTAAAAAACGATTCCTACACAGTGTCAGTCGACACAAACCAGAAAGGCCAGCTTTATCTTTCTGCATCACTTGCTGTTTCCAGGAGGCCAAGGAAAAGGAATAAATTTTACAACTATCCACTTGTATCCTTGAATTCTGACAACAGAATGCACTAATGAAGCACCCTAAATGTGACAACATGGTCACAGTCCAGTCATCCTGGAGAGCAAATCTGGAAATGCATTGTGATTGCTGTACCTAGGACACAATTTAATTGTGGTTTGGAGACAGATACCCTTCAATGACGTGGTAAATAAATAGATTTCTACTTTTCTTGCACTCTCTTTCTAACAAAACAAAATGTGATTAAGGAAAATGCATTTCATTGAGATGGACAGGTATATACATTTCAGTTCTAAATTTCTTTCGGAAACCCTTAAAAATTCCCCCCTCAAAAAAAAGTCACATTAATAAAAAAGGTTTTCTTTGACGTGGTGGAAGGGCTGACACAAATGTGAAAGGAAAAGAGGGACAGAGGAAAGGGGGAAGAAAAATAGATGGAAAGACAGAGGATAAAAATGAAGGGGGCAGAAGAAAATATCTACAGATGAGATAGCTACCAGTGCTTAATCACATTGGGGATCTCCCAGAGGGGAAATGCATGCCTGAGACACCTGGGAAGGGAAAAACACCACTGCACTCTCTTTGGTACTATTTAAATTTTGAACCCTATAAATGTGTGTGCCATTGATTCAAATGCGTCATCTATCAATTCAAAACATAAATTCATTTAAACAGCAAAAATGCCCATCGATGATAGACTGGACAGGGGAAAATGTGGCACATATACACCATGGAATACTATGCAGCCATAAAAAATGATGAGTTCATGTCCTTCGTAGGGACATGGATGAACCTGGAAACCATCATTCTCAGCAAACTGTCACAAGAACAGAAAATCAAACACCACATGTTCTCACTCATAGGTTGGTGTTGAACAATGAGAACACATGGACACAGGGAAGGTAGCATCACACACTGGGGTCTGTCGAGGGGAAACAGGGGAGGGACAGCGGGGGAGTGGGGGAGTTGGGGGAGAGATAGCATGGGGAGAAATGCCAGATATAGGTGATGGGGAGGAAGGTAGCAAACCACATTGCCATGTGTGTACCTATGCAACAATCTTGCATGTTCTTCACATGTACCCCAAAACCTAAAATGTAATTAAATTTTAAAAAAGTGTAATTAGAAATGGAAATTTAGGTAAATGAAGCGTTAAAGTGTTGTATTTTTTTCCCTTAAATAAACTTTTATGATTTAGTGTCTCAGAAAGACTCACATTAAAAAAAAAAAAAAAAAACAGCAAAAACAATGAGTACAAAAGCAACCACAAACAAAGCACTGGTTCCTGATGTTAGAAGTGGGGCTACTGGAGCCATACTTGGGACTAAACTAAATGACATATTCTGTTAATACCAAACCACTCCCTGAATTTCTGTAACAGAGAAGGGAGTACTCCATTCTCGTACCTAAACCACACCCCGTCCACAACACACTATGGGAAATGATCCCTTGAAATGCAAACAAGCACTTCACTACCTACTGATTCCTTAACCTGCCAGGCAGGCGTCATTTGCAATAGAGATTTCAATGTTATCTTAATTCTCAGGAATTTATCTGGCACTCCTGGAGACAAAGGCACATATTTCTCTTTATCTAGCTCTGACCTAGTTCTAGCTAGCCATCGTCCCCATTCAAACAGGAAGATAAATCTGAAGTTGTAATACATTATTTAATAGGTCGAACCAGTAATTCAGACTGCAGGAAAAAAAGCAATAAGAGAGTTCAGAAAAGCTTAAAACATCTTGAAGGCTATTTCACGAAAAAAAGGGTCACAACTAATGTTGGCACAGGTATTTGAGACAAAAGTGAGTAGAGATGAGGAGTTAATAGAGAAGGCTGTTCTGAGATAGTGCATAAAACAAATACGCGTGAAAGAAACAGAAAACCTTAACTCACTTTCTGGGTTTCATGCACCTGGATTCTGTTGTTTATTTAACCAAGGACTTGACAAACCTGATGCCAACAGCAACTATGAAATGGAAGCAACTCTACGAATTATTGCCATCATGAAACTATCATTAGGTAAATGCTCTGAAAAGTTACAGGGCAGTGTAGGAAGGCATTAGTCTTGTTTAATAGATTATTCTTATTTATTAGACATCTTTGGGCACAGTAGTTCCCCAAAGCCAAATTCCACTGTTGTAGTTTTAAAAGCAGCATATTTCTCTAATTTTTATAACAATTTGAAACCATGGCTATAAGGCCTGTTTTCCAGTCAAAACTGCAAACTTGTATTAGTGACATGAAAGACAGACCAATCATAATTTAAATCTCATCCACCGAAAACATGCACTCATTTGAAAGAAAAGAAATGGGGAAAAATCCTAATGTTTCTTAAAATGCCATCCCCATACCAAGAAGAATGTCCACTGAGACACTGTGAAAGCAGAACAATGTCACCAAGCTCCATTTATAAGCAAACATTCCCTCCCCATCTAGGGAATACTTCTTACACTGAAATACCTGAACACTAAGACAGTTTCATTTTTAAGTGGGAGAATACAATATGAGGTTTAAATTTTTGTCTTCCTCTCCCGTACACACAAATGTCACCAAAACCAAGATGTCTATAGATAATGCAAATTCTCCTAGAAAACGCCCTTGACATATTCCTTGCTCACCCACCCCAGTCAACAGCCAAAGAGCATTTTACCCACTCAGCAAACAGCCTGGTATTCACATTATGAAGGCAGCAAGCCATCCTTTTGACCTTTGTTATTACTTAGACCTCGTGTTGTACATAAAAAGAGTACAATGATGTCAAACAAATTCCAGAAGAGAAGTATTTGTTGCTGAATCTAAATCAAAAAATCTATATCTACTATAATGGCACTTCAAAAGAAGATATACTGTATTTACCAGCTCAATCAATACTAAATTAGCTGGGATAAGTATTTTCAACTCTACCAGTCTTAAGATGAAGCCCGTTATTTAGAACCCGTGTCTTGGGAGAGACAAGGAAATTTTACTTATCACACAAAACTGAGAATCAGGAAGCATTTTACAAGCAGGTGCACCTACCCTTAGCTGCTCTCTTCACAATTCATCTGTTGTCTTGAAACCTACAAAGAAAAGAAATGAAGGGGAAGAGTTAGAATGTTCTGTATCAGAAAAACATGAAAGAAAACACAAAGTTACTGTTAATTACTCAGCTCAAAGAAAACCCAGAATTAATTAATGATGTATTTAATACTTCTTGAGGTCTATACAGCCCAAGCTTCACTTGGAGTTTGACTGTATGATTCAGAAGCACAGTTAGGATAAGTCAAGAGACTGGAAAGGGGATGAGAGAGATGCAGGAGAATGGGTGGGAGGCAGCCTCTGCCCCGGATGAGGGCAGCTCCCCTCTTGCGTGAAACCCCCGACTTTGCCCTGAAAACCCCACCTTGCCCTGTCTCACAGGTGCAGGAATTCCTCCATAAAAGCCCACTTGAGATGCTTGTGATAAGTCACTGGAAAACACACAGTGTCTTCTCCAATGTTTAGGGCCAGCAGTGCCAGCAGCATGCCTTGGCAACTGGGTTACATTTTATGGTCCATTTCTAATCAGACGGTAGTAAGTCCCCATAGGACTGTGCTGGGGAGAATTCTGAGATGAATCCTTCCATCAGAGAAAGAAACCCTAATTGGTTTCTGATACCTGCCATCAGATAGAAAAGGGGGTATTAGCAATACAGATGCCATGCATTGATTATCTTTACCCTACCCACGTGTTTTACTTAATGTCCACGGAAGCTTCTTAAGAGTGGCCATGTAACTTATTATCCACACAAGAAAAAATAGGTGAGTTAAGAAGGATGGGTAGAGGCGTATTACATGATTATGCTAAGGACACAGATACAAAGTAATACATGTAACACATACAAGGAAATTTGAGATATATGGTCATTCTGTCATCAGGAACTGGTGGACTCCATCTTCAACTAAAATAGTGAGGCTGAAATAAAATTTAGGTCTGCATTCACCTTTATTCTCTATGTTTCCAGTACTTTTTTTTAACTAATGAATCAACTCCCGACTTCCAGCACCAGACAGTATATTATAAGTTTTTGAAACTTTTACTAAGGGATAGGGAGGTTTAGGAACCAACTTTTGATGTATATTTTATGCATTTTGTAGAGAAAGTTTCTTTTGACTTTCTCTAAAACAAAAACTAGATTCTTTACTTGGGATGCACCAGAGCCCAAAATCTACAAATCAGTGCTTTTCTATGCCCTTTCACCCAGAAATAATACCACTAAGAGTAGCTCTTAAGAAAATAAGCAGAGAGGTACGCAAACATTTATTTCCATGTCAATTAACAACAGCAAAGTTTATGAAAAAAGAAATTACAAATGTTACGTATAATAATGGGAAAATTAAAAATAAATTATACTGACAGGATGGCATAACATCTACCATTTAGAAACATGGTTTTACACAAAGAGATACGAAAAATGCTCAAAAGACACCATTTAGTTTTTAAGAAAAGAAACCACAGAAATATACAATGTTATGGTTCCTATCTTGTGTTAAAAATACAGTAAAACAGATCATTAAACAAAAGGAAGGTAGGCCAGGCATGGTTGCTCATGCCTGTAATCCCAGCACATTGGGAGGCCGAGGCAGGTGGATCACCTGAGGTCAGGAGTTCGAGACCAGCCTGGCCCAAAATACAAAAATTAGCTGGGCGTCGTGGTGGGCGCCTGTAATCCCAGCTACTCAGGAGACTGAGGCAGGATAATCGCTTGAACCCGGGAGGTGGAGGTTGCAAAGAGCTGAGGTCATGCCACCGCACTCCAGCTTGGCAATGGAGCGAGATTTCATCTCAGAAAGAAAAAAAAAAGGTAAAGGAAGAAAAAAGAAGAAGAAACTAAAAAAGGAAAAGACTGAGATAAATATTCCAAAAGATGAAAAAGGAAACTAGTAGAATTCTATAAACATACAAAAAAGGCCCACATTGAATTACACACTTGAAATAGGTGACTTTATGTTACATAAATTATGTCTCCATAAACTGTTAAAAAATGAAGTGGGGAAAATTAACAGAGACAGAGAGAAATTATTGCCAGAGGACCAGGTTAAGGGAAGAGGACAAGTGGCTGCTTAATGGGTATGGGGTTTCTATTTGGGGTGATTAAAAATGTTCTCAAACTGGATAATAATAGTTGCATAACATTCCAAATATACTTAAATGCCACTAAAACATATACTTAAAAGTATTGAAAATGGTAGATTTTATTTTATGTGTATTTTAACACAATAAAATAAATGAACTGAATGGTGAGGTTTTGGTTCTTGACAAGATGCTGCGAAAACACTTCATCCTGTTTTCCCAAATGAGTGCAGCTAGGAAATCTGTAGAGAATGCATGGAGCAGCTACCTGAGATCTCCGAATATTAAATAGCGGCAAGTAGAGAGTGGATGAAAAAACAACCAAAATTTAAATTACCACCGGATACCACTGGTGGGGAGGTTAATGACCACCTCCCCCCACCAATATCCCTTGGTGTAGCTGCAAGGTAGCCAAGAGCTGAAAATTAGACACCCAGGCAAATAAAGACCCAGGTGAAGCACTTCAGTTTTGTTTTGGGAATCAAGAAACAGGAAACTTAATGTTCAGAGAATACAGAAAATCCCCAATGTTCTTTTGTTGTTGTTATTATTTCTTTTTAAAAGTGTATCTGTCCTCTTATGTTGCAATCTGCAATCTCAGGGTAGTGTTTGTGTATGAACAACAATGGCAAAGCAGCCACTGCACACACTTAACATCCACCAATGTGGTCCCAAGAGGTTGGGCAAATAACGCCCACCTTCCACTGGTTTTCTTTATTTCCTCTCCTCTCTTGACACTTAGCCTTCAATGCAGACTCAGATGAGAAGCTCATGAACAGGAATATAAAAACAAACAAAAACCCACCAGCTTTCTGGGTGCAGGACAAAAAATGGGGAACCGTAGAAAACAAACAGTACTTTGAGAACCCTGGAGAGAAAATAATTTGAGAAAATCACCTCCATACAGTATTTTTATAAACTCCTGCACTCACCTCTGTGCTCATGTGTGTATCTGACCATAAAAAGTTTCCATAAGCTTTGAGAATTGAACTAAGGAACAGTACTGCCCATGTCATAGGCTGGATACATACATGGGACACACCCAGCAGAACTGATATTGGAAACAACTCCACAGAAGAAAAGCCAGAGCTTTCAGCCTGAACCCAACAAGACTGATTGCTTGCTAAAACAAAAATACCAATGACTTCCATGGGATTTAAACAAGACCTAGAGTTTCGTAGCACAATATTCAACATGTTCAGGATACAAACCAAAATGACTTAACATACAAAGAACCAAGAAGATCTAAACTTGCATGGGAAAAGACATTCACAGACACCAACATCAAGATAGCACAGATGTTGGAATTATCAAATAAAGACTTTAAAGCAGCTGTTATAAAACTGCTCCAGGCTGGGCACAGTGGCTCACTCCTGTAATCCCACCACTCTGGGAGGCCGAGGTGGGTGAATCATGAGGTCAAGAGATTGAGATCATCCTGGCCAACATGATAAAATTCCGTCTGTACTAAAAATACAAAAATTAGCTGGGCATCAAGGTGCACGCCTGTAGTCCCAGCTACCAGGGAGGATGAGGCAGGAGAATCACTTGAACCAGGGAGAAGGAGGTAGCAGTGAGCAGACCTTGCGCTACTGTATTCCAGCCTGAGTGACAGAGTGAGACTCCATCTCAAAACAAAAAAACTGAACTGCTCCAAAAAGTACAAAAAAACACACTGTAAATAAATGAAAAAAAAAAGCAAAGAAACAAAAGATATAAAGAACCAAATAGAAATTTTACAACTGTAAAAACAATAACTAAATTAAAAAAAATAAAATAAAATCTGAGATAGGGCGAAGTGGCTCACAGGTGTAATCCCAACACTTTTGGAGGCTGAGATGGGCAGATCACTGGACGTCAGTAATTCAAGACCAGCCTGGCCAACATGGTGAAACCCCATCTCTACTAAAAACATAAAAATTAGCCAGGCTTGGTGGCAGGCACCTATAATCCCAGCTACTTGGAAGGCTGAGGCAGGAGATCACTTGAACCCGGGAGGGGGAGCAGGCAGTGAGCCAAGATCTCACCACTACACTCTAGCCTGAGTGACAAGAGTAAGACTCTGTCTCAAAAATTAATTTAATTTAATTAATTAAGCCTCGCTGAATGAGTCCAAACACAAAATGAAGACAACAGAAGAAAAAAACATTGAACTTGAGTACATAAAATATATCCAATCTAAACAACAGAAGAAAAAAAATTAAAGACAAAAAAAAAAAAAAAAAAAGAAAAGAAACTCAGGGACTGTGGAACAATACCAAAAGGTACAACATTCATGCTACTGAAATTCTAGAATATACGGATGAAGTGTTCACTGCAGGAAAAATATTTTAAGAAAAAATGACTGAAAACTTCCTACATTTGACCAAAGATACAAACACAGAACCTCAAGAAACTAAGAGTTAAACTCAGTGATATTCATAACTACATGTATCATAATCAAATTGGTAAAACCTAAAATTAAAACACTGAAAACAGCCAGAGACAAACTTATGAGGGTGCAACAATTCAAATAACTGTGGATTTAACACAAAAATCAAAGTAAACAAAACAGACAAACAGAAATCCAGAGAAGTCAGAAGAGAGTAACACACAGTTATTTAACTGCTGAAAAAACAACTGTCAACTGAGAATACTAAATCCAACGAAAACATCATTTAGAAACGAAGGTGAAATATGAAGGTAACTAAGAAAATTCATTGCAGACAGACCTGCTTTAAAATAATCGTTATAGGAAATTTTCCAGATACAGGAAATGTGATACCTGAAGGAAACTTGAAACAACAAGAAAGGAAGAGCACTGGAAATGAAAATGTTAAACAAATGGGTAAATGTTAACAGGTGACTGGACTCTTGAGTTCATTAAAATATGTTTAATGGCTTAAAGCAAAAAAAAAAAAAAAAAAAAGATAAAAGAAAACTGCATGAAGAGCTTTTCAATTTATGGATACACAATACATAAGATAAACAAAACATAGGCCAGGTGCAGTGGCTCACACCTGTAATCCAAGCATTTTGGGAGGTGGAGGTGGGCAGATCACCAGAGGTCAGGAGTTCAATACCAGCCTGAGTAACATGGTAAAACCCCGTCTCTACTAAAAATACAAAAATTATGGCCAGGCGTGGTAGCTCACGCCTGTAATTCCAGCACTTTTGGAGGCCGAGGAGGGCGGATCACCTGAGGTCAGGAGTTCGAGACCAGGACTAACATGGTGAAACCCCATTTCTAAAAAATAAAAATAAAAAAATTAGCTGGGCATGATGGCACATGCCTGTAATCCCAGCTACTTGGGATGCTGAGGCAGAAGAATTGCTTGAACCTGGGAGGTGGATGTTGCAGTCAGTCAAGATTGTGCCACTGCACACAGAGCCAGAGTCTGTCCCTGCACCACAGAAAAAGCTAAACCAAACTTGAGGAGTAAAGAAAAAAAGACACATACACTGTGGTAAGCTTTCTTTTTTTATTTCACATCTTTACTGAGGCACAATTAAAAAATAAAAATTGTATAAGTTTAATATATTCAACTTGATATTTTAATGTATGTATAAATTGCAAAGACAATCACCACAGTCAATAATTAACATGGGTGATAAAGTTTCTGCATTCCAATTAAAGAGGCAAAATACTGAGTCTTGTACACTGAGAGAAAGATGTGTGTCATAATCCCTATAACAACCATCTTTAAGAAAACCTATAAAAACTGATATACACCAAAACAAATGTTAGAGTAACTAGATGTCTGTACATACAGACCTTTACCTAAACCTCACACTTTACACAAAAATTAACTCAAAATGGACCACAATCTACATGTAAAATATAAAACTAAATGGTGAATTCAATTAAAGAGTAAGGGCAATACTTCCTTCTTAATGCTTTTCTGTAGTTTTCAAATTATCCTTTGTGGCATGCAGGGCATTTATAATCAGAAAGTATTTTAATATCAGAACTTTGCAGAAGTATAGGTTTTTAAAAAATGTATAGTAAGAGTCATAGCATTCATTTTCCTTAATAAAAAGTGTATTTTATAACAAGATTAATATTTTTAACATCTGCCTTCAAATATTACAAAGATTTGCCAGACTCACAGAAGCACAATGATGACATTTAAGGAACCAGGTAGCCTACTGACCTGGGCCATGTGAAGTGGTATCACATTATCATATTCCTATTGCAGACAATATCAAAGGCAAAATCCAATAGTAGCCAAGGAAATAGCTATGCTACCCTTCAAATGAAGCTGAATAAGGAAAATGAGATTTGGGAATAACGAAACGGACATTTCAAGTAATCTCTGTAGTACACATATTTGTTTCTGTTGCGCTTATTTTTCCCTGCACAGCATCCCACACTGCTTTGCTTATATTCTAGTGTCAGTATCCTGCTTCATTTTTTGGGTCACGCACCTTTTTCCATGTCATAGATTATTAGTAAACTGTGCCACCACCACCATTCTCCACCTACTGCCAACCCCTTTGGTTAGAAGTGAGTGTCCCTGGCCACTCTGAGAGTCAATTCAGTGACATACACATCTTATTAGTGAGGTAGCCAGTGACCCCTCTCCTTTAAGCAGGGATCATCAAATGCAAATCCATGCTATCCTCACATCTCTTTCCCTGAAGACAGAGCTGCCCATTGTGCAAGATGGCAGAGTCCCATCATTGGTTGTGTGTTTCAGATGCAGCCTTGCTCATCAAACACCACCCCAAATAGGGTGTAACAATGCTCAGAAGACTCACTCAGTTATTGTTGCAGCTAATGAGGCTCTTAAAAAATTTTCCCCATAATCATTATAGGAGAGGCTCAGGGAGGAAAAAAAGGCACCTGTAACTCCCTATTGTCTCTGATGAAGAAAGACCCTACCTGTGCACTCTTTAAAAGCCAGCCTTGAAAAATATCTTAAATGTACACTTTATTAAATGTCATTTCATTTGGAAACTAGCATGTGGTATTTTTTTTCTCCCATGGCAGTAATGCACAAAACCAATATATTTTATGGCCTAAAATGAAAGAAAGGAAAGTAGAAGGTCGGGCGCTGCTCCTTTAAGATGCTTCCAGAATCAAATACCACTCTCGAAAGGCCTGCCAAGTAAGCACTTATGAAAGGTTAGAAACTGAAGCAATAAACTTCAGCATGAGACCCTTTGCTCTCCTGGTTGAACGGGATGTTTAATAGCAGGGATTCATCTTCCCATCTCCCATCTTCATTTAGCCAGCAGGGCCAAAGATGCTTTCTCACACTCAGCCTTTTTCATCCTTCTTCTGACTTTGAGTTCTCTCTTACCAGTTCTTCCCACTTTATTCTCACCCTATTTCCAGTCTGAGTTTCCCTCCCACACATCATACTGGCTCTGCAAGAAATGGAACTGAGTCTTAGGTAGCTTTCCCTTTCCAGAGATGAATACAATGTTTGGAATTCACTTGTTTACTCATGCATCCTTTCATAGATAACTTTTTACCCACACACATATATACATGTGCATATATACATACGCGTATCTCAAGCACCTTGTGGAGGTCAGACACTGTCCTAGGTACCAGAATCCTAGGCATCTTGGAATTAACTTGTTTACTCATGCATCCCTTCATATATATCTATTTATCCCCCCAGGCACATGCATATATACATATACATACCTCAAGCACCTTCTGGATGTCAGACACTGTCCTAGGTACCAGAAATACAATAGCAAAAAAGCTGCTGGAGCTATTATCTAGGTGGGGAGAAACATGAGTCTATGGATAATTACAATGCAGAGAACATTTGTACAGTGAAAGCATAGATGTGTTCACAGTACATAAGAGGTGGCCAAACTTGTCTTGGAGAATTGGAAAAGGTGGTAGTGTATTTTGTTTTTGTTTTGTCTTTTAGAGAATGTATCCAGGGGAAGAATGAAAAAAAGAAACATATTGAGAGGAAAGGTGGGGGATGTGTGAAAAGCTCAGTGAGATTATGGAAGTACAATAATTGAATATGGCAAAAGAGTCAAGTGCAGGAGGGAATTGGTGAGAGATTAACTTGAATTGGGGAAAGTAGGAGTCAAAAGAAATAGAAGACATACAATACATGAATGGATAAACAGATGTGCAGGTTTTCATGTCTGCAATAATAGAATGTTGGAAAATCCAGTTTTCAGGACAATTGTGAATCACTTAGAAGGAAAGCACTGGACAAGTTTAGCAGCACAGAACTCAATAAATCAAATCAATTGGTAGCTGTGAGTATCTCTCAGCTTTGCTGTTTTTGTAATCATTATAAATTCTTCTGAAACAAGATGGCATTTTCCTATAAACACATGCCTCACAGTACCTAGGGTGAGCCCTGCAGTTTGCCTTTTCCGTGATGCATTTCAGGATTATGACACAGATTTGACATACGTACTCTGGGTACTAACTGCGTAGCACCGTGCTGATGGAATAGGGTACACATCTAAATGACAGTTCCTACATTTTATTTTAAAAATAAATCTCAAAGAGAGGGGAGGAGTGATGAATAAAATGAATATGATGGTACAGGGTCACATGTGACAGAAAGAAAAAAAACAGGGTTCCAGGGGTACTCAAAGGAGAGGTACCAACCCAGCCTGCTGGACAAGGGGGAAGCAGCGGAGGAGACAGAACTCAGGTGTTTCTGAAGGTGAGACCCTCTATCTAACTCCTACTGAGTAAGTAAGTTGGGTAGACAAGACCTCCCCAAGGATACAGAAACAAGATACTGCAAATGGCACAGTCGAAAGCAGGCCAAGGAAGGCAAGAACACCAGATTGGGGGGTGGAGAGTGGAAGTGAAGGTACTTTGGGGCTGTAAAATATTCAGGTTTTGCTCAGTTTTAACTATGCTGCTAGGAAAGTAATTGTTTTAATAATTAACTATTTATTTATTTTTGAGATGAAGTCTCACCATGTTGCCCAGGCTGGAGAACAGTGGTGAAATCTCGGCTCACTGCAACCTCCATCTCCCATATTCAAGCAATTCTCCTGCCTCAGCCTCCTGAGTACCTGGTATTCCAGGTGCCCGCCATCACACCTGGCTAATTTTTGTATTTTTAGTAGAGATGGGTTTTTGCCATGTTGGCCAGGCTAGTCTCGAACTCCTGACCTCAAATGATCCACCCGCCTGGGCCTCTCAAGGTGCTGCGATTACAGGCGTGAGCCACCATGCCTTGATTTAATCACTTTTCAGTGAAATAAATTTCACACTAACAGTCATTAAAATGTATCCGATATTAATAACATGGCAGAAAATGTGCTACACACTTCTAGTGATGAACTTGGTTCTCAGATCTTTGTAAGCAGCTACCAACTGATTTCATTCACTGATTTGATTTTAGCTCCATTTTACAGGTGGAGAAACTGAAGCACAGACTGAGTGAATCCCTGAAACCATCAAGATAGAAAGTACTAGAGGGAATTACCATCCAGATGGGTTGACTAGGGTTCCTCTCTGAATCACGGTTGTACACAGCTTCCCCAGTCAGAGAAACCAACCAAAACCATGAATACCTACCTTGTTAGCCCTCCTTCCCTGATCTGTGCCTCACCTGTCCTTAGCAGGTGCTCATTAGCTACTCTGCCCTGACAAGATGCTGTTTACATACTTGTGTTTCTCTACAACAAGACATGCACTGACTAGCTAGTATTGTTTAATTCCATAAAACACATAAATTTCTATATTTGGCTTCTTGAGGTAAGGACCAGTATAATTTCCACCAAATTAGATTTCTCAGGCTGGGCACGGTGGCTCATGCCTGTAATCCCAGCAATTTGAGAGGCTGAGACAGGTGGATCATGAAGTCAGGAGTTCGAGACCAGCCTGGCCAACATAGTGAAACCCTGTCTCTACTAAAAAAACAAAAAATTAGCTGTGTATGGTGGCACACGCCTGTAATCCCAACTACTTGGAAGACTGAGGTAGGAGAATTGCTTGAACCCGGGAGAAGGAGGTTGCAGTGAGCCCATGAGAGGAGATCATGCCATTGCACTCCAGCCCAGGCAACAGTGTGAGATCCCATCAAAAAAAAAAAAAAAAAAAAAAAAAATAGGTTTCTCTAATACCAAAACAATGGTCCCTTCTATAGATCCAGTTTTCTCCCCAGTGGAGACTGGAGGCTCAGGAATCAGACTACGTAACTCCAGTCCTTGACATCACCTATGTAATGTTAGCCATGTTATATAATCTCTGCAGGCAATTTCCCCATGTGTACCACAGAGGTAATTATGGTACCTGCATAGTTTCTAATTTTGTTGTGAGCATAATCTATTTGAATTACTAAGCAAAGCACTTAGCACATTTAAAAATTCAGCAAATACCAGCAATTGGTATTCAAATTAATGTGACAGCCAGGAGGTTTTCACAAGAAGCACTGGGTCAAATGACTTGGGTGTAAATCCTGGCTTTGTTTCCCCAAGAGGCCTTGTGAATTTGGCTAAATTAATGACACTTTTGGACGACCAGATTCCTTTTTTAAAAGAGGAAATTACAAAGGCAACAGCTTCCCTGAAATTTTGAAAGATTTGATATTATCTTTTTGAGAAGGGTGGATAAATGGGTACTAACTGTTTGGAGGGGGCAGCTGGCAGTTGTCACAAGGCAGAACGTTCATTTCCTTTAATTCAACGGTTCCTCTCTAGGAATCTCTTTAACAGAGTGCAAGGGTAAATGGGGAAATAAGGACAGTGCTTGTCATAGAAAAGACCCAGAAATGAGAAGAATGTCAATGGCCACAAGTAATGAAATGGTTAAAAGAATTGTAGTTCGGCCAGGTGCGTGGCTTACACTTCTAATCCTAGCACTTTAGGAGGCCTAGATGGGCGGGACGGATCGCCTGAAGTGGGGAGTTCGAGAACAGCCTGACCATGATGGAGAAACTCCGTCTCTACTAAAAATAAAAAAAGCAGCCGAGCATGGTGGTGCATGCCTATAATCCCAGCTACTCGGGAGGCTGAGGCAAGAGAATCGCTTGAACCCGGGAGGTGGAGGTTGATGTGAGCCAAGATCACGCCACTGCACTCCAGCCGGGGCAACAAGAGTGACACTCCATCTCAAAAAAAAAAAAAAAAAAAAAAAAAAGAACTGTAGTTCCTCTACATTAGGGGTTGAAAATCTTTTTCTCGTAAAAGCCAAATAGCAAATATATTGCACTTTGAGAGCCAGAGAGTCTCTGTCTTTGCTGCAGCTACTCAGCTTTTCCATTATGGCAAAAAAGCAGCCATTGATAATGTGTAAACAAATGGGTGCCACTTTATTTGAATAAAACTTTATTTACACAATCAGGCAGTGGGCTGCCTTTGGTCCATGGCCGTAATTTGCCAAACTTTGATCTGTTCTATGGGATACTATGGATCCATTAGAAATTGAGTGATTTAAGGAAGGATGTCTATGATGAAATAAAACAAAACCAAGTTAAACCATCTTTAACCTGTAATCCATTCATGTTTACAAAGCTACGCATATGCACACACAGAAAAAATATCCATTTATCCATGGGAAAAAGTCTGGGATGATAAACAACAAACTTCAAACAAAAGCACAAAAACAATGTCCTGGGAATCAGAGCAATAATGGAGAAGAAGGGTGGGGGGTGAAGCTAGTTTCCTCATGTTTAATCTTGGGTTCTGTTGTATCACTTCAACTTCTTGCAATGAGCATGCATCACTTTTATAAAACCATAGGCAGAACAGCCATAATAATATAATTTAAATGGCTGAGTTATAGGATTACTGTAATAATTAAATGAGATACTATATGTAGAGCATCAGAGCCAAACCCGGCCTTGCAAATAGAAAGTGTTTGATTAATGGTAGCTATAAAATAACTCCCCATAACACCCACAGAGTAAATGGGTGGCTATCCTGAGGAAAAAAAAAAAAAAAAGCTCCAATTCTGTAGAAATGGACATTACATATTTTTGTGTGAATTCTTTTCAGTAGGAAGTAAAAGTACAAACATAAAATAGAAAGAGAGAGGTCCATTTGCCTAGTCTGCCTCTACAGTCTCATATGAAATATTTATTAGATATCTGAGTTTATAAAGGCCTGAAATCTTTGAATATAATACAATCCTATAATCCAACACAGGGTTGTAATCACATCCATTGCTTTTTGCAAGTGTATCACACAATAAAGTGTGTCCTCGGATTCTAAGAAGACAAGATCTTTATCTCAGATAAGCAAACACAATCCCACCCCCTGGTCACAGCAGTTGTTTCTTTTTGTCGTAAGGGAGAAAAAAAAGTATGTTACAGTAGTAAGTGCTTAGGATTCAGGAAAGGAAGTGAGAAATAATCAATTAAAAAAATAAAAACAAAAAGTTACAACAATGACTTAAGTCAGCCATGATTAATTAACTCAATTCTGGCTCATGTTGCATAAATGAAAAAAAATACACTTGAGAGCCCAACTTGGAGAATCCACCCAGCTCTCCCATGATATTTTCATCTTAACCTTGGGGAGGACCATTATCTGCTGTTAAAATTTTGTCTGGTTTTGAAAGGATGCCAGCTTTGGAGGGTTGAGGGAGACAGAGGAAAGAGCTTGACAAGGCTAAGTACTAAGTTGAAAAAAAAAATAATTGATTTGTTGTTATATGTAAACTTGCACAATAAACCCAAATGCTGAAAGCTCTAACATATTTAATTTATGGATAACAGTCCTTGGGAACACTCTATAGACCACACCCTAAAATCTCCAAACACTTAGTATTTTTAGCACTTGAATGACCTATGGAGTGATATCTTCCAGGCAGGACAAAACATTTAAGCGAGCACTTCCTTTGCCGTTCCCTTAAAAAAATCATATTTTTCGGTGATATTGGTACTAACATCAACAGAATCATTGTTCTGGTTATAAGTCACTAGAGAGATTCAAGTGTTGGTTATCTGATTAAAGTGATGTCAGAGGCCAGGATGCCCACAGAACTCGAACAAACCTCAAATTACAGGTTTTAAAGAGGTGTTTTTCTGGGAGGAAATGCTTTTCACACTTGCTCTGCCATGCACCCCACTTGGTAAAGACCCCATTATCAACAAAACAAGTTCCCCTGATCCAGGCAGATGGATCAGTCAAACATTGAGCAAGATGTGGCAGCCACACACAGCACGTGGCCAAGATCCCCTTCGGCCTCCCACATCTGCTGTCTGAGACAATGCAGTCTCATGGAGTTGTTCATCTCAGGCTTGATGCTGGCCTTAAAAACACAGGGCAGCCCCTGGCCATGAAGAGCCTGACTAGTCTGACACATGTAAGCACCTTTACAAGCTAAACCACAAAATGTCTTTGCATCTGATACCTTACAAGGTAGAAGAAACATATTGCCTATTATTTATTCTAATAATAAACCATTACCTCGGGCACATTTTTATTCTCCAGATTTAATAAGGTATTTTGTGAACCTAGGCAGAGGAGGGTTGGAGAAAACCATTGCAGTTATTACAAAGATGATTTCTATTTGTTTCAGCAGCAAAAGCAATCACCATTTATTTCCTTCATAATCAAAGTTTATAATTGCCCTTCTTCAACCCCATCCTAACCCCTTGCTCAGTCCAGGAAAATTCAAGCAATACTCACCAAAATGTCCTGGATAACTAAAAGGGCTTGGCATGCTTCCCTGAACCAGTCTCCTGGGACCATCATTACCCTACAGCCAGGAAACTCTGTGTAGAATGAGCATCTCAACAAAGATTTTCCCATCATCCCTCTCTCTATATCCAGAGGTGGGAAAGTTTGTGAAAGGGAGGGCAGGTGGGGGGATTTACATACCATTTGCGTATCTCTACTTGGATAGAATATATGTTCAAGACATTTTCAAGTTAAGATATTTTAACTGGACTTTTTTTTTCTTTCTCGTTGGATGTTACAGAGCTCTAATGATAATTTTATCAGAAGTTGATAATTTTATAATCTGCATCCCAATTAAACAGATTCAGCAGAGACACATAGGCCATGGCCTTATCTGGGCAGTCATCTTGATCATATTAATTGAGAGACATTTGAGAGGCGTCTGAAATGCAGTGTTTAAGAGAACAAATTCTAAAGCCAGACTTCCAAGGTTCAAAGCTCAACTCAACTCCTTATTAGCTTTGGAACCTTGAACAAATTCCTTGCCTGGGTCTACCCATGTGTCCCACAGGGTCATCACACGATTTGAATGAGTTAATATTTGCAAAGCAATTAGAAGAGTGCCTATCACACAGAAAGCACTATATAATGGGACTTTTCAATACAAGAAAGTAAACTGAATTCAGCTGTCCATTTGTGGTGGTGGTGTTGATTTTTCTTTTCTTAAGGTGACAGTGGACTGGACCTGCCTCACCATAGGCTTAAATATTGAGTAGACAAAATCACAGTTGTCAGAGGGGTATGAACCAGAGCAACTCAATCTTGAAAAGGGACTGGGTAAAATGAGGCTAAGACCCTGGGCATGGTGGCACATGCCAGTAATCCCAGCTACTCAGGACGCTGAGGCAGGAGAATTGCTTGAACCCAGGAAGTGGAGTTTACGGTGAGCCAAGATCGTGCCACTGCACTCCACCCTGGGCGACAACAGCGGAACTCCATCTCAAGGGAAAAAAAATGAGGCTAAGACCTACTGGGCTGCATTCCCAGATGGCTAAGGCATTCTAAGTCACAGGATGAGATAGGAGGTCATCACAAGATACAGGTCATAAGGATCTTGCTGATAAAACAGACTGGAGTAAAGAAACCAGCCAAAACCCACCAAAATCAAGATGGCCACGGGAGTGACCTCTGGTCGTCCTCACTGCTGCACTCCCACTGATGCCATGACAGTTTATAAAAGCCTTGGCAACATCAGGAAGTTACCCTACATGGTCTAAAAAGGGGAAGTACGAATAATCTACTCCTTGTTTAGCATACCATCAAGAAATAACCACAAAAATGGGCAACCAGCAGCCCCAAAGGGCTCATCAGCCCCTCATCCACTCTATGAAGTAGCCATTCTGTTATTTCCCTACTTTCTTAATAAACTTGCTTTCACTTTACTCTATGGACTTCCCCTGAATTCTTTCTTGTGGGAGATCCAAGAACCCTCTCCTGGGATCTGGATCGGGACCTGTTTCCTATAACACAGTGGTAGAAAACCAAGATTTTGAAAAGTGGCTGATGCTTCTGAAAGTTTTGTGCTGGGATATTAAAAGTCTACATCTACAGATGATAGAGAATGTCCAAAGAAATAAATCATGTAACAACTACAAGGCTATCATGAAAAAAAGAAAATGTCAAGGTGAACTAAGACCCATCGGACCAATTTTCCAGACAAGGAAATAGGGATAGAAGTCCCTCTGTCCTCTAAGGCACCCCAGGTCAACATCCCCAGGCTGCCTTTCCATGCTATTCCGACTTTCACATCTGAAGAAATCGTTACATAAAAGGTCTTTTCCATTGCTGATTTCTATGACTTTACAGAATATCATTTTTTAAGAAATGGGAATAATTCCATAGCTTGAGAAGCTTGAGGAGTATTCATTTTCTAATTTTCCATTTCAGTTGTATGAAAGGGTTGGCTGGGTGGTGGTGGCTGTTGTTGCTCTGTGTGTGTGTGTTTCCATTCTTCCTGGAAAGCTTAATGGACAGAGTGCTGGAAGAGGTATGCATCACACAAAATGAACTCTTAAAACCCCCAACTTAAGGAATTCTAACTGGAAAGACTAGATTCCCAAAAGTTCAGTATCAATGAGCAGGCATTCATGTTAATTGCCGGCAATTTAAAAAGAAAATCTAGGTCACCTGGCTGTTTGCTTTATCATCATCATTATTAATTAGACACTGGAAGTAATGACTGAGCTCAGAGAGCATTTCAGATTTAAAATAATAATAATAATAAACCAACAGCGCAGAGCTTTACCTTCAGAAAGAAAATATTTTCACAAGTAGCATTCAGAAAGAAAATGTGTGGGAAAATCTTGCAATTAAATTCTGCAAATGTGCTCTGAAACAATCCCAGGGGAAGTCTTATCTGTACTTAATATTCAAATAAATATTCTTGTTGTGTGCAGTGCATTCGATAGGGTGCATTTTATTGAATTTAAGTGTATAACGTGATCGGTATCATAAGGGATAATCACAGGAAACCACGGAACCCTTTAACTGGGATAAATGGGCTGGCACCACAGCCGAATGGGCACTCCTGGGTAAGGAAGGAAGCAGAGGGTGCGGAATCCCAAGTACAGTTTTCCCTCGGAGTATCTTGCAGGATCGTTAACACTCAAAGTGAGACTGAGGACCAACAGCATGGGCATCACCTGGAAATTCATTACAAATGCAGTATCCCAGAGGCTGGGTGCAGTGGCTCACA
This sequence comes from Ateles fusciceps, assembly GCA_036589455.1. NCBI lineage: Eukaryota > Metazoa > Chordata > Mammalia > Primates > Atelidae > Ateles > Ateles fusciceps. The sequence goes on from JAZHEH010000903.1 coordinate 3,657,704, forward strand.
CCTGTCATCCCAGCACTTTGGGAGGCCCAGACCACTGGATGACCTAAGGTTATCAGTTAGACACCAGTGTGGCCAACATGGTAAAACCCTGTCTATACTAAGAATGTAAAAGTTAGCTCGACGAGGTGGTGGGCAGCTGTAATCCCAGCTACTTGGGAGGCTGAGGCAGGAGAGTCAATTGAACCTGAGATGCATAGGTTGCACAGAGCCAAGATCAAGCCACTGCACTCCAGCCTGGGCAACAGAGAGAGACTCTGTCTCAAAAAACAAAACAAAACAAAACAAAAAGAAAGAAATGCAGTATCTCAGACTCTATCCCAGACTAAGTTAATTAGAATTTGCATTTTCCGAGACTGCTCCCCCAAGCCCCAGGTAATTCACAATACATCTACATGGGTACCTGATGTGAGGTTTCCTCACTAAGAGGCAAATCTCTGCTCTTCTACTCCCCAGTAAGGAGGGCCCTCTGATAGCCTCCCTCATGTGTCTTCAATGCCATAGGTACGAAAACGTTACCAGGGGTCTCCTCCGGCTATTTCACAGAAGTTAAAGTTTCAAGGCTCTCTAGGCAGCCTCATCCGCTCTTCCTGCTTTCCATCCATTTTTCTGAAGTATCCCAGAGAGGGTCAAACCCTTTCATCCAGCTGAAGCCCAGCAAGGAAGAAGTGGGAAAAAGCAGAGGTCAGCAGCTCTCTTCATCCCCAGACCTCCTGGTGCATTGATTATCTCCAACCTCAGCCCCCTCTCCTCCAGCACCAACCTGGTCCCTTCCAGGCATGATCTAGCTTTCTGTCTTTTCATCTTACACTGACTTCTTACAGAGACCTTACCCAGGAGATACTCTCATTATCATTATCCCCTTAAACAGGTAAGAGGACTAAGATGTGGACAGGCTAAACAACATGCCCCAGGTTAGGAAAAACCAGAGCCAGGAGTCAAACCCAGGCTATTGGAATCCAGAGCCTGCAATGAGAATCACTGAAACAAGGTGCTGTTTCTCCAGGGACAGCACTCAAGCCTTATCTCCCCCAATGGAGACAAATCCAAGTACTCACTAAGTGTCTAATAATATGCCTTGCTTTTATGTTTTTTTTTTTTTTTTTTTAAGACAGTGTCTTGCTCTGTTGCCCAGCCCAAAATGCAGCAGTGCAATTATAGCTCACTGCAGCTTCCACTTCCCAGGCTCAAACAATCCTCCTGCTCCAGCCTCCTGAGTAGCTGGGCCCACAGGCACCTGTCACTCTACTAGGCTCATTTTTTTTTTTTTAAGTAGAGATGGTTTGCTATTGTGCTCAGGCTGGTCTCTGGATCCTGGGCTCAAATGATCCTCCCACCTCAGGCTCCCAAAGTGCTGGGATTACAGCCCTGAGTCTCCACGCCCAGACAGCCCAGACAAAATGTCTTTCTATTGTTCAACAGGGAACCAAGCCCCATCCCAGCCTCCCTTTCTTATCCACTTTCGTTTGTTAAGTTGCCCTACAGGGAGGCATTCTGTGTCTTTAAAGTGGTCCTAAGTATATCACCCATGATGTTTATCTATGTCCTCTTAAATGCAGTTCACATTCACTGTTATTTTACTTCTTTGAGACTGAATCTCACTCTGTCCCCCAGGCTGAAGTGCAGTGGCACACCCACTGCAACCTCCGCTTCCCCCGTTCAAACGATTCTCCTGCCTCAGCCTCCCTAGCAGCAGACTACAGGCATGCACCATCAAGCTGAGCTAATTTTTGTATTTTTAGTAGAGACAAGGTTTTACCATGTTGGCTAGTCTGGTCTCGAACTCCTGACCTCTGGTGATCCGCCCATCTTGGCCTCTCAAAGTGCTAGGATTACAGGTGTGACCCACTGTGCTCATGCTGTTTTCAGGCTTTTGAGGAGGAGCTAAGGCAGGGGTGGCCTCCCTGTAATCCCTAATATCAACACGTCCACCTCCTCCTCATCAGAACCTGCTCACTCTACTTCCCTTCTTCTTCCCTTCGCTGTCTCATCTCCCCCACTCAGCCTGACCTGAGGATGAGAGGAGAGGGCTGGCATTCCTTTCTCACCTTCTGAAGGCAGGGCTAGTGTACAGTCTCTACACAGTAGGTGTTCCTGCTATTTTTGCTGAGCTGATTTCCAGCCACTTAGCTTTATTCCTGCTGACTCACATTGTCTCCCAAATTGAAGCCGATCTCCCACCAGCCAGGAGAGCCTCTTCCCGAAAGACAAACATACTCTCAGCAGCAGCAATTTGAGAATCTGGAAGTTAGACAAGTTTCCCACAGGGGCTATGCCATGAGCCTGGAGACATCAAACGCATTGTTAGCTCAGGCAGACCCAAGGTGGGGGTGTCTCTCAGAGGGTTAAGGGAAAATTTGCCACTGACAACAAAATAACAAGTGAAATTCAAGGATGAAACTACTTGAAAATCAACTATGTTTTCACTGGAATTATTAGATTATCATCTTTAATTCCATCAAGCAATTATTAGACAGCTTGGGGAGGAAAAATACTCCTCTAACAAAAAAAAAAAAGAAAGAAAGAAAGAAAAAGAAACAGCTATAGATGGGGGAGATGTCCCCCACGTAAGTTAACTAATCTGTAATTTGCTCATGACCATAGGTTTGAATTTTTAAAAAAAAAATTGAGATGGGATTTTGTTTTTTGAGATGAAGTGTTGCTCTATCGCCCAAGTTGGAGTGTATTCCGATCTCGGCTCACTGCAACCTCCACCTCCCAGGTTCAAGCAATTCTTGTGCCTCAGCCACCCAAGTGGCTGGTACTACAGGCTCCTGCCACCATGCCCACCTAATTTTTTATTTATGTTTTAGTAGAGATGGGGTTTCACCATGTTGGCCAGTCTGGTCTCAAACTCCTGACCTCAAGTGATCCACCCACCTTGGCCTTCCATACTGCTGAGATTACAGGTGTGAGCCACCACATCCAGCCAAGATGAGATTTTAAAAAAATAATAATGAAACTCTGGTTCTAAAGGGGAACAAGAGGAGGAGACACTAGAGCCATCCAGAAGTTGCCAGCAGCTTCCAAGCCACTAAATGCAAAGGAGAATCAACTTTCTTCTCCAGAAGTGAGCAAAGCTACGAGGCCATACTAACTTGTATAACAAATGTTTTAAATAACAAGGAAGTTCATCCCAGCAACTTGGCTGCTTGAGAAAGCAACACCTCTGTAATTATAGTAGTGAGGGGAGAGATGAGTTAGAAGTCAAGGGACTGGAGCTCCCCGGGGACCACCCTGGCTTATGTGAACCAGGTCCCATGGGACACAAGCCATCTGCATCTTGTGTGTAGTGCGTAAAACATGGGATGCTATTTGTGGGCACACAGTATTTAAGAAATCATAATAGGTAGCATTTATAAAGTACTGGAATATCTCACCAATCCCATCACCAGTATTCAACAGATCTGCCCAATGAGGCTGATATTATTTTTTTTCTTTTTTTTTTTTTTTGAGACAGAGTCTTACTCTGTCACCTCTGGAGTGCACAGGCACGATCTTGACTCACTGCAGCGTCCCCATTCTGGGTTCAAGTGATTCTCCTGCTTCAGCCTCCCAAATAGCCAGGACAGCAAACACATGCCACCACACCCGGCTAATTTTTGTATTTTTTAATAGAGACGGAGTTTCACCATATTGGCCAGGCTGGTCTTGTACTCCCGACCTCAAGTGATCCACCTGCCTCAGTCTCCCAAAGTGCTGGGATTACAGGTGTCAGCCACTGCCCTCACCCATGATACTGCTTTTATCTCTACAGTGTGGTCAGAAAGGTTAAAAGCTGCCAACGCTGACACAGTGAGTAAATGGAGGAGACAGGATTCCAACCCAGGCAGCCAAGTTTAGGGTCTACTTTCTTACCTGTGAGGCATTGCTGACTCTGTACAGGCAAAGCTGCAGCCACTGTCCCGCAGCAGACCTGCAGTTGCTTCCTCTCCACCCAGTTTGCAATCTTATTTACCACCCTGGCTACCTCCTTGAAAGACGCAGCATCATAGACCGTGTGATCCCTCATCTCCCATCCCAAACCAGCTGGGTCAGAAAGGTCCTCTTTCTGCAGGATCACTAAGCTCCACACACCCCATGCCCTTTCTTATTTTCCAAGACAAATACCCACATTCCCTTCCAGTCTTCGTCAAAAGACGAGGATTGGATTCCTTTCCTTATCATCTCCTCTAAGACAAAGGAGAAAATGTGTGGTCTTGAAACAGGGATGAAGTCAAGTCCTGCACCTGCCTCTGATTCGAGGGCCTTGAATAGACCCCATAACTTTGCCTTATGAGTTGAATGGTGTCCCCTCAAATTCAGGTCCACCTGGAACCTCAGGATGTAACCTTATTTGGAGACAGAGTCTTTGCAGATGTAATTAAGAATCAAGATAAAATCACAGAGTGGGTCCTAGATCCAAAGAGAGTGTCCATGTAAGAAAGAGAAAAGAACACAGAGAGAAACAAAGACAGTAGCATGTGAAGACAGAGGCAGAGATGGGAGTGATGTGACCACAAACCACGGAACACCTGGAGCCACCAGAAGGTGGGAGAGGGAAGGAGGATTCTCCCCTAGGGCCTTCAGAAGGGTCTCAGCCCTGCTGACATTCTTATTTCAGAATTGTGGCCTCCAGAACCATAAAAGAATAAACATCTGTTGTTTTCTTTCTTTTGTTTGTCTGTTTTGTTTTGAGATGGAGTTTCACTCGTGTCACCTAGGCTGGAGTGCATTGGTATGATCTCGGCTCACCGCAACCTCCACCTCCTGGGTTCAAGGGATTCTCCTGCCTCAACCTCCCGAGTAGCTGGAATTATAGGTGCCCACCACCACGCCTAGCTAATTTTGTGTTTTTAGTAGAGATGGGGTTTCTCCATGTTGGTCAGGCTGGTCTGCAACTCCTGACCTCAGGTGATCCACCTGCCTTGGTCTCCCCAACTGCTGGGATTACAGGTATGAGCCACTGCACCCAGCCAACTTGTATTGTTTTTAAGGCACCCAGTTGGTGGTAACTTAGGAAGCCCTAGAAAATGAATACACTTCCTATGCCTCATTTCTTCATCCGTAAAATATGTATGAAAGTCCTGACTCCACTAGACAGAGACACTCCACTCCATCCCATTGGTGTCACTGAAGAGCAGCCTTCTCTATCATGATCCAACCATTTAGAAAGAATGCCATCAGGACAGATCTCAGAACGAAGCTCATGGACATCACTCCAATTAAAACCACCAGGTTTATGGGCCAATCCATTCATTATAATTTTTGGCACCGATTTTCAATAATGTATTACTTTCCCACATACTTTTCTGAATATCTATGTCACCATCCTCCACATTTCCCAGAAAGTGATCACACATGTGCCCAAAAAGTGTGTCATTATTGACTATTTTGCTGGAATTCACACATCGTATGTCTACCCCATTTTCCCTATGTCCCATTCCAGTGAGAAGAAATGGCATTTGCTGGGTCTACATTATTCCCAATGAATGAATACATGAATCAAGTTATGAGTCTTTCATCTTCAAGAAATCCATAAACCATGCTTTTCATAATCTCATGCAGACTCATGTGCAGATCAGATCACATGGGACTTTAATCATTGAAGAAGTGAACCATGAACAGTGGTTACATCATGAGATACTACCACCCTACAGTTACAGGGTCTACCAGTTTCTTTGGTCTGTTTTGAAAATTAGAATCATATCTGATATCTCCCCATTTCAAATCTCATAGCCTTTTGCTTTTTGCCACATATTGTCAATGATACTCAGTGATCCCAGGTCCAAGTCACTGTTCTGTTTGGGGATATTAGTCCAGGAAAAACACTTAGGCTTCTATAGAGCTAGCACTCTCTTTACTCTGCTTCACCAACACTGACTTCATCACCTAAACCAAAGTCTATCCAGTCATGACTAAAGATGATTTTTCTTGACAGAGAAGAGCAAAAGAAGAACTGAAGACTTATGTTTCTTCTATGTGACACATCAACTTTCTTCGATCAGTGGCAAACAGGCTGCCAAGCTCTTCTGGCTCTTCTTGATCGTACTTTTTTTTTTTTTCTGTTTTAGCCTTAGCATTACTAGAAACCCTTAGTTAAGTTCATCTGGAGACTGGGCTTCCAAACAGCGTGCTTGCTGGTATGATCATTTAAACTTTACGTCATAGACACTTGCAAACCTTCCTAGCAACACACAGCTGAGTGGCAGAGCTTGGATTCCCAATCAGATCCAAGAGACGCCCGCACCTTTTCTCATGAGCCATCCACATGTTGCTGACTTTATTGATCACCAACTTTTGGCCATGGTTTCCTTATTCACATTACCAACCTCCATGCTCCCATTAAATTTTCTAAGTTTATCAAGTCCTGAAATAATTTATAGTTGGTTCACATTTTGAAATATTCTTTGGAAGTATTTCACAAATAGAAGTCACAATGATGTTTGGTTGAATTTTTTTTTTTTTTTGAGACGGCGTTTCGCTCTTGTTGCCCAGGCTAGAGTGGAATGGCGAGATCTCGGCTCGCCATAACCTCCACCTCCCAGGTTCAAGCGATTCTCCTGCCTCAGCTTCCCGAGTAGCTGGGATTATAGGTACATGCCATCACGCCCAGCTAATTTTGTATTTTCAGTAGAGATGGGGTTCCTCCATGAAGAACCCATGATGATCAAGCATCAGTGAGAAAAATCCATCCCATCTAACTCCAGTCCTGAGCTGAGGTAGAGTAATTTCACAGAAACCCATTTATACCAAGTCAGACCATGAACTGTGTGCCAGTTTGATTAGAAAATGGCTTACACGTATAGCAAGCCCTGTCTGTTATGGGGAAAGCTGGACTAATGAATCTTGGAAACGGAACAGTCTGTCTATCCTTCTTCAAATCTGTAAGCCAATTATTATATTGGATCTTGACTTCCAATATATCTGCAGGCTTCTAGGCAGTAAAACTGTGCCAAATAACAGGCAAATGAGAAACCATGTTTCTCAGGGCTGCAAATGCTGTTTCTGTGCTGGAGATTAAACAAGAAACAAGGGGCTTCCTTCCTTTTTGTCTTCTTCCCTTCCTTCTTGCCTTTCTTCCTTCTTCCCTTTTTTCCTTCCTTCCTCCCTTCTTCTCTCCCTTCATTTCCTTCCTTCCTTTTTCTTCCCCTCCCTCCTTCCTTCTCTTCTCCTTTCTTTTCTTCCTCCCTGTCTCCTTCTACTTCCTCCCACCCTCCCTTTTCCTTACATCCTTCCTTCCCTTCTTTCTCACTTTTTTCTCGTTTGTTTAATATCAAAAAATGCATTCTGTATGTTACAAATATAAAAGGAAAGGAAGCTATTCATTTTCTTGGTGAAATTGTATAATCTGACTATTCCTCTTCTGTCTAGAAATCTTCCTTGCCATGTCTTTAGCTGAACAATGAAAGGTGGGCTTGGGGGGATTAAATTCAACGCATTCTTCCTGTTCCCTGGTTGGGTGTATCTAAGTCAACTCGTCTTGGTCAGAGGAGAGTAAAAGTAAGAGAAACCACAGGGAGTGATTCAGAGGAAAAGCCCCAAAGCCAGACTACTTGTGTTTGCATCCTGGCTCTGCCTGACCTTAGACCAGTTACCTACCCAGCTGGGTCCTCTCCCACTCCATCAGAAAAAAGGGGATGATAATGGTGCTTAACTTACAGAGTTTTTGTTAGGTATATATGAGATTACATCTAAAAAACACTTTAAGCTGTTCCTGGCACAGAGACGGAATTCTATAATGCTTATTAAATAAAACAGATGTAATTAACTTATCCTAAAAGATTATTCATCCTCTCTGTTCATTTACTTATTAATTGAACAAATATTTATGAATGTTTACTGTGTGCCAGAGAGTTGAATAAGATACAGCTCCTACCTTCAGGAAACACTCAGTCTTGTAGGAGGGGGTAGACTGTTCTTAGCACGGCATAAAAAGTGTTTAGGAGACAGGGGTTCAGGAAAGAGCCTCCCCTCTCCTGCCAGACCTTCCCAGCAAGGGTCCTGTTGTTGGGAGACAATGGAGTAGTGTGTGGGCTGTGGCTGAGGCACAGCTAGACCTCGGGGGTGATGATGTCTGCTTCAGAGAGGACGAAGCACCCAGGCCCCTTGCAGCCCTCCTGGGAAGCCACTAGCTCCAGTTTTACTAGGCAAGGCACAGGCTTCTCTTTGCAAAGCCTTCCCTTGCCACTACGAGACACAGCTAGCTGACTTTAATGACACAGCAGAGCCTCACGTAAACTTTCTCTAAACCTGATTTAAAGGTGGCACAGTGCCCTCTGGCAGCAGAAAGTTGAGACCTGGGAATTGGGTAGGGGAGGTGTGGGAAGAAAGAGAGTTCAGGTCCCCAGTAAGTCACTCAGCCTGAGAGGTACAGGGACAGTATTTCTGGTTGATGTTTCAGCTGGCTCCTGCCCAGGGGATCCAAGGCCTTTCCTCCTTCCCAGCACCTCTGTGCAGAAAGGCCACAGCTGCCAGGAGAGGGGGAGGGGGAGAAGCTGGAGGAAGCAGCTGTGACTGTGTATGTGTGTGACAGAGAGAGAGAGAGAGAGAGAGGAGGCACACTGGAAGTGTGAGAAAGATGAAAGAACAAGAAAAACAGAGTCTAAATATTCAGAAATACAAGTGCTACACTAAATTGTTCTTTATCCATTTAATTCTGCAATTTTGAAAACTAAATTGAATTCCTTCGCAAAACCCTTTATCATGGATACCCAAGTTAAGCTGTTAATTAAAAGACATTAAACATGGCCTGGTGGCAATCACCAAGCCTCCAAGTCATGCAGGGGAAAGGAAAAACAGCAGCTTCATGGGTGCTGGTCTCCTGCCTCCCCCAGAAGACACAGTCTTGATTTCCTTAGAGTGGGCCCCAAGAAGTTGGGTTAAGGGAGACACAGAGGAAGAGCTTCTGACTGCCATTTCCGCCCTGGTCCATGGCCATGGTCCTGCCCACACAGCAAGCACCCCTGTCTGGACACAGCAGCTGGGCTAGTCCTTTTTTCTTTTTGTTCCTTCGACAGCTTGGTCCAGGGTCTGATCCCAAACCCAGTCTACAGATACCTGCATCAGCCCATTCTAGACCTGGCTCTCTTTCCTGGTGAGGCTGGAGCTCCCTACAGGGGTCGAGGCATCCCTGAAGTCCAGACCTCTGCTTTCAAGCAGCTCCTCCTGGTTGCTGGGGCTTTTAATCCCTGGCCTAGGGTTGCTTTTGGATGTGGCTGCTCCAGTTTGAATCCCTGCAGCGCCATCTGCTGGCCAACTCCTCTCAGTTCCTAGGATTCCAAAGGACGCCTGCGGTTCCTGCCCAACTGGGACATCTGACTGGCAGCAGCAGGCTCGAGGCCACGCCTTCTCCAGAACCCCCGATGAAGAGACGCCCCCCTCTCTATCCAAAATCCCCCCCAGGGCATGCCCAGGTCTCCTTGGCTGCCAGGCTGAGAGGCATGCAAATGCAAACTACACGATCTTAAGCCTTGGGACCCGATATTTGTCACAGGCGTTTGAACTCTATCTTGAATAGGGTCTGGGTAGAACAAGACTGAGACCTACTGGGCTGCATTCTTAGAAGGTCAGGCATTCTAGGTCACATGATGAGACAGGAGGTCAGCACAAGATACAGATTATAAAGACCTTGCTGATAAAACAGGTTGCAGTAAAGAAGCCGGCAAAAACCCACCAAAACCAAGATAATGATAAAAGTCACCTCTGGTCATCCTCACTGCTACACTCCCACCAGCACCATGACAGTTTATAAATACCAAGGCAATGTCAGGAAGTTACCCTATATGATAGAAAAAGGAGAGGCATGACTAATCCACCCCTTGTTTAGCATATCATCAAGAAACAACCAAAAAGTGGGCAACCAGCAGCCCTCGGGGCTGCTCAGTCTACGCAGCAGCCATTCCTTTAATTCTCTACATTCTTAATAAACATGCTTTCACTGCACTCTACAAACTCGCCCTGAATTCTGGTCTTGTGTGAGATCCGAGAGCCCTCTCTTGGGGTTTGGATCCACCTCTCTTTCCTGGAAGTTTCATCTCTGCTTCTTGCCCGGTGTATGGCCTCTGAATGTCCCCGTCCCTCTCTGGGCCTCAGTGTCCTCTATAAAGTGAAGAGTGGAGCAAGGTGACTTCTAAGGCCCTTCCAGCTGTAGTTTTCTGCGAGCCACGTGACACCCAGCCCCGTGTGAGAACCATCGTGGCTAATGTCCAGCGGGGTCCAGAGGGATTTGTGGGGATGGCTCTGAACTCAACCTTGAATGCACTTTCTGAAAGGCTCCGGAGTCCAGCAACAAGAACAGGATGGAGTGCTGAGGAATTTGTGCCTGGGGCTCCTCCACTCATATCTAAGGGCCTGTAAGGAACAGGAGGTCTCCCTGAACTTCAAACAGTGGTAGTGGCAGAGGAGCGGCCACCCCGCAGTTACCTGCCCTAGTGTTTACAGAATAAGGAAGCATCTCCCTCACAACTATAAGGAATTTTTGCACCAGGGCCTATAATTATTGCCTATTATTAAGAAGTGCATGAGAGAGAAGCTATGGATTATAAATTCATGGTAGATTATCTTTTAATGTTCCCCAAACAGAATAATAATTGCTAAAACTGCTTTGGGTATCAAGCTTCATTGCACTGAACTGCCCTCCAAGAACTATTATTTTTAAAAATCACTTATGGTACCAGGATGGCACAATGTCACCGAGCTGGGCTCTCCGTGGTTGTCTTTATCAGAGCCACCATGTCTCTGTGCATTCATGTCCAGAGCAGGGTATGAGTGCCAGTGCTGTAAATTAAGGTGCAATTTGTAAATGCTTCATTAATATTTCTAAATGATTAGATGCTTTTACAATCTTTAATATGATAATATAAGGCACATCATTAAAATGCATTAGGAGCATATTCTTAGCAAGCCATGCCATAGCCTGCTGTTAGGAAATCCCCAGCTTTATGTTCCTCCTCCTAAATCCTTTCCCAAGATATGATTATCAGGAGGATATAGAAACTTAAGTGGCTGTGTGATCAAAACATCCCCTAGGAGAGCGACAGATATGGCCCTCATGGGAATCAAAAGCAGGGAGTCTTCCTTATTTTCAGCTCTCTTTCCAATTTCTATATACTTTGATCGTGCAGGAAATAGTTGCAGGGATGATGAATAAATTTAACATCTGGGTGATTAAAAATGGCAGCCTACTCCAGTATGTTCAGAAGGATTCTGAGGCTCTATCTGAGCTAAGTGGAAAAGAACACAGTGATTGATAAGTGATGCCTGTTTGTGTGTACTGTAGAGTAAGTAACAACCATTTCTGATTTAGGACAAGGGGAGACAACTGAGGCAGAGGAGTTCCAAGTTGTGCTAGGGCCTTCCCAGTGCTGGGATTACAGGCATGTGCCACTAAACCTGGCTAATTTTTGTATTTTTAGTACAGATGGGGTTTCACTATGTTGGCCAGGCTGGGCTTAAACCCCTGGCATACCCAACTCAAGCCCATCATTATTTTTTATTTATTTTTTTATTTTTTTGAGATTGAGTCTCACTCTGTCATCCAGGCTGGAGTGCAATGGCACCATCTCAGCTCACTGCATCCTCTACCTCCTGGGTTCAAGTGATTCTCCTGCCTCAGCCTCCCGAGTAGCTGGGATTACATGTGCACACCACCACGCTCAGCTAATTTTTTTTGTATTTTTAGTAGAGTGGGGGTTTCACCATGTTGCCCAGGCTGGTCTCAAACTCCTTACCTCAAACAACCTGTTGGTCTCGGCCTCCCAAAGTGACAGGATTACAGGCATGAGCCAACGCACCCAGACCATTCATTTCTTAAAGGTCGTTACCTCCCTCCTTCTGCAGCCTCTCACTACCTGTCTTATTTCCTTTGAACCTACCCAGCTCTCTCCTACCTCGGTGGCTTTGCACAGGTTGGGCTCTTTGCATAGGATTCTCTTATCTTACTCTTCAAATGGTCATTCCTTCTAATTTTTCAAGCCTCAGATTAAATGCTACCTTCTGCAGAAACATTTCACTGCCCACTCTGCCTTTTTCCTGGCTGTGTCTATTTAGTGATAAAGAATGAAGACTCAGGAGTGAGACAGTGGGGTTCAAAGCCTAGCATTGCAGTGTCCTAGCAATGGAGCCAGTAATTCAAACTCTCTGCCCTTCAGCTTCCTTGGATACAAAATCGGGTCAATGAGAATGAACTTCATTTCATGGATAAAATGAGCTAATATACGTAACATTAGGAAAGTGGCTGGCCCATACTAACTACTTTGTTTTTCTCATTTTGCCTACTTACGTACTGTTTTTTCTTTTTCTGCTTTCATTTGCTACATGTCAGCTCTGTATGGGCAGGGGCCTAATATATCCAGAGCCTACTGCGGTGCCTAGCTCACAACAGATTCCCAATAAATATTAGCTGAGATTTTTAAAAATTAGAGTCTTCACTAGAGTTATCACGAATCAGCCCTAGTTCCTGATCTCATAAGTCATCTGGAGTATAAAGAAAGAAAAAGAAATCTGACATTTCAAATCAACTCCATAAACTCAAAGAGAGAGATGGTGATGTCGGGCATGACTATATGCTCTGGGTTCAAACTGACCTGACTTTGAATCCCAGCTCTACCATCTTTAAGAATATGGGTTTGCGGCCAGGTGTGGCGGTGGTTTATGCCTGTAATTCCAGCACTTTGGGAGACCAAGGTGGGTGGATCACTTGACGTCAAGAGCTCAAGACCAGCCTGGCCAACATGGTGAAACCCCATCTCTATGAAAGGATACAAAAATTAGCCAAGTGCGTGCCTGTAGTCCCAGCTACTCAGGAGGCTGTGGTGGGAGGATCGTTTGAACCCAGGGGGTGGAGGTTACAGTGAGCAGAGATCGCTCCACTGCACTCCAGCCTGGGCGACAGAGACCCTGTCTCAAAATGAACAAACAAACAGGTTTTGGGAAATTAGAATGAAGATAATAATACCTACCTTCAAGAATTAGAAATAATATAAAGGTTCTTCAAGCTTGCCTGGTACATAATAAATGCTCAATAAATAAAAGCTGCTGCCATTATATTAGGGTCATTTTTGCTATGTATAAAAAGCTTGGTAAATACAATGCTGGACACTTAATCCAATCTGTGCACATAAATGGAGAAAAATGGGCCATGAATTGAAAGAATCAGAGTGAGCTGTCACCACAAGATCCTGGACCGTCTCTCGTTGGTTTTCTAGGAACCCTGTGCATGGCCACCAGCTTGTGCAAGTCTTCAGGGGAGGGTACCCATTGGTACCCTAAGGGACCCTGCCAGCCTGGAGTTCAGCAACCTCCTGGAGTTTTCCCGAGGCTGGGGAGAGATCAGCTTTGAACTCCTGAGCACCTTCTGACAACCAAGACCGTGTCGTGTCTAAGAGAACTGCAGCAGGCTCTTCCCCAACCTCCCCTCCCCTGACTAAGGCAGCAGGAGAGAGACCTGGGTTCACAGTTACCTGCTCCACCATTTCACCCATGAGTCTTGCTTCTTATTCTTCTAAAACTACATAAATACCTGTATGGCCCATGCCCCACGGGACTTTCTTCTAAATCCCAGTAAAATCCTGGTAATAAGACATGTTTTCCAGTCTCAAACCCTCCTCAACAAGGGCTGTGGAGTTTGAAAGCTCTGGGTTCAAATCCCACCTCTGTCACTTTCTGGCTACCAGCCTTTACTTAAAATATGATACGTGATCTTTTTTTTATTTATTATTTTTTAGATGAACTCTCGCTCTGTCACCCAGGCTGGGGTGCAACAGTGCAATCTCAGCTCACAGCAACCTCTGCCTCCCAGGTTCAAGCGATTTTCCTGTCTCAGCCTCCTGAGTAGCTTGGATTACAGGTACCTGCCACTATGCCTGGTTAATTTTTGTATTTTTAGTAGAGACAAGGTTTTACCATGTTGGTCAGGCTGGTCTCGAACTCCTGACCTCAGGTGATCCGCTCTTCTCGGCCTCCTAAATTGATGGGATTACAGGCATTAGCCACTGTGCCTGGCTGATACTTGATCTCTTTTAAGCCTGTTATTTTTATTTTTATATAAGGGTTAATATTAGTGTAAAGGTAAGACATGCATCATTTAAAATGGCAATTTTATATTTTAAATGTATTATGTAACAAATATACACCTGAACCTTTCAAAATATTTTTAAAAATTAGTTGTTACTATATTTATCTTTCTGTAAAATAATCAAGGCTGTACCATTTGATCAAAGAGATCTATTCCCATGACAAACCACGGCATGGCCCACAAAACTCCAGTAGAGGAAAAAATACTGACACATGGATCTGGACACTTGCTATTAGCCAATAAGACAAAGGGGTATTTTCTTTGGTTTTGCTTTGTGATTCTAGGTGCTCAAATTCCAGAAAAAAAAAAATCCAATATGCTAAAGGAACATGAGTACAAGAAAAAAGGCAAGATGGGAGAAGCATTTAAACCTGTTAGTCACATTCATTCATGTTTTCATTTTATTCAGCGTGGCACATTCCTCCTCACCATGACCCGCTGTGATGGTGACACTCTGAAGCTGATGGGTCTTAGGGACAGCCGCACACCAGAACTGGCAGAGTGGCCTGGCCAAGCTCGTGTGGTCTCAGCCAAGGCCATTTCCATGTGCGTGTCAAGGCCAAACGAAACCAAAGCTGGGTGTGACAGCTTACGCCTGTAATTCTAGCACACTGAGAGGCTGACAAAGGAGGATGGTTCAGGCTCAGGAGTTTGAGGCCAGCCTGGGTAATATAGAGAGATCCTACCTCTACAGAAAAATACAAAACTTAGCTGGTTGGGGTGGCATGCAACTGTAGTCTCAGCTACTAAGGAGGCAAAGGTGGGAGGATGGTTTCAGCCCAGGAAGTCGAGGCTCCAGTAACTTACGATTGCACCAGTCGGCTCTGGCCTGAGTGACAGAAGGATCATCTGGGCCCAGGAGTTTCACAGTAGCCTGGGTGATACAGCAAGGGACTGTCTCAAAAATACTGTTTCAATATTTTTAAAAAATATTTGAAAATGTAAAAATATAAAAATACATAATCTATTATACATTTTAAAATAGTTTAAAAATATATACTTTATATATTTTATATATATAAAAATATATACTTCACACATTTTACTTTAAAAATATTTACTTTATATATTTTTAAATATTTTATAAAATATAAAATATTTTAAATATAATTTTAATTTTATTAAATATATTTTATTCAGATATATTTTAAACTATATAAAGTATTTTAATTATATAAATTTTATTTTATAAAGTATTTATATTAATTATATAAAATATTTATACTAATACAAAACATATTTAAAAATAAAAACATTTTAAAATACATAACATACATATTAAAATATTCCAATTTTTTTAAATATTAGGAAGTAAATACATACATATATACACATAGAAAATAAAATCAGGCCAGATGCCGTGGCTCACGCCTGTAATCCCAGCACTTTTGGAGGTTGAGGCAGGAGGATCACAAGGTCAAGAGATCGAGACCACCCTGGCCAACATGGTGAAACCCTGTCTCTATTAAAAATACAGGAAAAAAAGCTGGGCGTGCTGGCACTTGCCTATAGTCCCAGCTACTCGGGAGGCTGAGGGAAGAGAATCCCTTGAACCAGGGAAGTGGAGGCTGCAGTGAGCCGAGATCCCGCCACTGCACTCCAGCCTGGCAATGGAGCAGCAAGACTCTGTCTCAAAAATAAACAACAAAAAAAAGAAAGAAAAAGAAAAGAAAAGAAAAGAAAATGAAACCAAGAGGACCTAAGTAGTAACTAAAAGAGGTGGAGGCTGATGCCACACATAAAGGAAATAATGTACTCAGTAACTAGTCAAACAGAGAGAAGTTTCCATTGCCCTTTGATGCTTCATTTATTCAACAAAAAACAAGTTTTTTGAGAAAAAGTCTTGCTCTGTTGTCCAGACTGGAGTGCAGTGGCACTATCTGGGCTTACTGCAGCCTCTGGCTCTGGGGTTCAAGCAATTCGCCTGCCTCAGCCTCCCAAGGAGCTGGGATTACAGGCACGCAGCACCACGCCTGGCTGATTTCTGTATTTTTAATAGAGAAGAGTTTCACCATGTTGGTCAAGCTGGTCCAGAACTCCTGGCCTCAAGCGATTTGCCTGCCTTATCATCATAAAGTGCTGGACTACATGTGTGAGCCTTCACGTCCAGCCTCAAGAAAATTCTTAAGTACTCACTTAAGCCAAGCAGGGTGGTAGATACTGGGAACAGTACAGATGTGGGCGGGAATACGGGGGATTTCACTGAGCTCACGGTTCTCGGAGGGGAAGGACATCTCCTCCTCCTTCTCCTCCTCTTCCCTCTGCAGTGTGACTACACAGGCAGTGTCTAATTGCATTTCCCTTTCTGTTATTACTTGTTCTCCACTCTTTATGTGGACATGTCTGATTTTTGTTTGCTTTGAAAAAACACAGATATTGTCCTAGATACCTTTTTATTTGTTTTTCATAAACGTTTTATTTTGAAAATCTTTTAGATCTACACAGAGATGTAAAGATAGCAAAAAAAGTCCCCAGGTACCCTGCACCTGGCCTGAGACATGACAACTGTAGTAAATACCCTGGCAATGGAAGTCGGGAGGCCAGAAGACATGGAAGGTTCACCTAACCACTACAGCGGCCTTTCTGGAGGTAGCAGCATTTCATCAGAGACAAAAGGACGGCCAGAAGAAACAGAATATTGTCGCAGGGGAAGAGAACAAAACGTGGAAAGGCTGGGAGGTGAAAGAAGCAGGGTTTACTTGGAACATACAAAAAAACGTCAGCAATGCTGGACCACAGATTGGGAGGCGCGCAAAGCAGGTAGAGAGAATCACATGTTCAGGATTAAGGGGAATTGGGGTGTGGGCAATTCCTTTTACAAGCTAAACCTGGTTGGCCAAACCCATAAACATGCAGTGTTTGAAACCAAGCATGTTCTCTTTAGCAAGAGACTCACTTCCTTACTTTTTTCTGGTCAAACTCACACCTTTCCCAGTAATGATCTACCCTAGAAGCACAGCTCTGATCACGTCATTCTAACTGTAAAATAAAACTACATATCCACAGCACAGATCATTTTTCTGAACTGTAATGTAACTGAATATTGGAAGCACAGATCAGAGGAGTGAGAGGACCATGGGCTCAGAGGTTCAGGCAAGAGGGTTTTTGACAACCTAGCAAAAAGTACAAAATCTCTTAGGAAAAAATACAAAACCACGAATGCACGCTCACACTGTCTCTCTCCCTCTCATACACACAAACACACACATACGTTCATGAAGTCGATGAATTCCAGTTAAAAGCTCTTACTCCAAAGAATTCATTTTGCATGAAAAATTGGATCCCTTTTTCCTAAACATCAGTGTTTTCCACATCCACCTGATTTTTTTTTTCTCAAGCACCAGCATAACAAAATCTAAGTGAGGCAAATACACCACATTATATTATTTCACAGCGTTCTTCAGGATAGAAAAAGGAAAGGTATAAAATAGAAGGGAAGTCATAACAATATGTAATTTTATGTAAAATAATTTTGTGTCATAAAAAAATTCGAGAAATATTCCACAAGAATGGTTATTCAACTCAATCAGTATTTTCATCTCAATCTGTATCATTACCTCTTAGTCTTTATACACACACACTTCTAAAAACCTATGAGTATTAAATGAATATTAAAAAGAAACAGTCTTTTCAGTTCTGAACAAAAAATAAAAAGAAAGGGAAAAAAGCATTTATTTTATTCTTTTTGCTTTTTATTTTTTATTTTTTTGGAGAGACAGGGTCTCACTGTGTTGCCCAGGCTGGTCTTGAACTCCTGAGCTCAAGAGATCCTCCCACCTTGGCCTCCCAATGTGCTGGAATTGCAGGCATGAGCCACTACACCCGGCCTAGAGTGGTACACTTTGTATTTCAAAAACAGAAGCAATTAAGACAATGCTCATGACACACACACACACACACACACACACACACACACACACACGCACACACTGCTTAAACAAGCATCCAGAAAGAAGTATCTAATTCTTAATGGAGATGGCCTGAAACAATTCTTGGAGGTTAGGCTTCTTACTGAAACTGAAGATCTTGCCCAAAATGTTAGAAATCTCTTTGCATCAGGAGGAGCTGGGGACATACCTAGAATGAGAGCCAGTAGAGAATCCCTCCCACCTCATGTAGTCATTGACATGGAAGGATCCACCAAGGCACGGCTGATGGAAACTCAGCAAGGGGTTAAGACAGATTTCCAAATGGGCTTCACTTCCTAAGACCTAGATACTCCACAGAGAGAAAACAGCTGGGTGTGCACACAGGCTGCCTGGAGAAGCTGGCAGGGCCTGTTTTCAAATGTGAATGACAACCTCCTGAATGATATTTTGTAAAATTCCATTCCCTGAAGACTGGCAAGTGCCCGAAGAGAAAGCATGCATACCTAATTCACATGTCCCTGACAGTTTGCAAATACAGCATTTTGGTAAATGTCTTTTATCTCTCCATTCTTGCTAAGCCTCTAAGACTTCAATTCTCTCTGAATGAATTAATGCACAAATAAGTAAATAAATAAATAAACAGAAGAAAACACATAAGCACACCACGAAGTTCTTTTCCCAGAGGGTGATAATTCATCAGTATTTGTTTGGGAGTTGGCCTGTCACAGGGTTGTGAAAAGGTGAAGAGAAAAGCTATTGAACATCCAGAAAAGGAAAAGCTTCCCTTGCCAAGGTCAAGTATATATCAGCCATGAGACAAAGCAACAGTCACTTCAACCTGAGGTCACAATGTACCTTGACCCCAGCCTCATGAAAACAACAATTTGCAGTCGTCTATAAAACACTTCCTTTACTTTCTCTGTTCCGTTGACTTCTTCCAAACTCAGACTCCTGAGTTAGCAGTATCTGGCTATATTTTACAAGCATGTGTGTGCACTGCATGCTAAGGTCTGAGGCCAAGATTTATCTCATTCTCTGATGGCATTTTATCGTTATTAGAGAGCCATAAATTTCAGCTCCGTTAGCACTGCATTTAAATATGCACCCGCCAAGACAGAAAGGTGCTGGATGTATAGTACGCTATAAATTTCCATTATTTGTCATCATTCTATACTTGGGCCCTGGCAGGGCCCAGCCGAGGCTGCACATTTTGTTTAGATAGCTCCTCTTCCCTGAAGGAAACTTCGCCAACACTCGAAGCAAGATACGATTTGCTGGCCGCGACTCTGTTTGCACCTTAACAGCTGTTTTGCTTTTTTATTTAGAGAGAACAGGGTTGCCACCATCTGTCTTTTGAAAAATGAGTTCTGCTCACAGCAACATGGAAACATCAAAAAAGAGAAAGAGAGACTGAAGGATGAAGCCAAAAGTCATGATAGAAAGAGGGTCATTCAATCAGGACACGAAAATAATGGCGAAACACTTACTGCTGGGGGTGCACAAAACTGAAACAAATTTAACAAAGTGCCAGTGAGGGATCTCAGGGTTGGTAAATTGGGGGTGAAGTGACAACAGAGAAGAAACGGTCATAAGTTTTCTCCAACAAGTGCTGGGAGAACCCAAATCACAATAACCTCACCTAAAGGGTAACCGAGTCCTGTCACCTACCCTGCTCACAGCATCCTAAAAACTGCCAAGTGAGGTAGATCGTTTAGTCAACTCCACTTCAGAGAAAAGAAAAGTACTGTCATAGGCATCAGTCAGATGTGACTTCAAGTTCAGCCTTTCAATTTTCTGGTTTTGCAGCCTGTATCATGCCTGTTTCCACGTCCACCAAGTGAGGCATGTCTACCCAAGTGGAAGTGTGGCTGAAAGAATTACATGAGATGAGGCCGGGCCAGGGGCGCACAGCTGTAATCCCAGCATTTTGGGAGGTTGAGGCAGGCAGATCACAAGATCAGGAGTTCAAGACCAGCCTGGCCAACATGGTGAAACCCTGTCTCTACTAAAAATACAAAAATTAGCTTGAGCATGGTGGCTTGTGCCTGTAATACCAGCTATTCAGGAGGCTCAGGCAGGAGAACTGCTTGAACCAGGATTCGGGAGGCAGAGGTTGCAGTGAGCCGACATCATGCCATTGCACTCCAGCCTGGGCTACAAAGTGAGATTCGGTCTCAGAAAAAAAGAAAAAGAAAAGAATAGAATTACTGAGATGATACATGCAAAATGCTGTGTGCAATGCTTGGCACAGAGGTGTGCTGAATACACTTTGGCTAAATTTGTTATCAAACCAGTTCAGTGACTTAGGTTAGACCTGAAAACGAGAAACATGAGGCCAGATCCAGTCTGCAAAATTTAAGTCCAGTGGTTTGTTTTAAGTATCTGAAAGCCATTTTCTAAAACTCTATAGGCTAGCTTATACCATGACACTGCATTAATTCTAAACCCTCCCAGACTTAGTATGGCAAAAGGATATGTCCCACATACACTACATGTCTAAGATAGATCCTGGGGACGACACAGGTCCTGTTCTCCATAATTACTCAGGGATACAGGTTGCTGGTGATTTCATGATCTTAGCACAGAACTTCAAATTCACTGTGGCAAGGGTGAATGTGCACATTTTGTTTACACAGCTCCTCTTCCCTGAAGGGAAGTGCTTGCAGATCTTCTACTCATTCTTCCATGCTTTGTCCCAGAAATGATGAACTTCACTACACCCACAATTCATTGCAAGAACAAGCCTTAAGGTCTCACCTAAACACAGTGAGTGACTAGGAAGTGCAGTCTTTCCAAGAAGGAAACTCTATAACCACACAGCAATAGTTACTGGTGTTGTCTGTCACACAAACTAATGGGCAAATGATGAAATAACTGAGTCTTTCCCCTTCATATACAAATTAGAATTCCCTGAAACATGTTGCTTACCTCTATAAATATAATTAAAGCCAAGAAAATTTGGTATTCCACAATTGCTTATTATTGAATAAAAATTCTCTCTATCCAAATAACATGTTATTAATCAGAACAAAATTCTTTAAGAAAAAAAAGATAAAATGTTATTAAAATGAATTAATGAGAATGGAATAGAACATAATAGAAGTGTAAATAACTAGACCCCTACACATCAAAAAAAATTCAAATACTCCTTGTTTGCTGAAAATAGACATTTAAATAAGAAGAGATGAACCACAAATAGTGTCTAAGTGCTCTTAAATAAGCCAAAAACTCAGAATAATGTAAACAGCTTTCTGTCCAACGCAGTTCTGAAAATTAATTGATGTTTGATTTAGGAAAAGGAAAAATACTTTTTCCTCTCCCCAGCTGCTGTCTGAACACTGTTGACCCAAACTTCCTGCTCAGTGCCTTATACTCCAGGAGACACAGATTCCATAAGTCTGTAATACAGCCCAAGTTTCCTTGTTTTTGTCAACTCTGAGGTAATTCTGATGCCCAGCAAAGCCTGAGAAGCCAAGCTCCAGATCTTTTCCAGAGCCTAGGAGAACGATATCAGGAATGTGAGTAGCTTCTGATTTGCCGTCCCAGGACATATGCTCACCCATAGCCTCAGTGTCTATAATGATACTAATGCCTTCACAGTGTCATTGAATGCATCTACTGCTGTCACCACAAAAAACCCAGACCACTGACAGTGAGTAAGGAGAAAGACAAAAGAGAACAAGAAATGACCCTTGACTCTACCACTGACCCCAAAGTTGTGCTAACCCATAATGCAAGAAAAAGATAAACACGATCCCTACATTCATAAAGCACATAGCCTGATAAAGAAAAAACTTAGTTTCTAGTTTATCACCCATTCTCTCCAATTCAAGATTCAATTCCCACTACCTTGAAAGACTGAGAATCAGGGCCAGGTGCAGTGGCTCATGCCTGCAATTCCAGCACTTTGATAGGCCAAGGCGGGTGGATCATGAGGTCAGGAGTTCAAGACCAGCCTGGCCAACACGGTGAACCCCTATCTCCACTAAAAACACAAAAAATTTGTCTGGCATAGCGGTGCATGCCTATACTCCCAGCTGCACAGGAGGCTGAGGCAGGAGAATCACTTGAACCTGGAGGCAGAGGTGGCAGTGAGCTGAGATCACGCCACTGCACTCCAGCCTGGGCGACGGAGCAAGACTCCATCTAAATAAATAAATTAAAAAACCAGAAAGACTGAGAAGAATCAAATCCAGAATATATTTTCCCAATCTTTTGAATTTATTTTTGCAAAGACAGTTATCCCATTTAAACTTCAGTTTAAGGCCAGGTGTGCTGGTTCACGCCTGTAGTCCTAGCATTTTGGGAGGCTGAGGAGGGTGGATCACGTGAGGTCAGGAGTTCAAGACCAGCCTGGCCAACATGGTGAAATCCCGTCTCTACTAAAAATAACAATAATAATAACATAGCCGTGGTGGTGGTGCATGCCTATAATCCTAGCAACTTGGGAGGCTGAGGTGAGAGAATTGCTTGAACCCAGGAGGCTGATGTTCCAGTGAGCTGAGATCACACCACTATGCACTCCAGCCTGGGTGACAGAGCAACACTCAACCTCGAAAACAAACAAAATCTTCAGTTTACACATCATTTGAACAAGCTTAGTTTCATTGGTCACAGTTTCAGCACCTTGGACAGTTCTTTAAAGCGTTTATTCTGTATACACAATTCCCTGTCCCAATAAATCTGCCATTCCAGTTACACTATGTATTTATTTTTAATATACTGAGAGAATACTGTTACCTACTTGGTCCTGAAATTCCCTGAAACCTCCTCTTCCTTCTCTTATGGAGAATCTTGATGTAGGGAGAGTAATAGATAGCATTCTAGCCAGGTGCGGTGGCTCAAATCTGTAATCCCAGCCCTTTGGGAGGCTGAGCTAGGATTGCTTGAAATGAGGGGGCTCAGGAATGACCTGAGTAACACGGTGAGACCCAATCTCTACAATTTTTTGAATACTTAACTGGGCATGGTGATGCACACCTGTAGTCCCAGCTACTTGGGAGGCTGAGGTGAGAGAATCGCTTGAGCCTGGGAGTTTGAGGCTGCCATGAGTTGTGATTGTGCTAATGCACTCCAGCCTGGGCAAGAGACAAAAACACTCTCTCTAAGGAAACAGAATTTATGTAATTTGTTAAGTTCATCCTCCCCAGTCCCTGATTCCAGGGAATATAACGTTAGTAGTTACGTTGCAATGATAGGTTACACCAGAATTTCTCAACCTCAGCACTGCTAACATTTTGACACAGACAATTTTTTGCTTCAGGGACTGTCCTATGTATTTGAGGATACTGAGAGGCATGCCTTGACTCCACCTGCTAGATGCCAGTAGCATCCTCCTCCCAGTTGTAGTAAGCAAACATGTCTCCAGACGTCGTCACATGTTTTCTGGGTCAGAAAGTGGGCAAAACATCCTCCCGCTGACAGGGACTGGTTTATATTTACTGCATACATAATATGAGCAAAACACTGAGTTAAGCTCCTAACTTACCTTACTTCACTGAATTATCTCAGCAGTCCTACGTGAGTAGGGACTACAAGCATTTTTTGGCTAAATAAAGGAGGCTTAGAGAACTGAATGGCTCATTCTCAGTCACAAAGCCAGTGAATGTCAGAGCATTATATCACAAATTCGTAAGCGGAATCCCTAACCCCCAGTGTAAAGACATTTGGAGATGGGACTTTAGAGAAGATAACACCATAAAAGTAAGATCCCTATACTGGGGATTACTGCCCTTATAAGGAGAGGAAGAGCGAGATTACTTTCTGTCCCTCCACCTGTGCACATTGAGGAAAGGCCACTGAAGGCAGATTGAGAAGGTGGCCATCTGCCAGCCACAAAGAGAGCCCTCACCAAGACCTGAACCATTTTGGCATCCTGATCTTGGACTTCCAGTCTCCAGAATTATGAGAAAATAAGTATCTCTTGTTCAAGTCACCCACTCTATGGCATTTTGTTACGACAATCTGAACACAATAATATATCAGTTTGTTAGAATGGGTCAAAACTTGGCTGGGCATAGTGGCTCATGCCTGTAATCCAGCACCTTGGGAGGCCAAGGTGGGCAGATCACCTGAGGTTGGAAGTTTGAGACCAGCCTGACCAACATGGAGAAACCCTGTCTCTACTAAAAATGCAAAATTAGCCAGGCATGGTGGTGCATGCCTGTGATTCCAGCTACTTGGGAGGCTGAGGGAGGAGAATTGCTTCAACCCAGGAGATGGAGGTTGCAGTAAGCTGAGACTGTACCATTGCACTCTAGCCTGGACAACGAGAGCAAAATTCTGTCTAAAAAAAAAAAAGGGAATGGATCAAAACTTGAAGGAAAACATGATTTCTCCTCCAACCCAGTGTGCACAGCTTCCCAAAAATTATAAAGCAAATCACTCTGGCCTTCCTTTGCTGACAAAGTCAGCTTAAAATTAACTGTCCCATAATGAAGAAAATTCTGATGGATCTCATTTAGTTTTTCTGGGGCACAACTCCTTTCCATGGTTTTATTAATAGTATTTCAGAACCACGCTGTACCAAGAGAGAAAGGAGGTCAGAGATAAGGAGTTCTAACATCTTTGTCCCTCTTGTTGTCTTTTCCAGGCAGTTGTTAACATGACTTAGGAAATAAGACAGATGTGACTTTCCATGTCAGGAGTGATTGACGGTTCCTTGCTTATGACACACCCATGTAGCCTCAGAAACCCACCTGAGGGATGAGTAATTTTGTAGATGAAAGGTGACAAAATTGAAGAGACCTAAGATTTACTTCCAGGTCTGTCACTAACAGTTATGAGACCTCACCTGCGAGGCATTCAGTCTGTCAGCCTCAGATCCTGTATCTTTAAAATTGGGACAATTCCTTCTTTCTTGCAGAGTTATGGAAGCCTTAAGAGAGTGAAACAAAAACACCCACAAAAGCTCCTGGCATTCAGTGATGGTCGATAAATGATAGTGATCATGGTCTCATCCTATAATTATTCTGGATCTTTGCTGGATGGATTCTGGAGCCGTTTCTCATTGGCGATTCCCTATGTCTGGCCTAAAGTCCACTTATTTTGGAGGTCTGGATAATCTGGTCTGACCTAGAGTGGCTGGCCTAGACCTCACTGATCAGAATACCACATCATGATCTACTCAGTCAACGTCAGAGGATGAAGGAAGGACATGTCTACAGAGAGGTATGTGCAGCAGATGGGGTGGAAAACCATGCAATACCACTTGAACTAACATCATCCATAGGTACCCCACTCCTTCCCATTTCCCATGATGGATATCACTGACCAAAAACAACGTGGAAGGCCCAACCCGTTTTAATCAAGACACAGCAACAAAGAGCCTGCCTTGTTTCAATCCCCATCTGCCACACTTGCACTCTTTAAGACCTTGGCAAATCGCTTAAGCTTTCTGGGCTTAAGTTTCCTCTTCCACAAAGTGAAAATGATGATAGCATCTTGACCTCAGAATCATTAAAAGAATTACATGAGTTAATGTTGCTAAAGCCCTTAGAACCAGCCCTGGAATGGTATGAGGGCTCCACAAGTGACTCGTAATTATTGAAATCAAATAAATCCAAATCCTTCTGCAGTTTTTGATTTTTCAAATATGTAAGACACAGCCTGAATGCCTCTCTTCTTTCAATAATCCTTTCCCCACCCAGAAAAAAAAAATTGTTTTCAATCAAAAGGCAAGGCAACAAATCAACTTAAAAACAAACAAACAACAAACAGAATATAACAGGAAAGAAAAAGCTTAAGAAATTAATTTGTCCTCTTGTCCACAGCCTTGCTATGACTCACTTTGGTGAGAGAACTTCATCGGGACAACATCTTCTGCTCAAGAAAAGAGACGAGAGCTGGGCATGGTGGCTTACGCATATAATCCCAGCACTTTGGGAGGTGGAGGCAGAGGCCACAGATGACTTGAGGCCAGGAGTTCAACACCAGCCCGGCCAATATGATGAAACCCTGTCCCTACTAAAAATACAAAAATTAGCCAGGCAGTGGTGGTGTGCGTCTGCAATCCCAGTTACTCAGGAGGTTGAGGCATGAGAATCACTTGAACCCAGGAGGTGGAGGTTGCAGTATGCCAAGATCATGGCACTGCACGCTAGCCTAGGCAACAAAGACTCTGTCTGAAAAAAAAAAAAAAAAAAAAAAAAAGGAAAGAGGGGGAGATGTGATCAGTGTCTCTCCCTCCTTTTCCAACCCACAGCTCCCTCACTGGCCACCAGATACTTAGCCGCTGGGCTTGGTGGAGTGTTCATGAACTCTGTGAACTCTAAGAAGTCTCACTGGTCAATGCATATAATAATCACCAAGGTCTCATCAGTGTGTGTCCTAGGGTGAGCGTCTGTACAGAAAGTCCAACCAGACTGGGTGTGAAGCTCACAATGCAAGTTTTCTCTTGTGTTCTCTAAGTGTCCATGAAAAAGAGTTTTCTCTTGGTTCTGGAGAATTTGCCATGTAGCCCCAGGTTGTCTGTACATGTGAGCTGCAGGACTTAATAACGACACATATGTATAAGGGATCCTCACAGTATTCACAGCCGATTAAGTCTCACCCCTCCTGGAATGATGACGTGCTTTGCAGCAAAGAATAGAGTTTATGCCCTTAGGCAAACCGTTATAGAAGTTAACTAAATTTGAATTCTCCCAGGTCCTCTTGAGTGCATTTCTTTCCTTCCTTCAGAGTTTTCTGAGCTTCTATCAAGTCTAATTGATTTTTAGCACAGGAAGCCTTGCCTCCCAACATAGCTTTGGACCCTTTTTTCTTGTAGCCAATGGCAAAAGACCCATTTATAAATTGTTAAACATGTTCACAGCTAAACGGCACCAAAACAGCCCAGGAATATTTTAATATTCATAGTTTGCTTTGATTAAAATACAAACTTTTCATGTTAGCTGTAGGATTATTTTTCATAAGGCAGGCAGGTTACAGAGCTGAGCGCCACTTAATTTCGTGTTTAATCAGGAGAACTACTGTGACATCAGGCTGATTAGGTTGGCTCAACTGCTGCCTGCTCAATTTTTCCCCCATAATTGTGGGATATTCTTTATGGTGACAAGTGCCCAGACGGTGGAATTCCAATATGCTATACATCAGATTCTCCATTATTGGATTAGCTGGATTTGGCATCGTTACTGCTGCACTTTCATTCCTATCATTGATCGCATCGTCCCTTCTATTTCACAATTAATGCAAGTCTGCTGGATTGATCAATCTTCTCCTGTGCTTGGGCCGCAGTCAATACATTCTTATGGCTGTGTGCTAGTGATCTGCAGCGTTTCTTGCAAGGCCCGAAAGCCTTGGATTTGTCACTGTAGCGAGAGGTCTTTTTTCATTTTAAAGTGCTTCTGATTGCATCATACTGCTTGATGCAATGTCTTCAAATTATACATGTACAAAGAAAGAGAAGAAAGAGAAAGAATTAGAGAAAGAGAGAAGGAAAGAGGAGAGGAAGGAAGAGGAGAGAAAAAAAGAAAGAGAAAGAAAAGAAAGAAAGAAAAGAAAAAAAGGAAAGAAAGAAAGAAAAGAAAAGGAAGGGGAGAGAGAAAGAAAAAGAAAAGGAGGGAGGGAGGAAGGGAAGGAGGGAGGGAAAGAAGGAGGGAGGGAGAAAGGAGGGGGAAAAGAAAGGGAATTCATTGGCATAGCTGTCAACCTTGAATGTTTTGAGTTATTACTCTTGTTTACTAAATTTTACTTAACTTTCTTTTTTCTTTTTGAGACAAAGTCTTGCTCTGTCACCCAGACTGGAGTGCAAAGATGTGATCTCAGCTCACCGCAACCTTCGCCTCCTGGGTTCAAGCAATTCTGCTGCCTCAGCCTCTTGAATACCTGGGATTACAGGTACGCCACCATTCCCTCTAATTTGTGTATTTTTAGTACAGACAGGGTCTCACCACATTGGCCAGACTGGTCTCAAACTCTTGACTTTGTGACTCACCTGCCTCAGCCTCCCAAAGTGCTGGGATTACAGGCATGAGCCACCGCACCTGGCCTAAATTTTACTTTCTACAACTTCATGCTATTCATTCAAGACTCATTAAAGCCAATTCACCAAAAATATCATCCTGCTACACTTTCTTTGCTAACAGCTGTTTCCATTATGTTGTGGATATATATTTTTTTCAATGAGAACTTGCACATGAAACAAGATAGGGGCAACATGTGTAGGTATGACTGAAAACTGGATCCAAGTTTGCTCTTAATTGAATGTACATAATGCTAAGTCGGGGTAAGGGACACTATGCCCAGAGTTACACTTTTTTTTTTTTTTTTTTTTTTGCTACCATTTCTGAAATCTCTTGCCATTTCATGTATTTCTCAGGGTACAAGTTATGTGCCCTGGCTACCAAGCTTGAGAAGATCACGTGTAGATTCTTGCACGCCCATGCTGATACTTCCTAATAATAAGGTATTGACTGAGTCGGCTACAGACACGCACAGGAGTGTGCAGACTTCACTGGCAGCAGCCCTACCTCATCCTCACAGTTTCTAAAGACTTGCATGTAGGGAAATGAGATCATTTTGATGGGAGTTTACCCTGATTGGTTAAGAAGTCAGCAACAAAAGTATATTCAAAGTCGTGTTAAAGAGAAGAGCTTCCAAACAAGAAAGAGTAGAAATGTATTATATTGAAAGAAATGTATTATAATGAAAAAATGATTTAAACAAAGATGGCTGGAGAATGGGAAGTTGTATAACTATGGCCAGTAGGCAAAATTATGCCCTCCTTTCCCGAGATAGCCATGTCCTAATCCCCAGCACCTGTCAATGTGATGTGTGACATGACAAATAGAATTTTGTAGATGTTATCAAAGGTATGCACCTAAAAATAGGGAGATGGGCTAGGTACGGTGGCTCATGCCTTTAAGCGCAGCACTTTGGGAAGCCGAGGTGGGTGGATCACGAGGTCAGGAGTTTAAGACCAGCCTGGCCAACTTGGCAAAACGCTGTCTCTACTAAAAATACAAAAATTAGCTGGGTGCTGTGGCAGGCACCTGTAATCCTAGCTACTAGGGAGGCTGAGGCAGGAGAATCACTCGAACCTGGGGGACAGAGGCTACAGTGAGCCAAGATCACGCCACTGCACTCCAGCCTGGGTGACAGAGAGAGACTCCATCTCAAACTAAAAAAAAAAAAAAAAAAAAAAAAATAGGGAGATGATTCTGGATTATTGGGGGAGAATCCCATCAAATCACAAAAGCCCTTAAAAACACCACACTTTCTCCAGCTGCAATCAAGATGTGGGAGAAGAAGTCAATGAGACTTCAAGGGTGAGAAGCACTTGTACTGTTGTTGACTGTGAGATGGATGAGTACACATGTCATAAAAGGACGTAAAAGACCCCCAGGAGCTAAGAGAAGCCCCTGTGCTGGCAGCCAGCAAGGAAATGGAGACCTCAGCTTTACAGCTGCAAGAAAAAAGATTTTGCTGACAACCGGAAGGAGTTTAAAAATGGACTCTTCACGGAGCCTCCTCATCAGACTCCAAACGCCCAACGATGACTTCAGCCTTAAGAAAAACTAGAAACCAGTTGAGCCAACTAGACTCCCCATTCCTGTCAGTCACCTTTCTAGACATAACCCAGAAACTTTTCTCTTTTTGTCCTTCAGCAAGAAATACTAACTGTATTGGGATGTTTCCGTACCATCCCTCTATTCTGTGGGTCAACTTAGTCGTCCTCCCTTCACCTACAAAACCATGAGATCACAGGTGTTTGTTATTTCAAGCTGCCAAATGTGTGGTAGTTCTGGCAGCGGTAGAAAACTAAGACTATGAAAACATGGAAAAGACAAGACAATGGGTCCATATGGGAAGGTGATCTGAAACACAGAACAAAGTCTCAGACATGAAATGCCAGGGTTCAAAGTGTAGTTCCACTGCTTGGGAGCTGAGTGTCCTTGGCCAAATGACTTAACTTCGCGAAGTGTTCTCTTCTACATAGGCTTTATTTTTTTAATGAAATTAATGGCCAGGCACAGTGGCTCACTTCTGTAGTCTCAGCACTTTGCGGGGCTGAGGAAGGAAGATCACCTGAATCCAGGAATTCAAGACCAGCATGAGCATCATAGGCAGACCTTGTCTCTACAAAACCTGAAACCTAGCCAGGTGTGGTGGTTCCCAAATGTAGTCCTACCTACTTAGGAGGCTGAGGTGGGAGGATTGCCTGAGCCCAGGAGTTCCAGGCTGCAGTGAGCTGTGATCACAACACTGCACTCCAGCCTGATCAACAGAAACTCTGTCTCTAAAAAAAAAAAAAAAAAATTTTAAATGGCATTACCCATGCTCTCTAGCCAAAGATATTTAAAAGCACACCTGTATTTGAACAAAGTAGGGTTTACTAACTGTTGCAAGGGAGAACACATACTATGAGGTGCCACAGAGTACCTCAGTAAATAAGTTGTCAGGGACAACTTCTTAGAGGATCTGTCTTTCTGTTATGTGATCCTGAGTAGGGTTCAAAGAAGTGGGGCTTTTCTCTGAATTGGATGCTGTCAGAAAGTAGAGCTATTATATCACTGGTTATCTTCCCAACTCTTACCCAGAAGAAGGGGAAGAATTCAGTGAAGTGAAAGCTGTAGTTGGTTAGGAGGCAGCCGTCACTCACATGAACCACAAGAGGAAGATGACCTGGTCATTCTGTGATTTAGGGCAAGGTCCATGTTTCTGACTGAGTTGAGACACGATCACCTAGTGGTCTTGTTATGTCCTGACCCACCAAAGTCCTGAGATAACCTTGTCTGATGCTGAAATTCTATGAAATTGTTTGTGTTCAACAGGATAACATCAAAGTCTATCTGTGAGTGTAGGCCGGCTCTGACCAACACCGAGCCATCGTTGATAGGATCTTCCAGGAGCTGCTTTTCTATTTCTTGAGATAAAAAATACAAAACACTTACCATAGTGCCAACTTTCTCATTTACCTCCATTTCTATTCCTCTCCCCATTCCTGTCAATCACCTTTCTAGACATCACCCAGAACTTTTCTCATTTTGTCCTTCAACAAGAAATACTAACAGTATTGGGATGTTTCCTTGCCATCCCTCTATTCTATGGGTCAACTAGTCTTCCTCCCTGTAAGCAAGCAAGAACACAGTCTCATGCAAAGGGAGGAAGATGGGCTGGAATGCAAGCAAGAGATCTTTAGGTTCTCTTAAAGGTCAGGGGAAGGCCATTAGCACTCATCTTTTCCTACTGTATGTCCTACACACAACAAATGTGAGGATATGTGTTTGTTTTGTTTTGAGATGGAATCTTACTCGTCACCCAGGCTGGAGGGCAACGACGCAATCTCAGCTGCCTGCAACCTCTGCCTCCTGGGTTCAAGCAACGCTCCTACCTCAGCCTTCCAAGGAGGTAGGATTACAGGTGCCCATCACCATGTCCTGCTAACTTTCTGTATTTTTTAGTAGAGATGGGGTTTCGCCATGCTGGCCAGGCTGTCTCAAACCCCTGACCTCAAGTGATCCACCCACATTGGGCTCACAAACTGCTGGGATTACAGGCATGAGCCACCAAGCCCAGCCTGTTTGTTCAAGGATTCAACCTGTTCTGAACCAACAGGTTCCAACAACTGGCCCAGTGCTTGTAGAGACACGTGGATTAGGTTATCTTAATCTGGTGCTGCCAATCCTTGGCCTCTCCACAGCTACTTCTCCTTTCTTCAATACCAGCTTGCCACACATCTTTCTGGTTATAATGTAGCTTTTGTATATTCTCCCTATTACAAACAATGTGGCTGGGCGCAGTGGCTCAAGCCTGTAATCCCAGCACTTTGGGAAGCCAAAGCGGGCGGATATGAGGACAGGAGATCGAGACCATCCTGGCCAACATGGTGAAACCCCGTCTCTACTAAAAAGATTAAAAAATTAGCTGGGCATGGTGACACATGCCTGTAGTCCCAGCTACTCAGGAGGCTGAGGCAGGGGAATTGCTTGAACCCAGGTGGCGGAGGTTGCAGTGAGCCGAGATCGTGCCACTGCACTCTAGCCTGCGTGACAAAGCAAGACTCTGTCTCAAAAAAAAAAAAAAAAAAAAAAATGCCCAGACAGTGAGATACAAGTTTTGAGCTTTTCAAGAAAATGGCTCTAAATCAACGCCATTAAATAGAGATTCATTATACTTAATAAATCTTAGATTCATAGCTAGGATGTCTGTTTCTGTCTCTGTCTCTGTCTCTCTCTCTCTCTCTCCTCTCTCTCTCTCTCTCTCTCGCGGAGTGCTGCTGGTATACCAAGTTACTCATCTTCCAATCCTGGGCTAAATAGGCTACCGTGACTTCATCAGAGCCAAATATTGAGCAGCTGGGGATCTGTGTGAGTAAATAAAACAGGGGGGAAAAAGGATCTAATCCCATGCTGTCTTCCTTTCTATTCTGATGTTGAGGTGTTTCATAACACACCAGTACAACCTTAGGTATCTGAATTGAGTTAATTTAATCTAATTAATATATAGTTCTATGCATAAAATTAAAAAAGATGTTCTATTAAACACAAAACTGATTTCTAGTGCTCACACTGGCAGCACATATACTAAAATCAGAATGATACAGAAAAGTTGTCAAGGCACCTGTGCAAAGATGGCAAGCAAATTCATGAAGTGTTACATTTTTTTAATTTAACCCTTCTCCCACCACCCGGATAGGGAACACTGGGAAAATAGGGGTTTTATAAAGGGAAGCAGATAAATTTATTGATAGCTCTTCTGATGACCATTTCATTGATCCAGTAAAAGCCAATTTACCAAATAACCAATCCTCTGAAAATCATCAGTGAGTACTTGAAATTTATGAGTAGAATCTGGACAAGGAATTGTCCTTTAGTCTCATCTCAAGAAGTTCTATTAATAAAATTAGGCTTGACATGCATAGCATGTTTTTTTTTCCTAAAACATACTAACAATTATATTCTTTGTATTTAATAACTATAGCATCAAGTGAACTTTCCTATGTTCCTTTGATGCTGAATGTATTAACCTTTGAGTTTACAGCTAACGAAACTCTCCTTGAAGTCCTTAGTTATTCTCCAGAGGTATTTTAGTATCTGGTTTCAACCTCTGGCTTTATTTTAAAGTCATTTAAATATAGATCCCTGAGAGCAGGATTTCACAGGGGTTCAGAAACTCCCTTTTTTTCTCTATCTCTGCTCACTGCAACATCCAACTCACTGCAAGTGATTCTCCTGCCTTAGCCTCCCAAGCAGCTGAGACTACAGGTGTGCGTCACCATGCCCCGCTAATTTTTGTATTTTCAGTGAAGATGGGGTGTCATCATGTTGGCCAAGATGATCTCGATCTCTTGACCTTGTGATCCGTCTGCCTTGGCTTCCCAAAGTGCTGGAATTACATGTGTGAGCCACCAGGCCCTGCCCAGAAGCTAATTTTTAAACGATTTGTCTAACATCTTTCATTCTTCTTTAAACCTGTTTTATGCAGTGCTCTTGCAAAATGATTCTTTGTAAAGCATGACCTGATTGTATGACCTTTCTTTAGGAAATGAAACACAACGGGATGGGGAAGGCAGGGGAAGACGATCAAGATCTATTTATAGTTTGCAGAAAATAATTCTAACAAAAGTTTGACCTCATCTCCCTTGCTACATTCTCCATACTTTCTAACTCCCTAAGTTTCCATCTCGTGTTATTCTGATGTCTAGCCGTATCTTAACACACTGAGTACATTAGGATATTGGCAGAAAGTCCTATCAGCCTAATTTCCCTTTATTATACAGCATCTACCACTACACATTCCTCAGACAAAGCCGACATTCAGGAAATGTATTTTAAGCCACCTATTGCTATTGAAAATACTTTAAAAGATCTTTGAAAATCTCCTTCTTGTTGGATACATAGAAAACTTTCATATTAGGGCAATTTCATGTGTAAACACACATGCTCACACACAGGCACACACACAAAATAGCTTTAGAGGATAAAAGGAAATATATTGGCTCACATGCTTGCAAAGTTCCAAAGTAGGGTAGATTGACTTCATGCATCACCGTATCCAGGACCTCAAGGGACAGCATCGAGATTTTTCCCTTTTCAAATTTCTTAGATTGTAT
Organism: Ateles fusciceps; assembly: GCA_036589455.1. Taxonomy (NCBI): domain Eukaryota; kingdom Metazoa; phylum Chordata; class Mammalia; order Primates; family Atelidae; genus Ateles; species Ateles fusciceps. The sequence goes on from JAZHEH010000903.1 coordinate 3,691,680, forward strand.
ATCTGTAGATTGACAGGTGGATGGCCACCATAACTCTAAACTCATCTAAGAAGATCAACAATCCATGAGAAACAAATAATTTCTCCACAGAGTCTAAGAGCAAAGTCCCACAGAAATCTCTAAGTGGTCTTCCTGATCATGTGCCCATCTCCGAGTCAACAATGCCCAGGGATACTGGTCACTCTAAATGCCAAGAGTTCACTCACGTACTCATCCACGCACAAGAACAGACTCCAGAAGAACAAAATAGAACTGCTCTTCTATTCTGGGGACCCATGCTTACTATGGGGACTCCCTACTTACTAAGAAAAGGTGAGACAGGTGGTGAATAGAGTTAAAATGGCAATAATAAAGGTATACACAAAATCTCTCAAACTGAGCTGCCTCCTGCTTCTGAAAAGCTTCTATAAAGAAATAATAGAGGCTGTGCATGGTGGTTTATGCCTGTAATCCCAGCACTTTGGGAGGCTCAGGTGGGTGGATGACTTGAGGTCAGGAGTTTGATACCAGCCTGGCCAACATGGTGAAACCCCAACTCTATTAAAAATACAAAAACTAGCCAGGGATGGTGGAACATTCCTGTAACCCCAGACACTCGGGAGGCTTAGGTAGGAGCATCCCTTGAACCCAGGAGGCAGAGGTTGCAGTGAGCTGAGATCATGGCACTGCACTCCAGCCTAGGTGACAGAGAGAGACTCCATCTCAAAATATATATACAGAGAGAGTCAGGACAAGGGTGGGAAATACGTAAGTTGACCAGGAACACCTTATCATCTCACAAAGCAAGGAAGCTCTCTGTCTGGACAAAAAGACAACAGAGAGAGGTTCCCATTGCTCAATGATCGAGCTTCAGAATCGACATTAAGGATGATGATTAGTCACATTTGTAATACACAAGCAAACTAACTGAAACTAATTTGAAAACTGGAAAAAAAAAAAAACAAAGAAAGATGCATATACCTTATTTTTCTCATATGAACGACATCTCGGGGTAAGCAAAGAATTAGTAAAAGATTTCTCTGTAGAAGTATTCTACCTAGTAAATGACAACAGAGTGATGGTCATGCTTGTTAGTAATTGTTAAAAATCTCCAAAAAGGACATCAAGAAAGGAAGGCATTATGTGCTGCCTAATGAAAGTACACAAGAACATTTATTACGTGCTTTTGCCAAATACAAAATTGGACAAAAATCTCATCAAACTTGTGCTTTAACCACCAGTCGACAGAAAATATAAAGAAGAGAAAACTCAATTAGCAAATCCAGGCCATGTACAGACTCTTCAGTAAAAATGACCCAGTGCCCTCAACAAACAGATTGCAAACAGTGAGTTGGAGGTGGCACAAATATAATAAAAGAAACTTCAGAGATGTATTCACTAATTTTAATTTGTGACATATCAATAAGATTTTAACCTCTGATAAATAAGAAAACTTTAAAAATGTGTAAGATGATCAGGTAGACTTGAATATTGACAGAATGCTTGGTTATATTAAGAGATCATTGCTAATTTCAAGGCATAATAATCCTAATGACATTACTTTTTTTCCACTTAAGAATACTCCTATTATAAGTGTAAGTACTGAAACATTTCAAAATAATAAGATGTTTGGACACTTAATTAAAGAATCATTGCTTTTTTATTTTTATTTTTTTTGAGATGGAGTCTCCCTGTTGCCCAGGCTGGAGCGCAATGGCTTGATCTCAGCTCACTGCAACCTCTGCCTGATGGGTTCAAGCAATTCTCCTGCCTCAGCTTCTAGAGTAGCTGAAATCACAAGTGTCTGTCACCATACCTGGCTAATTTTTGTATTTTTAGTAAAGACAGGGTTTCACCATGTTGGCCAGGCTGGTCTCGAACTCCTGATCTCAAAAGATCCGCCCACCTCGCCCTCTGAAAGTGCTGCGATTACAGGTGTGAGCCACCATGTCTGGCCCACTGCTAATGTTAAAGGCATAATAACATTAATGATAATACAGTTCTTTTTAAAAGAATCTTCATTTTTCTAATATACATACTGATATGTTTAATAATAATAGTGTATTTTGGATTTGCTTCAAAATACTGATGGGGAAGAGAAAGGAAGATTGAAGCGCAAAAGAAACAAGTTTGGCCGCATGTTGGCAGTTGTTGAAACTTGGTGTAGGACATATGAGGGGGATCAGTATACTATTCTTTCTAATTTTGTGTATGTTTGAAATTTTTCATAATCAATCCATTTTAAAACCACTACTAAAAAAAATTAGAATGCTCCAGACTGGGTGACAGAGCAAGACTCCATCTCAAATAAAAAATAAAAGTAAATAAATAAATAAAAATTCAGAATGAAATTAAGTATCATCAAATCACTCTGACCCACCAATGGTTCTGCAGTAACAATGTAGCTCCTGGCCAGGCACGCTGACTCACGCCTGTAATCCCAGCACTTCTGAAAGCCAAGGCAGGTGAATCACTTGAGCCAGGAGTTAAAGACCAGCCTGATCAACACAGTGAGACCTACTCTTTAAAAAAGTTAATAAATAAAGTAAATTTAAAAGGCCGGGCATGATGGCTAACGGCTGTAATCCCAGCACTTTGGGAGACTGAAGTGAGCGGATCACCTGAGGTCAGGAGGTCAAGACCAGCGTGACCAACATGGTAAAACCCCATCTCTACTAAAAATACAAAAATTAGCTGGGTGTGGTGGCATATGCCTATAATCCCAGCTACTCGGGACGTTGAGGACAGAGAATCGCTTGAACTTGGGAGGCACAGGTTGCAGCAAGCCAAGATGGCACCACTGCACTCTAGCCTAGGCAACAGAGTAAGACTCAGACTCAAAAATAAATAAATATGTCAATTAATTAATTAAGAAAAGAAGAAACATAATTCCAGTATCAGTGGGTATCTTGTAAAATGCTTAGGAGGAACTTTAGACTGGAGGCTGTAATAAAATGCCCTTCCTACTCTTTCAAAAAAGCCTGGTACGTTAAGTTTTCTGTACAAGACAACCTATAGCCATCATCAAACATCCTTCACTCTTGGAATAGTCTGAGAGAAAAAAACACAAAATGCGAAATGAGATTGCAATTATGAGACACCAAACAGCAACACTAGTCATCAATCACAATGACATAACTGAATTAAAAATCTCTTTTGGTTCTTCAAGATGACCAGCTGTTCTCACCTGGAACTTTCTGTCTCTTGCTCCTGGTAGGGCCAACGCATTGCCAAGAGCTCTGACATCATGTGATGCCTTGTCTAACACAACTACCCCCATCCCCAACCCATTCTGTATCTCACTGGCTTCATTTTTCCCCCTTCAGATTAGTTTTCACCACCTGTAGTATCTTCTTATCTCTTGGTTTCATCTGTAAACACTTAAACACAATGGCAGAAACTAGTGGTGGTGTTCATCCTTCCGTATCCTCTCCCAGGCCAGTTTCTACATCCCCATAGGCTTTAGGAATATGTAGCAACAAATATTTGAACATAAAAAGGCTTCAAAGTTAAATCACTACTAATCCACCGAACGAATTGATTTGGATGCCTTCATTTTACACTAAGTAAATAGATAATTATATACTAATTATGCTATTGTAGATAAATATAATATACTTTTATATTTATATTTATTTCTTCTAAATTTCAGCATCTCCTACCTTGATTTTTAACAAAAGAATACCACTTATCTTCAATTTCAGATTCTTTTTCTTTATCTTGTTAGGACTGTTAAGCAGTTTAGTTGAAACTATTAAGAAATATAATATTAAAATAGACATGAGAATTGTTTTTACCTTCTTCTAAGAGCTTGCATGAAGTACACAACCTACAATTAAATCAATGTTCTGATAACTCTTTCCTGCTATTATTAGAAGACAAGTTATTTGTCCTTAGAGAGCAACAATCCCTACCTCAGAGAAATGGGGATTTGAGTAGTTTGTAGTTGTGAGAACAACAAAGTTAGCATTCAATTAAGTTCCATTACAAGATTTATGCTAATCATTAACCAAAAGTTGTCTTCTGTTCAGTTTCAGGAAATTGAACAATACCCTGACGAAGAGAAAGACCCTTTAAAAATTAAGCAATAATTATGGTATGTTTGCAAACTGCAGTCTATCTTTTGTAGCTTAAATTTCTTGGCTGTGTAATTTGCATGCACATTAAACTCTGTGGGAAATTGGAAAGCAATTCAGAATTCAACAATTAAAAGATACAAATTAAAATTGTTAACATTAACTTAAAGTTTATTGCTGATGCAATGCTCTTGGATATAAATGAACTCTGATCAAGCAGCCGTTTCTCTCTTGGAAGTTCAACATATTTTCAACTTAGGTTGACAACTGCACCTTTAAGTCATTAGTTTTGCTGATACTACTTCATACTGATAAATATGGAATTTTAACAAATGTACACATGGATTGTAGCAGATTTTTTTATATTAGAAGAAGTTGAGTCAAATCACTCTGGTCTTCAAAAGGACTTACCATCTCTTAAAACACCTTAAAATTCTTTTATGGAAATGGTAAGGTAATTCTCTGTTTAATCTCAGCCAAGAGAAATGACAACCATTGAGAATTGTAACTTTGGCGGCAAAAACACAGTCAACGTAACAAAAGGTACTTCCTGCTTTTATTATTTTTCATCTGTCTACAATATACTTATAAATATGTACATGTAAATATAAATATACACACACACATATATATAAAGCTGATGAGGAAATCTGCAATGCTGCCTAGAAGCTTTCTTGATAATATATTAAAAACTCTCTAGTCTCATTTCCTGGATGCAGAGCTCAGTTCCATTAGCTCCTAGTTCTGTGACTACACATGTATTATTCTTTAAACCTCTGAGTTCCATTCTGCAAACTAAGAATAATGATAGAAATCAACTCATAGAATGGCTATGAAAATTGAATGAGGAAAAAATTAAATCCCTGTATCTGACATGTAGAAAAGTGCTCAAGAACTGCAAAGCATTATTTGTGTGAAGTACTGCATTATCAATTCAATCCCAATCCTGCCACTCACTAGCTCTGTGACCCAAACTAATTAGCTTCTTCAGGGCTCATTGTCCCCATTGGCAAAATGAGAATACAGAGCCTACAGCATGAAGTCAGTGGGCCAGGAGATGAGTTAATTTTTTTTTTCTTTCCTTTTTTTTTTTTTACTACCGATTTATTTACCAATCTTTTTTTTTTTCTTTTTGAGTTAAATATTTGTAAAGCACTTACAATAGTAATTAGAATGTATGCAAGCCCTACTTATGTATTTTTAGTAAACATGCATGTCTACATAGAAGGATGAATATAGGTGTCTGGATATATACACGTGCACACACATATATGTTTATATGTATACATACACTTACATGCACAAAACCAGAGAACGGCAGAAAAAGACTGTCCAAGTATAAAATTTAAAAATCCTAGTACTATTTCAGTGTTATTCTAGAGATATTCAAAATCACTGTATTTATATGAATTTAAAAGCAAAGTCTAGATCCAGCTTTCTTATATTTAGAATAGCTAGGAAATCGAAGAGAAATGATTTATTGGGAACTGCTATGTTATTTTAGATGACCAAGTTTCAGAGAATTAGGATACAATAAAACGTTCCTGACATTAAAACTAATGGAATATACTTGGATCACTGATGATCCTTCAAGATGCCCCAGGGCCATCAACATGGGGACCAATTATCAAGGTAAGTCAAGAAGTTTAGATTTGTATGCTATAAATATACTTCCAATGGGAAAAAGTGATTAGGGACTAGACAGTTTCAGACTCACAGGAACAAGATTATTTTCTCCTATATATGTTTTCTAATAATTCTGTGGTTCTTACATAGGAGAATGGAGAGAATCAAATACTTACGTGATGAGTTATAAAACCTGAAGCAATTTCAAGCGTAAGTACCTCTGGCTTTCACCTCAGAGCCTTTCTCCCTTTTTTTTTTCCCCACAAATAAGACTTTTTATTTGCCAGTATTATAAGTCTGAACTTAAAAACATGGAACGTTTCATGAATTTGCATATCATCCTTGCGCAGGGGCCATGCTAATCTTCTCTGTATCATTCCACTTTTAGTATATGTGCTGCCGAGGCGAGCATCTTTTTTTTTTTTTTTGACACAGAGTCTCACTCTATGGCCCAGGCTGGAGTGCAGTGGTCCAATCTCGGCTAACTGCAACCTCTATGCTCCCAGGTTAAAACGATTCTCATGCCTCAGACTCCTGAGTAGCTGGGATTACAAGTGTGTACCACCACATCTGGATAACGTGTGTATTTTTAGTAGGGACAGGGTTTCAGCGTGTTGCCCATACTGGTCTTGAACTTCTGACCTCAGGCGATCCACCCACCTTGGTCTTCCAAAGTGCTGGGATTACAGGCATGAGCCACCATACCCATCCTCAAAGCCTTTCTCTTCTATCACCACCAGCAAGATTATCAGCTTGGGAATTTTAAAACACCCTGTAGGTCTATCACACATCACAATAATAAAGTGAAAAATACATCCCCAGCCAGTTGACCACATACAAAACAGCATCACCACTTCCAGCATACACACAGACACACACACACACACACACACACACAGAGCTACTTTCAGATCATAGTCATTTTGTAATCAATATAGGTTTCGCTAATGCAAATCATATGCTCTAATTAATTGATCACATTACATCCCATTCCCATTACGTAAAGCCACACTGTAGGAGGTACGTCTGTAACAAGAGAATTGAGATATTAGCTTAAATTACAGGTGTCAGATAACAGACTATGGTTGCTCTGAATTTTTAATTTTCCACTTAACCCCAGAGTTTTAGTCACAATAATGAGCCAGCATATACATTGCACATACGTATCCATATACACACATATGCAAACATATTTTTAAATACAAGAGCCAACAGACACACACACACACACACACACACACACACATAAAACACAAGAATTGCACGCCCAATCAGGGATATGTTCTGATAGAAATATCCAAGTTAATTTGGAATTTTGTTTTGATACTAGCTCATCTTGCGTCTACCATCAAAAGTGGATTTTTATTAGTCTCTGAAAGCAAATGGCTTCCATGCAATTTGGTCGGTAACATATATAAATGTTTCAAACATAACAAAATAACATATTTCAGAAAAAGCTGAGGAATATGATAGCTTTAGGACTTTCGGAATAAAACCAGGATCCTTTCGGGTGGAGAGGCATAAAAGAGATTAAGTGGACGGCACTTTCTTTGAATTATTGATGTAATCAAAATACTAGCAGATACACAGCATCATTCTTCCTGGTGCTGGACCCAACATGAAATTTTAGCTTGGTTTTGGCTTCTTTTGCTTCCATTAAAAAGTGCAAGAAACCAGTCACTTGTTGTTTACTAAAAAATATGAAGTTTCTTAGCAGTTCTTAGCGTGGCATTAAAAGGAGATAGCTGGGGGGTGGTTTTCACAATCCTGAGCCTGAAGCACATGCACTATTCATGTTTTAAGCTCAACTCCGTGTGTTTTCAACACCTGGAACTTTAAGATCATTAGAATCCCGACACTTACATCTAACGCTGCATTTAAGGTGGAGATGGCTTCATTAAGTTGGAAGGCAGAATTCTATTAGACAAAGCTGTGCTCTCCGTAGCTTGACCTTAGAGTGCTAATGCAGTCTTTTCCTCCTTCTAATTCTGCAGACTGGAAAGGAGCTTCCTGTGGCTCCCCGATCCTGCCAATACCCCAAGCCCAATTCCCAGACTCCCCCTCATCTTGGGCAGATATCATTTCAACAGATGTCAGCAACCGCTAAAGTGCACTTAGGCCTATTTGTTAAATTCCCGTGGGGAAGGTGGATTGGAGAAATTCAGCCAGTAATTAAACCACATACTTCTTCTAAAGCCGCCTCGACCCCTCTTCCCTGCATCATCTCTCTGCCTTGCATCAAATCATTTAGGCACTTATTGGCTACAATCAATACAATATGAGATACATTAATTTTGTCCCTGAGAGACTTTCGGGGAAGAGGTGGTATTGCTTCACAAGCATTTTGGAGTGTTCATGCAAGCATACTATCAAACGTAGCAGTACAGTTTCCATGCTCTAGGCTGGCAGATTGATGGTCTCCCCTGCCCCATGCCCACGGTGCTGGGCTGCTGCCAAACGTACACAAATTGGATTGCAGCAAGAAACATTAAATATATTACCTAATGCACACAAATGCTAAATAGTGCAAATCACGGTGAAGAAGGGGCCCGGCTGAGTGGAATTTTAACAATTAAACTCAAGTCTCTCCATATGTTCCCCGCACCACTCATGCCTCGCTATGTAGAACAAAATTACAAAGGGGAAAAGACCTTTCACCAGGTTTCCTGATCACAGATTCCGTTTCTTCAGCACCAAAGGATGGCTTCCCCCACCTCTCCTCCCCACTCTGGAGGATCCCTCAGGCTGCACTGCATTTGGAATACGCTATACAAATCCTGAACACAAGCAAATGAATTCATTACAGAAAGGCGCTAAATTAAAATCTGCCCTATTTGTTAGTTTTTAATACTACTGATATTATTTTTTGAGATCCTGATTCTCAGAAGGCTCATTTGAACAATAAACGTGACTCCCATGAAGGTGTGTGTAGGGTCCTTTCTATAGTAGCAACAAGTCACTGCATAGCCATCAATACCATTCAGCCTCAAATGATTTTATTCGGCAACTGAGGGAAAGAAAAGAAAGCCAGTGATACCATTCACTCTATCTATGCATCCTACGGAGAACCAAAGATGAATGCAGTGGACTAACAAAAGAAATTAGGAAGTGACCGTGAGGACCAAGCTCCACCTGTGAAATTAAAATCTATCAGAAATTCAAACAAAAACCATTCCCAGTGTCAGGCTCCCGGCTTCATATGTAAAGCAAAGAAGTAACTAGCAAGAAAGATTCTGCATTTTACAACGAAATCCATTAAAATTTCTCATTGGCCAGGCGAGGTGGCTCAAGTCTGTAATCCCAGCACTTTGGGAGGCCGAGGCAGGCAGATCACGAGGTCAGGATTTCAAGACCAGTCTGACCAATATGGTGAAACATCGTTTCTACTAAAAATACAAAGAAAAAAAAATTAGCCTGGTATGGTGGCACACGTTTGTAGTCCTCCCTACTCAGGAGGCTGAGACAGGGGAATCGCCTGAATCTGGGAAGCAGAGGTTGCAGTGAGCTGAGATTGTGTCACTGCACTCCAGCCTGGGTGACAGAGCGAGGCTCTGTCTCAAAAAAATAAAAATAAAAATTTATCATTAATGACACCCCTGCTTGGGCAATCGACACTGAATATTATGATATATCACCTATCGTTTCTTTTCTTTTGGAAAGGAAAGGAATCAGGCTTTCTGGGCAATGGACATCAGTCTGGGCATGACACACAATGAATTCTAGATACAAGTGACCGTGGGCAGATCATGGGACCTCTTGGATTCATGCCATCTTATCTGTAAAATCATTAGCTGGTTTCTGAAGCTCTTTGTGGCTCTAACAGAATATGGTTTAAGTTATGAAACTTTTATCCTTAACGTCCTTCTTAGCTAGTCTTTAAGTCCTTCACATACATAGGAATCACTTTAGGGTTTTGTTTCAAATTCAGTTCCCTTTAACACCACAAAGAAATACCATGGCTACGGAGGAACCCAAGCTGACCTTTGTAGGGATGAACAAGATGCGTAAGAAACTGCTAGGCCAGATGCAGTGGTTCACACCTGTAATCCCAGCACTTTGGGAGGCCGAGGCGAGGAGGATCACCTGAGGTTAGGAGTTTGAGACTAGCAGAGCCAACATGGTCAAGTCTCATCTCTACTAAAAACAAAAAAAATTAGCCGGGCATGGGGGTAGGCACCTATAATCCCAGCTACTTGGGAGGCTGAGAATTGCTTGAAGCCAAGAGGTGAAGGTTACAGTGAGCCAAGGTCGTGTCACTGCACTCCAGCCTGGGCGATGAGCGAGACTCCATCTCAAAAAAAAAAAAAAAAAAAAATTAGCTGGGAGGGATGGTACATACCTTTAATCCCAGCTATTTGGGAGGCTGAGGCTGAGGCAGACGTTGTAGTAAGCTGAGATAGCACCACTGCACTCCAGCCTCGGTGACAGAGCAAGACTTGGTCTCAAATAAAATAAAATAAAATAAAATAAAATAAAATAAAATAAATAAATAACTAGAAAAGATAAAAAAAACAGATAAGGCTAATTTTAACAATATATTTAACTCAATATGTTATCATAACAGGCAATCGACTTTTTAAAAAGTCTCAATGAGCTATTTAACACACTTTCATGTACTAAGTCTTTGAAATCCAGAGTATATATTATACTCACTCAATAGCCATAAGTAAACAATAGCTACCACAGGGGATAGTAAGATTATAGAACATTTTCATCATCACAGGAAATTCCACTAGACTGCACTGGTCTATAGGGCTTTGGTGAGAGGAGAAAGTCCTGCCTGGAAGAAATCAGCAGGAAAATGCAAATTTGTTTCCCAAAATTTAGGGGGAGATTTACTATTAGGACACCATTAAATCTGTGGGATGTTTCTCTTTGAAAAGTGTTTTGTTTGTTATGTATTCCTGTGTTCTCACTGCTCTATGGATCCACATTCGATTCTTGGTTTTACCTTTTAGCTGGCTGTGTGATTTGGGGTAAAGAAAGAATAGTCTTTCCGTATCTAATTTTTTCACCAGGAAAATAACCATGATGAGGAGTAAACAAGATTCCTAAAATATTATTCAGTCTTATTTAGAATCTTATTTCTAGAATAAGATTATGCAAGGACAGACAGCCTAGCTGGCACTTAGTAAACTCAGGTTCCCTTTGAGGTGTCATTCTAGCCATCATCAACATTTCAGTTCTGACCCAAACAGGGATCAATGTGGCTGCTTTGAGATGCCCTCCCAATAAACCTGCATTTCCACATTTCTCCTGTCATTGCAGAGACAAGTCATCCCAACAGCCTTAGAATGTTTGTTCTTATGCTCCTCCCCCTCTGCTAGCTGCATGAGGCACTAAACAGGTGACTAAACTATGGTCATGTATTTGGATCAGTTTCTACTTCCAAGTTCACATTTCTAGATTGTCAACTGGAGGTCAATGCAGTTCACAGTCATGAGCTATATTTCAGTGAAATGGAAATTCCTTCTATGAAAAAGATTGTAGGTATGTCTGTGCACCTGTGCCTACCTATGCTTATGTGTAGTTGTGCCCATGTATATGAGTATGTTTAAGCATGCATGTGTGGGTGTGTGTGGTGTGTGTGTGTGTGTGTGTGTGTGTGTGTGTATGTCTTAAAAGTTTTCTGTTGCTGTCCTGAGATGCTCAATGGCTGAGAAAATAACCTGGGCCTGGAATCAGAAACCACGGTAGTAATGAGATTTTAGGCAAACTGCCCATTCTCTCTTGTTCTCCACTTCCTCATTGAAAACTTGAGGGCTGAACCAGATGATCCCTAAGATTCCATCCAGCTAGAATATTCCATGATTCAATAAATCTGTGCATAACCAGGGCCAAGGTTTTCATTCTTGTTATCGTGGGTAATCAACACTTGGCAAAACACTTCAGTCCTCTATCAAAATGCTGTCTGTTCTCTTATTGAGCTCCCATAATTAGGCCCACTACACCCACACAAGACAATGATAAATGGAAGCTGCTAATAGATGGCTTGGAAGAGGGCAGGCTTTCCACAAGGCCTCATTTGCAAGTTTCATTCCACTCAGAATTGACTCACCAACCAATGCTGAAAACATAATAAATGGCATTCAAAAGCCTGGGTAGAGAATGCAGGAGGGTTGGGCAGGTGAACATGGGGTAGATCAGGTAACTTTTCAGGTCCCTCTGCATTTTGAGATTCTAGCATTCTGCTAAGGTAGGATTTATTATAATACATCATCAACCAACACATGTGAAACATACAGGCACCTGCCTTACAGTGTGTTCGGTTATTTTCTTAAGGGCAAGTGGAGAAGGCAAGTGGCATCCAGATGACCTTCTTATTGTCAGGAAAAGATGCCCATAAACAATGTGCATGGCTGGGTGCAGTGGCCCACACCTGTAATCCTAGCACTCTGGGAGGCTGAGGCGGGCAGATCACCTGAGGTAAGGAGTTCAAGACCACCCTGGCCAACATGGTGAAACTCTGTCTCTACTAAAAATACAAAAATTATCTGAGCATGGTCACACACGCCTGTAGTCCAAGCTACTTAGGAGACTGAGTCAGGAGAATCACTTGAACCCAGGAGGCAGAGGTGGCAGTGAGCCGAGATCGCACTACACTGCAGCCTGAGGGACAGAGTGAAACTCCATCACAAAAAACAAACAAACAAACAAAAAAAAAACAAAGAATTTTTTTTTTATTGCATTTTAGGTTTGGGGGTACATGTGAAGAACATGCAAGATTGTTGCATAGGTACACACATGGCAGTATGATTTGCTGCCTTCCTCCCCATCACCTATATCTGGCAGTTCTCCCCATGCTATCCCTCCCCAACTCCCCACTCCCCACTATCCCTCCCCTTTTTTCCCCGACAGAGCCCCAGTGTGTGATACTCCCCTCCCTGTGTCCATGTGTTCCCATTGTTCAACACCCGCCTATGAGTGAGAACATACAGTGTTTGATTTTCTGTTCTTGTGTCAGTTTGCTGAGAATGATGGTTTCCAGGTTCATCCATGTCCCTACAAAGGACACGAACTCATCGTTTTTGATGGCTGCGTAATATTCCATGGTGTATATGTGCCACATTTTTCCTGTCCAGTCTATCATCGATGGGCATTTGGGTTGGTTCCAGGTCTTTGCTATTGTAAACTGTGCTGCAATGAACATTTCGTGTGCATGTGTCCTTATAGTAGAACGATTTATAGTCTTGGATATATACCCAGTAATGGGATTGCTGGATCAATGGAATTTCTATTTCTAGGTCCTTGAGGAGATCGCCACACCTTCTTCCACAATGGTTGAACTAATTTACACTCCCACCAACAGTGTAAAAGCGTTCCTATTTCTCCACATCCTCTCCAGCATCTGTTGTCTCCAGATTTTTTAATGATCGCCATTCTAACTGGCGTGAGATGGTATCTCAATGTAGTTTTGATTTGCATTTCTCTAATGACCAGTGATAGCAATGGGCAATGTTGTGGTATCTGGTTCAGTTGGTCTTGCTGGCCGCCATCGCTCATGCAGCAAGGGCAAGCAGAAGTAAGCAAGCCCTGGGCACCCCACCACAGCCGAGGATAGTGCAGGGGCAGGCTGCTGGGTGAGGGCTCCTGACCGCGGCGCCCGGCCTGCCGAGGGTGGGGGCAGCCCGTCGTTCACCATCCTGTCCCCTGCTGTCCCCTGCTCCTCCGGCTGCAGGCGCTCCACTTCCGCGGGAATAAAGGGTCTAAGTGCTTCTTCAGGAGACAGGCCCAACGTGATCAGAAAGGGTAGAGGAGGGAAAAGGTGGGGCTTTGCAGGGTTCCAAAATAGGGAACCTGGAGTCGGCCTTAACTCCCCCTCCCCCACTGTCAGCCAAGGCCAGGAAGGAGAGACCCTGGGGGCTACAAGTCCTCCGTTTCCTCCCTGTTTCTGCTCCCCAACCCAAGGTAGTCTGTTGAGGAGAAACTGCCTTAGACTAAAATGCTCTGGTTTTTACGCACACAGGTTAGAGGCTTCCCATTAGGTTTGATTCTGAAAGAAACAAAACACCAAGAGGATTTCTTTTCCGCACCTTGAGACAACTCTTTGGCTTTCCATTTTAATCTAGTGGAGACCGGTGCGGTTTTTGTTTTTGGCTCTGGGTCCACAACTACCTTGCCCACCTACACACACACACACACACACACACACACACACACACCTTCATCCCTGGAGGGATGGACCTGGAGGTCCCTCTTGACTTGACACCGTCCAGGTAGGCCTAACCGTTCACATTAGAGAGAGCAGAGGAGTTCATGGTCCCTTGCCATTTCCAAATCCATTGCCCTGGATGACTCTCAAAAGCACGCTCAGTGGCTTGCAAATTCCAACGCCATCCACTCTACCCTGTCTCTTCCCAAAGCCACGGAATGAAGCTGCAAGGAAGGCCCTGGGCCTCACTAGGGGTAGTGTACCCTTTAGCTCTGGAGGCAGAAGTCCCAGAGAGGGAGAGTTGATGACCCAAAAGAAACCCATGGTCTTGCCAAAACTGGCAAGTAACATCAGACATGGTGGCGTAGACCTTAGAATACAAGAGGCCAAGGGATCCCTAAGTTCTGGCTCTGGGCTCTGCTAACTTCCCAGGGTGTCCTTGGGCTTCTGTCACTTATCTCTTGCTGCCAGTTATAGTCCCTGGGCTGTTTTATTTAGCCTAAAGCTCTGTGTATGTATGTGTGTGTGTGTGTGTGTGTGTGTGTGTGTGTGTGTGTAATTTTGTATCAATTGCCAAACCTTAAAAATAGAGAGATTTCAAGTGTACTCTTTTTCTCGTTTAGTTGAAAAAAATGGGCGGGGTAGGAAAATGGGGGCAGAAAACATGGCAGGTGCTGTTAGCCCACGTGAAAATCAGAAAAAAGGCCATGGTGGCTCACAAAATCTGTCGTGCAACGCGTGGGAGGCCAAGGTGAGGCCAGGAGTTTGAGACCAGCCTGAGCAACATGGGGAGACCCCATCTCTACAAAAACTTTTTTAAAAAATTGGCCAGGTGTGGTGGCCACATGCCTGCAGTCCTCCTAGCTACTCAGAGGATGAGGCAGGAGCATTGCTTGAGCCCAGGAGTTTGGCAGATTACAATGAGCTACAATGGCACCACTACAGTCCAGTCTGCAACAATAGCTATAAGAGTGTGACCCTGTCTCAGAAAAAAAAAAAAGAAAGGAAAGAAAAAGAAAACAAAACAAAACAAAAAGCACAGAAAAAGAGCCCCTCCGTCTATGCATTTGCAATTGCATGCCATAGCTCATGAACAAGAATGTGCTGGGCCGTGGGCTACCACACAATGTGATGTTTGTGGTACTGGTTCAGTTACGTATTGCTTTAGAGCGCAGTCTATGGAAGAAATGGAGTAGACTAAGTTGTGTATCTAAAACCCGTAGATCAAGGATCATCGGTCACGTACTTGCCTAGTGCATCTGTGTGCCAAATCCTAAATACGGGGCTTGCTGTGCCTGTACGTGTTAAGTAACTGATCAATTAACTTCCCCCTGGCCTAGGAAAGGTCCTGTGGCATGAGCTGTGTGAAGTGAAAGTTGACCATCATGCAGAGCGGTTAAGGTCTGAGGAATCCTTGTGGCTTTCCTACCTATGTCTGACTTGGTTGCATGTTTGAGCAAAGGAATTGTCCAAAGAGTTCTTGACTCTGCTTTTAGCTCCTGATTTGCTCCATGGGTATCTCTCACGGAACTATCCCTTTGGAAATGCAGCAGGGATTAATTTCAGAATGCGCACACGCAGGAGCCAGACTGCCTGCTTTGGAAACCAGACTTAGGACTTAGTTTTCCATATTATCTTGACCCAATCACTTGACTCTTCCCAGCCGTCTTTTGCGGGCTTGTGAAATGGTGCTTACGGTGGCACATACATCATGAACTGTCTTGAGGTTGGTTTAGGTAGAAAACAACCACAGTGCTTAGTGGATGATGGACACATAGTAAATGATTTTTAATTTGCTGTCTGGTCCTAAAGCTTACAGATCCTTGGTTTCCCTTTGTGGAGTGTCACACTCTTTTCTACTCAACCACTTGGGTTAGACTCTTCCCTTGTCTTTTGGTCAGACCTAAGGCAGCCTGTTCTAGACCCCTTGGTAAGATCATATTTGGGTGTGGGTTTACCTTGGAAAGGTGTTATGGTCATCCATACTCACACTGCCAAGACTAGGTAATTTACCCCCAAAGAGGTTTAATTGGTTCCAAATTTAGCCATGGCTGGCAAGGCCTCAGGACACTTACAATCATGGCAGAAAGGGAAAGCAGGCACCTTCTTCACAAGTTGGCAGGGGAAAGAGGACAGGGAGGAGAACTTCCAAACTCATTAAAAACGCCAGATCTCGTGAGAACTCACTTTCATGAGGAACAGCTCGGGGGAGACTCCCCCCATGATCCAGTCACCCCCACCAGGTCCCCCTCTCAACACATGGGGGTTATGGGGCTTACCATTCACGATGAGATTTGGGAGGGGACACCCAAGCCAAAGCACGTAGGGCACCCAACTCATGATCTTGATACGTAGCATCATGTTAAACTCCTTGAATTCTCCCTGTTCTTGTGTCGTGTTGGCCTTCTCACTAATCCGTCCCCAGTGCGTTGCACTGGCTCCTAATTAAAAAAATGACTCAGCGTGGGCTGACCACCTGAGCAAGTTGCATACGGGGGAAGAAACACGGTCCTCTTGTGTAGCCCTTAGCTGGCCCTAAAAACTTACACTTCACACTGCTCACTCTTGCTCTGTTGTGTTCTTTACAAGTTGTTTACTCAGTTGTAGCAACGGGTAGAGAGCCTCAGTGTGGTAGCCATGGGTGAAGGAGAAGTAAAAGAGTGCATTTAAGGAAGTGCATTCTTTTGGGTTACTGCCAGATGGCCAGGCAGGGCTCATGTTGGGGAAAGGACAGGTGGAGTCCCTATTTGATGCATTTGCATTCTCAGCTGTTGGTGGCTACAGGCAGCCACCCTGCTCCGGACAAGTTTGGTGGGTCATACATCAAGTTGAACCTGAGTACGCATTTATGTAATATAGTTTGTGGCTATGTCGGAACATATGGAGAGCAGAATTCTGCTGAGAGAGGTACACAGATTTTAGCTGAGAGAATATGGTATGTGTTTTAAGCTTTCCATGCCAAGTTAAAGCTCAGTGGGACAGAGGAGAAGAATGTAAAGAATGTCACTGATGTCACAGTCAGAGACAATTATGGCTCAAAAAAAAAGGTCAGTGTTAGGTATATATTTTTACCCAAATTTCAAAGTCTGAACAGTTCCTGAAAAACTACCTCCCCCTATACCAAGCTGCAAGTTTGGGACCTTGCGAGAATCATCCTCAGTTTCCATGATTTGCTGGAGCACTGCACAACTCACTGAAAGTTATTATGCTCAGTCATAATTTATTACAGGGAAAGGATTCAAATTAGAACTCCCCAAAGAAAAACACTCATCGGGCAGAGTCGCAGGAGGAGATTAAAATGCAGGATTCTGCTCCTTCTCCCCCTGTGGAATCCTGGTTGGCATTACGTCCTCAGTGCCATGCTGTATGATAACAGGTCTAAAGTATTGCCAAGCCAGGAGCAATGGGTAGTGTTATGTGTGCACTTCGTTCAGTTACGTATTGCTGTGAGTTTGGGTTGCATTCCTTATGCTTATATTATCTAGAAAATGTCAAGATTTGGTTATTTCTTCCTCTATCTTTTAGGCAGAAGCTACAGGGGAAGCCATATGAAACTGGTGGTCTCTGTTACAGGTTTTAAATTCTTATTTTATTATTTGATAAATATAACTATATATAGATTATCTATTGTTTCCTTTTGGTAGATTGTGTCTTTCAAAATATTCATTCATTATTTAGCACTGACATTTGTGGGTTATAAAATTGTTTATAATATTCTTCTATATTTTTAATGTCCAAAGGGCCAGTAGTAATGTTCCTGTTTTATTTCTGATATTAATAATTTGTGTCTGCAGTAACTTGTTATAGGTAACCTGGCTAGCTGTTTATGTATTTTATTGCCCTTTCAAATAAGCGAAAATTTTTTTTTTGATTTCTCTGCTGATTACACATTTTTTTCACGTTCATGGATTTCTCCTCCAGATTTTTGTACTATCTTATTATTTTTGCTTACTTTTATGACCGAAGAATTGACTGAGGCAAGTCTCAAATATTTAGAGTTTTATTTAGCCAGAATTTAAGGATGCACTTAGGAAAAAATAGAAATCACAAAAGCATCTGTGACTTGTGTTTTTCCAGTAGGCAGTTTTAGAAAACTTCCATATTTTAAGAGTGGAAGGAGCAAGCCGAAGGTAACCGATGAAAGGGAGGGTCAGCAGTGAGAACAAGAAGGGTTACATTCCTCTGAGGCTCTGATTAGCCTCGAGTAAGTCTACATTTTACATGTGAGAAGGGGGACAAGGAAAAACGAATTGTGCATATTTTATGCTCATTAAATTCTACACTTTACATAAGTGAAAACATATAATCAGAGGAGAGTAGAGAAAATAAAGTTATGTCACAGGTTTGCTAGAATTATCACTATGTATTGTGAGAACAAAAAGTTGAGAAACTTCCGTATGGCTCCTATTTGCAAGCTGCAACTTTTCCCTTTGTCATAGTGAGTGTGGTATCCCTAGATTCTATTTTCTTTCACACTGAATTTAAATTACACTGTTATTTGCTGTTTCCTAAAGTGGAGGTTAAGGTTATTGATTTTGAGTCTCTTCTCCCTTCCTCCCTCCCAACCTTGCCTTTGGAGTTTCCAGTGTTTATTATGTTATTTTTATGTCCATATGTAACCATTTTTTAGCTCCCCTTTTAAGTGAGAAGATGCAGTATTTGGTTTTCACATTTTCTGAGTTAGTTCACTTAGGATAATAATCTGCAGCTCCATTAGTTTACTAAAAGGAACGTGAATTTCATTAAATTTATGGCTGTGAAATATTCCATGGTTTATATATACACCACATTCTTGAAGTACCCATCACTGATAGGCATTTCGGTCACCTCCAATATCTTTGCTATTGTAGAATAGTGGTGGGGAGATGTATATATGAGTACAGACATCTTTTTGGTATAAAGATTCAGTTTCCTTCTGTAGATACCCAGTAGTGTAATTGCCAGTTGAATGGTAGTTCTATTTTTAGTTCTTTGAAATATCTCCAGACTGTTTCTCTAGAGGTCAAACTAGTTTAAATTCCCACAAACAATGTGTACAAATCTCTTACAGCCACGTCCATGCTAACATCTGGTAATTTCTGCTTTTTTCTAATAGTTATTTGTAATTCTTTAAGGTAATACTTCATTGTGGTTTTGGTGCTCATTTACCTGATGATTTGTAGATGTTGAGGATTTTCTTGTTAATTTAAGTTCCTTGTAGACTCTGGATATGAGGCCTTTGTCAGAGTCGTAATTTGAAAATATTTTTCGTCATTCTGTGGGTTCCTATTTATACTGTTAATAGTTTCTTTTGCTGTGCAGAAGCTATTTAGTTAGTTAGGTCCCATTTGTGAATTTTTCTTTCTGTTGCAATTGCTTTTGGCCAAAGTGATGAAAATCTAAAGGCTTATGTCTAGAATGTGTTTTCCTGGGTTTTCTTCAAATGTTTTTATAATTGTAGGTTTTACATTTATGTCTTTAATAAATCTTCAGTTGATTTTTATTATATTGTGTAAGAAAATAGTTCAGTTTGAGTCATTTGCATATATTGCTAGCCACCTCTCCCAGCTCTGTTTATTGATAGAGAATTATACTTCCTCACTGCCTTTTTTTGTTGTGTTTTCAAGAACAGATGGTTGTAGGTGTATGGCTTTATTTCTGTGCTCTCTCTATCTTCCATTGATCTATGTGTCTGTTTTTGTACCACTTCCATGCTATTTTCGGTTCTTTGTAGCCTTGTAGTGTAGTTTGAAGTTAGGTGATTTGATGCCTCCCAGCTTTAATTTTTTGTTTGTTTTGTTTTTCTTAGGATGCCTTGGCTATTCTGGCTCTGTTTTTAGTTCCATATATATTTAAACTTTTTTTTTATAATTCTGTGAAGAATTTCATTGGTCTTTGATAGCAATCTCAGTTGAATTGTGTAAATTGCTTTTTTGGGCAAGTATGGTCATTTTTATGATATTGATTCTTTTTATCCATGAGCATGGAATGTTTTCCATTTGTTTTTCTGTCATACTCTTTTCTCTCTCTCTCTTCCCCTCTCTTTTCTCTTTTTTTTTTTGACAGGAGTTTTTTACTATCGTGCATGGCTGTAGTGCAGTGCTGCGATCTCCGCTCACTGCAACCTCTGCCTCCCTAGCAATGTGTCCTTGTGCACCTCGCATCGTATTGCAATTGGTAATGATGTTATGTAAGCGCCTTCAACCGGTCGTATTCCAGGGCAGGGACGCTAGGGCGGGCGGGGTCCCTGGCGAGGCCGCCTCTTGGCTTCCGCCGCCCCGCGGCTCCCTCCTCTCCCTCCGAGCCGCCGGCCGTGCCAAGCCCACCGACGTCCGGCCGTTAACCACCGCCACCCCACCCCTCCGTCGCCCGCCGCGGCCCCTTCCCTACAGCCCTTCCCGCGCGCTCTCCCACGTGGAGCACCATCGCTCAAGAATCTGCTGCTACGACCTCGCACTGTCGCGGCGACCGCCGCCGCCGCCGCGCCCGCACCGAGCCGAGCGGCCGCCAGCCTCGGCGTTTGCTGGCGCCGCCGCTTGCCCCCGCCCTACCGCCGGCCCGGGCCGGCGTCCCGCCGCCGCCGCCGCCGCCGGCCGCCCGCGCTCGCCCCGCGCTTGACGCAGTGAGCACCGGCGGCCCTGGCTCCCTCCGGCTCCGCTCGGCTCGGGTCAGGCCGAGTCCGAGCCGGGCGGGCTCCGGGAGGGGCCAGCAGCGGGAGCAATGTGTAACCTACTTCATCAGTTGCGTATTG